>CAMZMU010000063.1:152499526-152922278 GCA_947311845.1 Poa pratensis
GCAATTGCATCATTTATGATAAGCCAACCTTAAGTGAGTCACAACCTGTGCATATCGAGATGAGCAAAACTGAATCAGACCTCAATTAAGCAAAAGTATTGATGTTATATATACTGAACATTTAGTTATCGGTCACCTGGAGCCGCGACGATCACGTGACACACATCTTGCAACTCGGGAACTGGTGGTCGACTCTATGGTCGAAGGCTACAAGTTGACCAAAGTTCCGATGGATGGTGAAAACAACATTAACAACCTTTACGAGGACTCACTGCGGAGGATGGAGATCAACGAGCCACGTCTCCAACCGAGTGTGACAACTTTCCACTGCATCATGCCCGGGAAGTCATGCCGCTCTCTAGGATGGATCTAACTGGAGGTCTTCTTCGGCGAGCTAGACAACTCCCTCCTTGAGACTCTCAGTTTCGAGGTGATAGATATTAAAAGCGCGTACCACTCCATCTTAGGCGCCCAATGTTTGCCAATTTCAAGTTCATGGCTAGACCCTGCTACATCTACTTGAACCTGAAGATAACTGTTCCTCACGACGCCATAAGCATCTCTGGCAACCTTAAGCGCACCATTGAGTGCGACTACGACAACACTATTTTTTATGAGAATTGTGGTCGAGGAGCTGGCCGAGTTAAAGAAGATGGTTGATGTCAACGATATGGCGCCAACAAAGAAGCCGGCTATATCGGCTTAGGACAACAATGTCAACTGTAATATGTTTTTCCATACTGTGCGTTTGCAATAAAGTGCTCTGGATCTTTGTGTGTATTAATTTGTGTTGCTATTACTCGTTGGATCTTTATTTGTTGATAAGATCATGTACAGATCAAGTAACGTACGTAGTTGACATTAGTGTGGTGCTAATGATTCTCCAACATTGCTAACCAATATCCGAAACTTTCGGTATTGTAAAACTAGAGGGAGTATTGGATACTAGAAAATCCGTGACAACTGAATACTACTATCTCCTGTGGTGGGGCGTATGGAAAATTCTTTGTATGGGAAAATGCAGAGCTCTACTGATGATAGGGATGCTATGTCCTGGAATTCAGAACAGATGAAAGCAAAATGCACGTCTGGTGCCGAATTCAATGGTGATCATGGGACAAATTGTACTCCAGAAGATGCTGCTTTTGACAAGGAATTTCAGTGTGTGCAGGAAAATATCAATTCTGATCTTTAATCTGAATGTGGGGAAGACAGATGGATTTTGACTCATAATAAAGTCTCTAAACGTGCAGAAATTGTTTGTTCAGGCTACCAGGAAAAGTGAAAGAAAGGGAGAGTCAGAGAATGTCAGCGGAGGAGAAGGCTGCTCACTTGTTGGCAGTGAATAACTTGGAGATTCCAGTAATACCAAATCTCTACTTTTAATTCTAGTTTTGTTGTTTTGAATTCTGTGCCACCTAAGTACTTAGAAAAGATGGCTTTAGATAGTAAAATATATTTTCATAGTAGTCAAGGACTCAAGGTTCACCTGTTCAACAAACTATATTAGGTGCGTGTTGCCGTGCCCGTCCATTAGAAAGATAGATTGTTGGGAATTGATGGAAACAATTTGGATTTGTTGTATTTACCTCTTAACCCTAGTTCATCCTGGGAGCTCAAGCATCCTTGCTTGTGGTGTGTGTGGCGGCTGAGCATAGGAGCTCTCTCCTCCCGTACCTCTTCTTCTAGGTTAGCTGCTTCATGGGCTGGGCCTAAATGGGCCATAACAGTTCAAAAGGATTTAAATAACATGTTCTAAAGTATGGAACCACGTTCTGGTCATAATATATGGTCTTATAAGAGTAACTTGTATGTATCCCCTATATGGACAAATTCATTTGCATCTAAAGCTATAAATTCTCATTCTAATTACTGACTTATTGGAAAGATAGCATGGATGTTCAACAAAGAGAGAATGTTCTATTTTCTTCAAATTATTTCTTAATTATGTAGTCAATATCTTTTATAACCTAAATATTGTTCTTCTGTTCTGGTTTGTTTTCTCACCTGGGATGACTTCAAAGATGGGAAAGAAACTGAATGTAAAACTTTGTGATTCCTCACAGTGATATAATTCTGCAAAATACATCTTTACTACATCAGAAGGAAAGGGACATGCCAAAATTTCAAAATAGTACAAGACACTGAAATGGAAAAGAAAGTTAAAATAAATGCTACTAGTTTCATTCTTGCATCATTTATTTTCATTCTTTGAGTTTCAATAAAACCAAAACCAAGGTATGCAATTAGGACTTCTGCTTGCTTTGACATAAGAAGGATAGCTCATATTTCTAGGACCTACAATTTGAAAGCACACCACCACGCTCAGCTTGCCCTTCGTGTGCAAAATAGAAACAACAGAGTTTCTGCTAGTGTCTGTCGGATCAAACTAGAAGATGACCAGTCTGCTTGGATATTACAGCGGAGAGTGTTTTTCTCTCGAGCTGTCTTATGTAAAATGTGCTTAATGCTATATCAATAAATGGGAGAAGTTTCAAAAAAAAACTATGAATGCAGCCATACAAACATCTTTTGTCCTTTCACGGCTGAGAAGTTTGCATAGCCTTGTCCTCTCCTGGATATGGATGTGGTCCTTAGGGTGGGTCTACAGGCTATGCTCATTTTGAATGATAGTAGTTTAACTTCACCCAAGCTTGCCTATTCGAGGCCCTGTTTGGTAAGAAAACATGTTGGAAATTTCCGGAAAGTGGATATGCTGACCTGTGGTTGCCAGAGCCAACCCAACACCATCCCCGGCCTCCTTGCTGAGAGCCATACCTTTGTCTTCACTTATTGTGGGCATCATCATGGTCCATATAGCTCAAACTGCAATAGACTCACGTTTCGTTGTCAATTCATTTTTACGGACAGAACATAAGCAGCATCAAACATACATCAGCATAAGTGAATGGAAATGGGATGTTTAAAATCTGTAATACTCTTTTATTATGTGCCATAAAAAACTTCTAAAACATCATGGACTCTCTTAAGGAAAATAATCTGATCAGCTGTGAAGACAAAAATCTTCAGCTACCTACCATTTTTAGTAATAAACACATGTGGATTTCCGTACTTCTGTTTAACATGTTTCATCAGCTTGAACATGCCCCAGGGAACCATGTGCAGCCAACTTGATGCTACCTGAAAATCAATAAATAAATATTTATTTTCAATCAAACAAATAATTAAATATTTGCAAAACATAAGTATGAAGCAATGGAAGAAACAACTGTGCCAATATTGCCGTTTCTCCTATTTTATTTTCCATGCCTCAAAGCTGCATAGTGCAAGCAATGAGGAAATCAGTAATACTGACATTGGATTGGGAAGTTTATAATATGGGTTAATTATCAGGCTGCCCTCAGTTGTGTCCATGACCTCAGTTTTACCCTCAGTCGCAAATGGACATCAGTTTTGCCCCTAGTCTGTGCGCAAGGATTCGTTCCGTGACTCTTGCCGTCTCCGTCAGGTCTGCTGACTTGTGGGACCCATATGTCATAGATTTAATAATTTCAGGAAAATGTTTAAATTTTCGAATTTGCGAATCTGAATCTGAGATTTGAACAGTGCAAAATTCGAATTTTCAAGTTTCAAAAACAAAATTGTGAAAAAAATTCCAGATGTTGCTAATGATTATTTATACTTGTGTTCAGAATTTGAGTGTGAAATATTGTATAGTTTGATCTGTATAAAAATGACAAATTTCTAGATCTAGATCTAGATCTAAACAGTGCAAAATTCGAAAATTTTAACTTTCGAAATTAAATATGAAAAAAATCCCGGATGTTGTTAATGATTATTTATACTAGTGTGCAAAATTAGAGCGCGAAATATTACGTCGTTTGGTCTGTGTAAAAATGACAAATTTCTATATATGAGATCTAGATCTAGATCAAAACAGTGCAAAATTCGAAAATTTCAACTTTCGAAATTAAATGTGAAAAAAATCCCGGATGTTGTTAATGATTATTTATACTAGTGTGCAAAATTATAGCGCGACATATTATGTCGTTTGGTCTGTGTGAAAATGACAAATTTGTAAAATATTATGCTATACGTGAGTTGATGGATGGCTGGCTAGCTCGTATACGTGAACGCCGCAGTGCTTGATTCACCTGCGTCCGACCTCAATTTCCTCTCTATCGTGCTCAGCATGAGCCGAGCGTCCTAACGGGCATATTTGTATGGAGAGCATGACATATGGGAGGCATAATACCGGTATATTTTGAATTTTTGATCTTTTTAGCTATATTTCATGCATTAAACGAGTTTAATAGGATTTGACGCAATTTAAAGAGATTTGAACTACAAGTATGTTATAATTTGTCCCCAAAATTGTAGAAAAATGATACAAACGTAGTATAGAATGGTTCTATGCAAAACCACCCAAAACATCGGAAAATTCACACCTTGGTTATGAATGGTTGTATGAACATTCATGGGATTTAAGCTAGATGACCAAGCTCATGGCCATATCCATAGCTAGCCTTAAGCTATGATGACCAAACTCGGCATAAACATGGGTTTTGAAATTACAAACAATAGTACCGAAGCAAATATTTCAAAAAAATGACCGTTTTTTTTCTAACTTTTATTTAGTGTCAAATTCCTTGTTTTTTGTGAAGTAGGTATGATAAATAAGAGTGCAAAGTGAGTGTACATAATTACTATGCAGAGCATGACATATGGGAGGCACAATACCGGAATATTTTGAATTTTTGTGCTTTTTAGCTATATTTCATGCATTAAACGAGTTTAATAGGATTTAATGCTATTTAACAAAATTTGAACTACAAGTGTGTTATAGTTTTTCCCCAAAATTATAGAAAAATCATATAAACGTAGTATAGAATGGTTCTATGCAAAACCGCCCAAAACATCGGAAAAATCACACATGGGTTATGAATGGTCACTCCGGCAATTTTGACCGTTTTTTGAGAAAACTCTCATAAATCGAGAAAAGTTCAAAAAATATGAAATCTAGCGGTAATCATCTCTTTTAGTGTACTACTGTCCATGAAAAATCATAAACTTGGAATTCAAGATTTTGAAAACATGAGTCTTCTCAAAATGGGCTATCTTGTATGAACATTCATGGGATTCAAGCTAGATGACCAAGCTCATGGCCATATCCATAGCTAGCCTTAAGCTATGATGACCAAACTCGGCACAAACATGGGTTTTGAAATTACAAACAACATTGCCGAATAAAATATTTCAAGAAAATTGACCCTTTTTTTCTAACTTCTATTTAGTGCCAAATTCCTTATTTTTTGTGAAGTAGGTATGAAAAATAAGAGTGCAAAATGAACGTACATAATTTGTACGCAGAGCATAACATATGGGAGGCACAATGCCAGAGTATTTTGAATTTTTGAGCTTGTTAGCTATATTTTATGCATTAAACGAGTTTAATAGGATTTAACGAAGAAAAATCATATAAATTGAGGGAACATTCAAAAAATAGGAAATCCGGCGGCAAGCTTCTTTATGAGAGTACTAGTTTCGAAGAAAAATAATAAACATACAATAACACAAGTTTTTCCTAGAGCGACGTACAGAGCGCGCGCATGTGTGCTAGTTCACGCCCAGAGCACGCCATGACGCGCCTAGAGCGCGTCCAGAACACGCACTTAAGGTGTTCGACAGAAGTAGTATAACAAATATTACAAGTTTTATCAAATGTTCACCCTCTTTTCTTGTCCTTGTGTGACTAGATGGGGCTACGACCTTTCTCCGGGTGTTCTTTGCTGGATTTGGACCAGTTTGTGTCACGACCTCGACCTCGCCCTTCTTGTCACTCTTGGCTAGTCTATTCTTTGCTCGAACCGTAGTTCGGGCCAGGACCTTCCTCTTCTTTTCCTTCTTTTGCTTCTTTGTTGTTGGTGCTAGGTTACTGAAACCTTGCCCATTAGGACGCTCAGCTCACCGTGAGCACGATAACGTGGACGGTGAAGTCGGACTAGAACTGTTTTTCACAAAAACACTATAGAGAAAGTTCAAAACGAGCAAAACCGTATAACTAGAAAGCTGTAGGAAATCCAGTTCTGCACACGAACATATAAGGATTGCTTCCCAATTGGTTGGGAATCGAAAGGAACATGCTGATGCCAACATTGGCATGCTCAAATCGCGCCTTTAAGGTGTTCGACAATAGTCCGACGGCGCCGCCCGCTTGTGATCATGGAGAAAACCCTCTCTCTCGCGTAACACCTTGCACGTTAGGACGCTCGGCTCACGCTGAGCACGATAGAGTGAAAAGTGAGGTCGGACGCAGGTGAAACGAGCACTGCGGCGTTCACATATACGAGCTAGCTAGCCAGCCATCAACTCACGTATAGCACAATATTTTACAAATTTGTCATTTTCGCACAGACCAAACGACACAATATTTCGCGCTATAGTTTTGCACACTAGTATAAATAATCATTAACAACATCCAGGATTTTTTTCACATTTAATTTCGAAAGTTGAAATTTTCGAATTTTGCACTGTTTTGATCTTGATCTAGATGTAGATCTCAGATATAGAAATTTGTCATTTTTACACAGACCAAACGACGTAATATTTCACGCTCTAGTTTTGCACACTAGTATAAATAATCATTAACAACATCCGGGATTTTTTTCATATTTAATTTCGAAAGTTGAAATTTTCGAATTTTGCACTGGTTAGATCTAGATCTAGATCTAGATCTCAGATCTAGAAATTTGTCATTTTTATACAGACCAAACTATACAATATTTCACACTCAAATTTTGAACACAAGTATAAATAATCATTAGCAACATCGGGATTTTTTTCATATTTAATTTCGAAAGTTGAAATTTTCGAATTTTGCACTGGTTAGATTAGATCTATCTAATCTCAGATCTAGAAATTTGTCATTTTATACAGACCAAACTATACAATATTTCACACTCAAATTTTGAACACAAGTATAAATAATCATTAGCAACATCCGGATTTTTTTCATATTTAATTTCGAGAGTTGAAATTTTCGAATTTTGCACTGGTTAGATCTAGATCTCAGATCTAGAAATTTGTCATTTTTATACAGACCAAACTATACAATATTTCACACTCAAATTTTGAACACAAGTATAAATAATCATTAGCAACATCTGGAAATTTTTTCACAATTTTTTTTTTTGAAACTTGAAAATTCGAATTTTGCACTGTTCAAATCTCCTGTAAGTTCCGGGCACATAGGCAGTTAGGCGGTCCCACCTGTAAGTTGAGGGCCCACTGTCAGTAACGCCATCAGACGGAATAGACTTCAAACTTGCCGTTTGGGGCAAATTATAGCAGCTGCGAACACACTAAGGGTAAAACTGAGGACGATTCGCACCTAGGGGCAAAACTGAGTCTGAGGAGGTCTCTAAGGGCAATCCATTAAAAAGCCCTTATAATATCTTCATTTATCAAGACTGACTGACGGATTGGATGACTGCAACATCGAGCAAAGCATCATTCATTACAAGTTTCCTTACCCGCATCGTGTAACTCCTAGCATATAATTGTTAGAGAAATGAGCAACTATATTCCAAGTGGGTCAAAGGCTAGTACATATACATGTGTGGTGAACAGTAAAACTATACACATCTAACACCCCCTCAAACTCATGGTGGTTCAACAACACTGAGTTTGGAGAGAAAGAACTCATGCTGCGCTCGAGTCTGTGCCTTCGTGAAGAAATCCGCCAGCTGTAACTCAGAGGGCACATAGTGAAGAGCAAGAAGCTGGTCCTGCACAGCAGCACGCACAAAGGAGGCATCTACACCGATGTGCTTGGTGAGCTCATGCTTCACCGGGTCACGCGCAATGCTGATAGCACCGGTACTGTCTGACAATAGAGGAGTCGGTGCAGCAGCAGTAACACCAAAATCCTCTAGTAACCATCGCAACCAGGTCACCTCAGCCGTCAACATAGCCATCGCTCGCAACTCAGCCTCTGCACTAGAGCGGGAAACTGCAGTCTGTTTCTTCGTCTTCCAGGCAATGAGAGATCCTCCAAGAAAAACACAATAGGCAGACAGCGAGCGGCGATCAGAAGGATCACTAGCCCACGTAGCATCAGAGTAGGCTTGGAGCTGGAGAGAGCTGGAGCGAGGAAAGAATAGGCGACGGGAGATCGTACCACGAAGATATCGTAGAACACGAAGGAGGTGACTATAGTGGACAGAGCTGGGAGCTGAAACGAACTGACTCAGAATGTGGACAGGATATGATATATCTGGACGAGTGACAGCTAGTAGACAAGGCTCCCAACAAGGTGGCGATAGCGTGTGGGGTCTGTGAGGGATCACCATCAGTAGCACGAAGCTGAACATTGAGCTCCATAGGAGTCTCAGCAGTGTGCTCATCACCAAGAGCGGCACAAGCAAGAAGATCCTGAATATATTTTCTTGGGAGATGAAGAAGCCATCAGAAGTCGAAGAGACCTCAATCCCGAGAAAATAGCGAAGTGGACCAAGATCAGACATCAGGAACTGCTCACGGAGGCGGGCCTTAACAAAGGAAATATACTCAGGGTCGTCGCCAGTAATGATCATGTCATCAACATATAAGAGGAGGAGCGTCCGACCACGAGGTGAGGTGTGGACAAACAACGCGGGGTCATGGTCGCTAGGCGAGAAACCAGTGACAGTCACCACAGAGGCGAAACGCTCAAACCAGGCGCGAGGGGCTTGTTTAAGGCCATAGAGGGAGTGTCGAAAACGGCAGACCATACCATCAGGAACAGAGTACCCCAGTGGTGGCTACATATAAACCTCCTCACGCAACTCACCATTGTGAAAAGCATTCTGGATGTCAAGCCGAGACACAGACCAATGACGAACAGAAGACACAGCGAGAAGGGTGCGAACAGTGGTCATGTGGGTGACGGAGCGAACGTCTCATCATAATCGCGTCCGTGCTCCTGCTGAAAGCCACGAGCCACAAGCCGAGCTTTGTAACGCTCAAGAGAACCATCGGAGCGAGTCTTGATCTTATAGACCCACTTGCATGTGATGGGACGAACACCAGGAGGAGGGGAAACCAGATCCCACGTGCCAGTGCGCTCAAGCGCAGCAATCTCCTCAGCCATCGCAAGCTGCCATTCAGACTGAGCCATGGCATCCCGATAGGAAGAGGGCTCAACAACAGCAGAAAGACCGAACTGGGAAGGGGAATAGCGATCAGGAGACCGTAATGAAGACCGAGAACGAAGGTTATGCATCGGCGTACACGGGAAGGTTGCGCTCCGGAAGTAGAGGGCATGTCAGAGGGATCATTGTCAACACGCGGCCGACGAGTGTAGTGGAGAGGAAAGGGGGAGAGGGTAGGATGCACTGGAGAAGGAGGTGATGAGAGAGAGAAGAGGATGGTGTCGAAGGTGTATGAGGGACAGTGGGGCTCGGCGGAGGTGGAGGTGGAGGTGGAGGAGGAACATGAGGCACAGAGGGAGATGTGTCGGGAAGCATAAGAAAGGAGATATCCTCCACCGAAAAAGTCAAGACGGCAGGACGCGGATAGTATGAACGAGACTCATCAAAGGTGACATCACGGGAAATACGGAGCCGACGAGTAACAGGATCCCAACATCGATAACCCTTGTGCTCATCACTATAGCCAAGAAAGAGATGAGTAGTCAGGAGAACGACCGGAGAGACGCTCCATGGCGATACCACCCTGCAAGGCAGCCGAAGGCTGGATGTTGATAAGATAGGTGGATGCGGAAACAGCCTCAGCCCAAAAGTGGGGAGGAAGAGAGGCAACGATCATCATCGCACGAGCCGTCTCAAGGAGGTGGCGATGCTTGCGCTCAGCAACGCCATTCTGAGCATGGGCATGCACCAGGACAAGAGAACTGGGCAAGAGTACCCTCCTCAGCAAGAAAACCACGCAACATCTGGGAGATATACTCACCAGCCGAGTCAGCACGAAAAACACGAATGTGCGTGGAAAACTGAGTGTGAATCATGGCAGCAAATCGCTTGTATATAGAGAGAACCTCGCTGCGAGATTTCATAAAATAGAGCCAAGTGTATCAAGAGAAGTCATCAATAAATAAAACATAGTAGCGATGACCCCCTTTCGAATCAAAAGGAGCAGGACCCCATACATCAGAATGAACTAAGTCGAAGGGACGCTGAGAGACTGACTCACTCGTAGGATAAGGTAATTGAGTCTGTTTGCCAAGTCTACAACCATTACAATGTAAAGATACATCGCCAGAGACAGACCCTAAGACACCTTGATGCACTAGCGATGACAAGCGAGAGCCACAGATATGACCAAGTCGATGGTGCCATTGCTGGAAGGACGCAGAAGAGGAGGCAACAAGAGCATGCGAACTGGCAGGTGTGGTGGCAGCGGAAGGAACACAAAGCCAGTCAACCTCCCAAAGGCCCTGAGCCTCACGGCGCCGAGGGCCAGCTCCAACTAGATTCTGGGTGCGACGATCCTGAACAGAGCAAGAGTCGGTGTCAAGAATGACACGACAGCCAGAATCAGTAAGTTGAGCCGCGGAAAAAAGATTCATGGTAAGACGGGGAACATGAGAAACATTAGGAACAGAGAAGGACGGAGTAGAGAGGGTGCCACGACTAGCAACAGGAAGAGGTGTGTCATCGGCAGTGAGAACATTAATAGGAGAACCAAGAGGTCGAAGAGAAGATAGGGCGGAAGAATCAGAAGACATGTGAAAAGAAGCTCCAGAATCCAGAACCCACGGAGATGTACCTGACTGTGTAGGCGGCGGTGGTGGAGCAGCAGTAGTGGAAGCAGTCAGCGAGGCAACAGTGCCTATCGAGGAAGAGCCCGAGGAAGCCAGTATACACTTGAGCTGCACAATATCCTGGTCTGTGAGTGATGGGGTCGACGGAGGCGCACGAGCCGCAGTAGAGGAGCGACTCATGTCACGCTGCTTCTGGTGACAGTCAGACTCTGGGTGACCCGGCTTCTTGCAGTAGCCACAGAAGGTGTGAGAGCGCCGACCTGATCGTGCATAAGGCGGGCGCCCGCTCACCCCCCCCCCCCCCCCCGAGGGAGTGGGGAGCAGCGGTGGAGCAGACGACACATGAGCTTGGGGAGAGAGCACAGTGGGAACCACAAGCAACCCAGCAGAACGGAGACGTGTCTCCTCAGCTCGAAGCTCTGCAAGCACCTCTGATATAGGAACACACGACGACCACGGGCAAGCAGGTGAGCACGCCGAGGCTCAAACTCGGCACGGAGGCGAGACAGGAACTCATGGACACGCTGAAACTCCAAATCTGCCCTCACTGTCTGACAACAACGACAAGCACCACAAACAACAGTCCTCAGAGAGTCAAGCTGACGCCAGATGGCAGAACACTGTGTAGAACTCATCAACAGTAGAGTCACCCTGCTGAAGATCATGCTCTTGACGCACCACAGATAGGTAGAGAGCATCACCAGAGGGCTGATAGCGCTGACAAAGATAAGTCCACATCGCAGCAGCAGTGCCTAATCCCATAAACTCAGAGGCAAACTAAGGCAAGACACTAGTAGTGAGAACAGCAGCAGCACGAGCATCATCATTGCACCACTGAGTGTAAGCAGCCAACTCATCCCGATAGATGGAAAGAGCATCCGAATAAACTGATACCTGCTGATCATAGGCTTCAACTGCACGATCATCAGCATCCTTGGCCGCATCCTTATCAGCCTGAGAAGCATCAGCTGGAAGAACAGGTGGCACCGGTGGGGTAGGAGCCACAGGAGCAACGGGGCACGACGGACAAGAGACCTCGCCAGAGAGAACACCCCAAAGGAGAAGGTCGCGCATGTGGATACGCATAAAGCCCACAAACTCTGCACAGTTGGTACCATCGAAGATCACAGAGCACCGAGGAATAGCAACATAGCCCGAAGAAGACATCACGAGCTTTCTGCTGTTTTGGAATCCGGATTCAAATCCGGAATTTTCCAGGCCTGGTACCGGAACAATCCGGAATGAATTCCGGGTCAGCACCGGGCGATTCCAGTAGCTGTTGTCTTGGTCCGGAATGAATTCCGGAAAATTCCGGGATCAGCACCGGAAGCCCGACGCGATGCGGACGCGTCCCGATGCGATGCGGACGAAGACGAGGTGAGGGAGCAAGCCCGCAGTGGCGGGGCCGGGCGGAGCAGCAGATGGCCAGCGGCCGGAGCGGCGACGGCCGGAGGGCCGGCAGCAGGCCGTGGGAGGCGGCGGCGGCCGGATGAGCGGCGATCGGCGACGGCCTGCAGCAGGCCATGGGAGGCGGCGGCGGACGGCGACGGCCGGCAGCAGGCCGTGGGGATGGCGGCGGCCGGGCAGCAGGTTTGCTGGAGGAAGAAGAAGAGCGCAGGTCGGCCGGAGCAACGGCGACGACGGCGACGGTGGGCTACAAGCGGAGTTGCAACGCCCGGGGAGGAGGAAGAGAGCAAAGCCTGAGCTCTGATACCATGTTAGAGAAATGAGCAACTATATTCCAAGGGGGCCAAAGGCCAGTACATATACATGTGTGGTGAACAGTAAACCTATACACATCTAACAATAATGTCGTATAGTTCTTAGCATATAATGTCATATGGTTTATCCCTACAAAATCTAGTGAGCCGGATACTAACGGTGCTTCCTGATTTGAAAACAGCAAGGAAGGTAATACTTCAGATCCTTGATGGTGCCTAAGATGTAATGTCTTATAGTTCTTATATAGATATAATGTCATGTAATTAGAGCATCTCTAGCAGAACCCGCAAAACCAGAAACCGCAAAAGCATTTTGCGGGTCGCGTTTTTCGCGTTTTTGCTCGGTATTTCGTGCAGCGAAGAACAGAACCCACAAACGCAACCTGCATTTCTTCGATTTGGAAATTTGAGAATTCGCGGGAACGAACTAGTTCATATTCGACAGTAGCAGCAGTTGATTCTTACACAAAATGCGGCCTAGTTCGCCGCCGATCAAACCTAGCCTACATCTACACTAGCCTAGGTCGCCGCCGATCAAACCCTGCTGGTCAAAATGCGGCTCCTCACCGGAGCCATGGCGCGGCGGCGACGCAGCGGCGGAGGAGCTTCACTCCTCGTCGGAGTCGGTGATGAGGTCGACGACGGGCGGCAGCGTGCTGATGACCAGCGCCTGCTCCAGGAGCCCCTGGTTGACCACCGCGGCGAGCTTGGCGGCGGCGGCCTTCTCCTCCTCCTCGTACTTGGAGCGCATCATCGTCGCCGCCAGCTGCCGCTCCATCTGCTCGTCGGAGACGAAGTCCTCCGGCCCGAGCGTGAACCCGAAATGCTCGGGGTCGTAGTCCTCCGGCGGCGGAGCACCTGGGGCCGCGGAGGAGCTGCCCTCGCCGTGGCGGAGGCGCAGCTGCTGGCGGCGGCGGATCTCAATCTCGCGCTCGCGCCGGAGCCGTCGAACTCCGGCAACTTGCGGACGTTCCACCCGGCCGGAATCGGCTCCCCGAGCTTGTACTTGCGGGAGCCGTGCTTCCGGGCGCCGTCGCTGCGGACGACCTGCGCCCGCTTTTCGGCGGAGAAGTCTCCGCCGAACTCGGAGTCGTCGCCAGGGAGGGGCGGAGTAGCCTCCCTCTTCGGCGCCATGGCGGCTCGGGGACGCCGGATCTGCGGGAGGGGCGGGTGGATTGCTCGTCGGAGACGGCGGAGGGGCGGGTGGATTTCTCGATGCGTGCGAGGAGGAGTGGGGATTTCGACCCGCATCAGCGGTCGCACGCAATCCGGCTAAATACGGGCTCGCCGCTTCGTTTCTCGGGCCCCCGCAAAACGTTTGCGGGCTGGGCTAAATATGGAGGCTCTGGTCTGGCCCAAAACGAGCACCAAACCCGTAAACTCGCCGGAATTTTGCGGGTCTGCCCCTTTTGCGGGTTCTGCTAGAGATGCTCTTATACGCTTTCTCTTCCACCAGTGACTTGAGCTTCTTCTTGGTATCCTGGGGTCTCCGTAGACAGCAAGGAGGGTAATCCTTCAGATCACTGATGCATCGGTTCTCCTGCAAGCCAGCAACAGCAAGGTGTTCAGTTCAGTCTGAATCTAGCCGACCGACAACGGTTTACAGAGCGAGTGGGTCGTGCGTTATGCACTATATCTTCCCGATTTGAGCACGGATTGTGTGGCATACACTGTATCTTCCCAATTTGAGTACTGTTATTTACCAAAAAAAATTATCGTGGTCGGCAGCGCTGTCACCGCCATTTCCTTTGCCTTCCTCATGTTCCTCCTCGTCCTCGTCATCTTGACAACGGTGCCCACGGTGGTCTGCTCCAGGATGAGTCGACGAAGCCGGTGCGGTCCTAGGGCTTGGAGTAGAGGTAGGTCTGTAGCCTGACGCCGTGGAAGTCAATGGGATTAGGGGTACCCCACGAGAAAATTGCCAGATTGTTGGTGACGGTGAACGGGGTTGGTGCTGGCCGCTTCCAGCCGCCGGGAGGGAAAGGCGAGACGATGGCGGCGCACCTGGATTCGTTCGTGTCGCGGAGATGAAGGAGAGGGGGGATGAAGAACGTGAATCTAGTTGGGCCTTACTGGGGTTTTTAGGCCCCAATCAACGACACTGGGCCCAATGTCCGGTGTAGCTTCCCCTCGGAACTTCCGGTTAAGTTCGTATTTGACAAAACGCACATGATTGAGCGAGGTAATTTATCTGACTGTCGAAACCGTTAATGGCCTGAGATTGCTTTCTCTTGTCCCAATTTTATTATGCCAAATTGTTGCCATTCAAGCCCGTGAATTGCTTCAAACTAGTCTGTCAGAAGCTGCTTTCAAAATTCAGAAAGAGAAAGAAGATAGGGCCACAAAAGCCCATTCAAGCCCGTGAATTGCTTCAAACTAGTCTGGCAGAAGCTGCTTTCAAAATTCAGAAAGAGAAAGAAGATAGGGCCACAAAAGCTGCAGATGCAAGTGAAAAAACAAAAGGTGATGGTCAGGAAAATCAGAAAAACTAAGTCGAAGAGGCTCAGGTGGGACTGAGATTACTCAGAAGTAAAAATCACTACTGCTGCCCGTGGCTGGCTGCACGTTCGGCTGCTTAGGTACTGCGTTTAAAAAAAGTATGCACTACTGCTGCGATGGATATGCATGATCCAACCAACGTGCTACTCGAGAGGTTCGATCCATGTCTGCTGATCGAGTGTTTATTATAGCAATGGTTGCTGTCTGAAGGTGTCAAGCGGCGGCCCGCAACGGCCCGCATAAGCAGGAATCAGTAGAAAAAGCTAAAAATCTTGACACGATTCTAATAACTAGCTTAGGCTATTTTTAGCTGAAGCGGGCCGGGTTCGGGCGTCGCTCTGCAACCTGACTGCGGTCCGTCTGCACTTTGCTCTTGTCTGTAATATGTTTTTTCTTCATATTGTGCGTTTGCAATAAAGTGCTTTGGATCTTTGTGCGTGTTCTTGATGCTATTACTCATCGACTGTATGAGTGTTGGATCTTTATTTGTTGATAAGATCATGTACAATAACCGATCAAGTAAATTATAGTTGACGTTAGTGTGGTGCTAATGATTCCCTAACATCGTTAGCCAATATCCAAAAATTTCGGTATAGTAAAACTGGACTGACTATTGGATACTAGAAAACTAGAAAGATATCCCGCACGATTGCGGCGAAAATCTTTTTAATACTTTTTTTAATAAATTAAGACATATAAGAACCATAAACTATGAATCTGTTAATAGAAATATGGAAGATTCAATTGATCAAGATTATCGAAAGGCTAAATTTAATTGACATGATTTTTATTTGATAATTAAAAATTAGTGACATGGAGAATTGGATGGATGAGAAGTAGATGACGTGGATACGATGCATGCAAATATATTGGCTTTAATGATCGTCAGTGGAATGACATGGACATTTGGTTGGCTAATAGAATGGATGATATGGATAACTTACATGTTGAGATAAAAATAATAATATGCATTTTACTGGGGTTTTGCTTTATAAGAGTTATAGATCCTTGACAACTGAATACTACTATCTCTTATTATTACTCAAAACAGTGGCGGATCTAGGGTAAAATTGATGTGGGTGCCAAGCTTAAACAACATAGCATTTAGCCAAGATTAGTCCAAAAACTACTAACTACAAGCATTTTTAGATATGCCCCTGTCTAAAAGTAAAGAATTGGGTTGGACAATATGGTTGTGTAAAAAACACAATGTCTTTGATAAAACAAAATATTTTGATCACTTGTAGGTAATGCACGGACTCTCGGCATATACCTAACAAACATGTAAGGAGCTCGCCGAAGAGCAGCAGGTATAGGATCCGAGATAGCACAGTTTCTCGGCGATTTCAGGGAAGAAGACGAGACGGTCGTGAGGGAAGAGAGAGAGGAACAGTCGTTAAGGAGCCCAGACCAAATGACCAATCTCTTTAATTATTCCGTGGTCCAAACAGGACACAGTACAAACTGGTTTTAGGATTTAGTGATCCAAACATAGTTTCGCATATACTCGTTCCTAACCAAATTATTAGCAAAACCCAAAAAAATATTTGTAAAACGTGTTTTGCTAAAGCTCAGGTCTAATCCTCTATTTCAAAATCACTTAGCATGCGAGCGATGGAGATGGTGATACCATAATTGTACACGGACCATGGCGTTCTAGATTGATTTGATGTTCCATGAGAATTCCCGACCTTTGCGGTTGTTCAATTATTTATTAAGACTTGTAGTCATATTCCTGCTGCTGATATTTCATATGTGTTATCACATTAGTTTTTTTTGGCATGTGTTGCCGCTTTTATTTTCCACAAATTCCTTGCTTAGTTTGGAAAGATGCTCCAAATTGATCAGATATAGGGAAAATGGAAATCAAGAAAGATATTGAATTCAAATATAGGAAAATTCAGAAAAATATAAAGATCTAATAGTAAAAACATGGACATAGTAAAAAATGTGGTTTCACCGGAACTGCGGACCTTTGGCGTGTTAGACTGCGTGATGAACAACTACAGCTCATATTTCTTTAAAATGTTTTTTTTATTATATATTCATGTACACTTCCTTATCTATCTATACTTCTTATAAACCAAAACCCCACTAAGTGTAATTAATATTTTTCTATCTCAACATGCAAGCTATCCACATCACTTGCTTTTTTAACCAATCAATTGTCCATGTCATCCCACTAACATCCATTAATATTTTCTATCTTTACATGCAAGCATCCACATCATCTTTTTTTTAGCATTGTCCATGCCATCCCACTAACATCCATTAATATTTTCTATCTTTACATGCAAGCATCCACATCATCTTTTTTTTTAGCATTGTCCATGTCATTTTCTTAAGTTTGAATGATAAGATCACACCATGTCGCTATATAGTTACACAAGTAAATCATGTGCAAGTAGAACACCGGAATTAGTTTCGCCCGTTAACTTTTTGCCAATTATTTTCAATGATGAAAATCATATAGTTGTTATTTAAAATTATGGCTCTTTAATATGTATTCACTCAAAAAAATCGACCCGTTGATATAATCTTATCATAGAAATATTATGAGGCAATGTCCATGTCATCTTCATGCAAGCCATCCACAACATTTGTTTTTTCAACCTGTTGGTATAATCTTATCTATATCAACAGTGTTAAACCATAACGATCCTGAAATTATAAACCACACGTACATTCCATGTCTAATTTTTTAACTTCTTGACTACTATGATTAACTAAATGTTGCATATTTTTTAATCAACTTCAAGTTTCGTTTCATGTGTTTTATTAAATTTCTTAAGAGATACCCGCTGCAACGCGCGGGTGTCCTTCTAGCCACATCATCCATTCTTTTAGCCAATCGTGCATGTCACCATTATTTGTCGTCAAATACAAACAATTTCACATCAATTAAATATAACATCTCGACTATTGTGGGATGTTTGCATATTTATGGAACAATTTCGTATTTCATGTGTCTTATACATTTTCATTTTACACAAATTTCTTAAAGAAATTCCCGCTGCAACGACGCGGGGTATTTTTCTAGTTCCTTTGGAATACAAACCACACGCAATATTGACTCTGAAACATTATGGCCCATCATGCAATGTGCTTCCGGCCCACATAAGACTATGCGAGCAGCGTCAATTATATTGGACGTAATAAAATGCCAATTTCTGTATGTTCTGGATGTGATGTCTTTTTCTTTTTGCGAATTCTGGATGTGCTGTCCTGCTCATTGCCATGAGAATGTTCATCACAGTGTAGAAAAAATCAGTGATGGAAATACATGGTATTGTGCAAATGATCATCGGGGGAATGAACACTCCACCCTTTTTTGTTCGGGAAAATTTGCTCATATATACACTTTTATTTCCTGTCCCTTGCCCAGACACGGTAACTTTTATGCCTTTACTCAGTACCATTACTCCCTCCGTCTCAAAATAAGTGTCTCAAGTTTGTGCAAAAGTGAATGTATCTAGACATGTTTCATGTATAGATACATCCATTTTTTGGGAAACTTGAGACACTTATTGTTGGACGGAGGGAGTATAATTTTGTAGTCATCTACGCAACACACCACATGTACTAAAACGAAAAGATTGGCGAGTGTGACCCACTGTCAGGTCCACGTACGTGGCACACATAGACCGACCAATTTCGCATAAATGACCTACCTACACCATGTCTTCTCATTTTTTTACCCCTGCAACATCATCTCCCATGGTGTCGGCTAGTCCATTGGGAAAGAGCTAGGTTTGGCGTTGACCCTTCATCGACCGGCCCATCGGCGGTGACCTGTCTCCCTTCTCTCTCGTCGTCTTCTCCAACTCGCATCGTCGCTGTTCAGCAACCGCAAGCGCCTAAAAAATTCAAAAAAATCGCCATGCCATCAGGCACACATCCCTTCCTCCCACCTATGAACCCATAGCGTTGAGCGGAGACCGGTCGGCGCCGACGTTTAGCGGAGCATGCGCCGGATGTGAGCGAGATAAGGGGATGGGGCAGCGACAACGGGCTCGCGATATGCAGAGGATGGCGTGGCCACGCCGTGCAATATGGAGATGGCTGAGGTCCGGGTAGGAGATGGACACGGTTGCGTGCAGTGCTAAGATGGTGGTGACGTTGCCGACGACCTCACGAGATGTAGGGGATGAGTGGCGCCATGGACCACATGTGCTGCTGCAGATTGGGGTGGCGGGGCATGGAAGAGCCGGCCGGCAGCGGGACGGAGTGGGGCGGTGCGGGAAACCTCAGCCGGCAGCGCAGCCGGGTAGGGCATGTCGGGGCAGGGAGCCGCCGGCTGGTAGCGTGACAGAGTAGGGTGCGGCAGGAGCCGGCCGACAACATCGCCAGGTCAACTTTCCGTTTTAGTACAATGTTATGTGTTACCGCAAGTGGTCACGAAAGTGTAATGGTACTGAGCAAATGCATAAAATCTTAGTGTATCTAGTGAAAGGACACGAAATAACGGTGTTGAAGAGCAAAAAAAAATTCTTGTTGTCTAACAGTCTAAGTCGACTACAGTCTGACATCGCGCTATGACTGGTGAAGTGCAGATCTATCTAAGATGGTGGGAGAAGAATGTACTCGTGCATCTTGAGCACGTGAAACATGGGAAGAATATGGAATGCACAAGCTTACTGAGCGTGCTCTGACCTATTCTTAGGTGAAGAATGCTCTGTTCTTTTCGATCATCGCGTATTTGATGATTTGAGTCCTCGGTTCCGTTCAAGTAAGAATGAAACCATATAGCAGTCACGGTATGCCATGTCGGCGCCTTCGACAAGTCGAGCTAGTCTAACGAAAACATAAGCATATAGAAATAGAAGTTCGATGCAAGCCGGAGGCTTGCTCTGTTTTTCATTTTTTTTTTTTTAGCGAAACCTGGCAGGAGCTCTGCCTATTCATTATAGAAGAAGAGAAACGCAGGACATTACAAACCCACGCAAAGGAGAGAAACCCACATGTGGATTACTCCCGACGAAGTAAAACACTCACCGACCCCGAAGGGTGCAAAGCACACAACACCTGACGAAACTCCTCGAAAGCTAGATAGGCCACCTCCAGGTAAGTCTGACGCATCGCAGTGAAAATGCGCCGGTTTCTCTCCTTCCAGACATTCCACATGACATAGATGATTCTCCCGCTTCTTTCCCGAGACCGAACGGAGGTGGTACTCGAGATCATCTTACTCCATGCCTTGTCGATGGAATCATGAGACCCGGAAAAAGGGCCAAGCTTGTCTACGGCCCAAGCATCAAAGGTGTTCCACACCGCCACCGTGAAAGGGCACTCCATACAGAGATGGGAGGCCGTTTCGGGATGAGAGAGACACAGCTGACACATAGGATCATGAGGCCACCCCTTGGTGGCAAGAAGATCAGCCGTGAGGATGCGATTGTGGAGGACCAACCAGGCGAAGAACTTGGTCTTAGGCTCAGCAAAAGCCCTCCAGACCTTGGAGGACTCGAACTTTGGGAAGGAGCCTTCGAACTGAGCAGCGTAGGCCGAGGAGGCGGAGTAACACCCATCCGCCGTCCAGCGCCATCTGATGGTGTCAGCCTGATCCGCCACAAGGTGGATTTCCTGAATAATGGTGGCTACGTCCAAGAACTCGGCAAACTGAGTGAGGTTGGATAGTCGCGCCACCGACTGAATCCAAGTATCATTATGAAGCTCAGCGCTGACCGTTCTGTTCTTCCTAGTAGCAATCTTGAAGAGATTGGGGGCCCTGGTGGAGAGGGGGCCGCCCGGCGACCAAGCATCATGCCAGAAGAGAGCGGTTTGAATCCAAGTATCATTATGAAGCTCTGTTTTTCATTGATATGGACAAAAATCCATTTATTGGCATGCACAACCACAAGAATCAGGAATCCTAGCAAATCTCGGGATCACCAAGAATCCAATCACAATACTCTAGCAAAAGTGGCGCAGCGGCGTGTCGGCGAACGGCCCGTCCAACACCCCATCAGCAATAATGTTGTACGCCTTCTCCGTCATGTGGATGCCGTCCCAGCTGGCGAACCCAGCGGGGCTGCCCCAGAGCTTGGTCTTCTTGTCGCACGACCCTCCTATGTGGTACTTCCCGTCGCCGCCGCAGCACGCCACAAGTGGGTCGACGATGCTGTACCCATGCGGGCTCTTCACGAACTGCATGTAGGCGCCGTAGTAGTCGGCGTAGACGACCTTGGCGCCGGGGTTCCGTGACTGGAGCCGGGCAACCTCCTCCCGCAGCGCCTGGTTGTGCCTCTGGGAGAAGTCGTTGAACCAGCTCAGGCAGCCGTGCTCGTCATACTCCGACTGGTTGTTGCTCTGGTGGCCGCTCAGATACGCCGGCACGCACCCGATGGGGAAGTTTCCCGGGACGACGACTGACCTGGCGCCGATGTCGATCACCTCTTGCGCGGCGGCGCCGATGCGTGCGATCACGTCAGGGAGGTACTGATCCGCCGTGTCGCGCGGGTTCTGCGCGAGGAACCAGTAATTGTAGTCGTTCCCGCCGATCTCCCCCATCAACACCAAGGACTCGTTCAGGAGAGCCTTCGTGGCGCCTGTGTCAAGACGACGATTGTATATAGAGAATAAAAGAATTATATGTTGAACTTGCACCACATGCATAAGATGAAATTGTCGAAGCATGCATGCATGCACATGTACTTACCGTCACCGGGAGCGATGCGCGCGAGGACTTTCTTGAAGGAGTCGAGCTGCGCCCCGAGGTCGGATGGTATGTTGATCATGAAGTTGTACCTGGTCTTGAAGTACTCCGGCGGCAGCGCGGTGGAGCCATACACGGCGAAGTTGGCGCCGGTGGCGAACTCACCCGACGCCTCCTCCGGGATGCTCGGCGGCAGTAGCGGCAGGTCAAACGCCTCGGCTGAAACACACACATGCACACACATCTATTTAGTGAAAGATCGCATGCCAACGATTGATGACGGCGACGGCGGCTCACCATAGAAGTCGACGATGACGCGACCGTCGCAGACGCGGCCGCTGGGGTGCTTGAAGAAGGTCATGCCGTAGGGGAGCTCCTTTAACGCCGACTGCCCGTTGCCGATGTTGTACACGAAGTTGCCCGTGTCGATGATGGAGTCTCCGAATGCAAAGATGCGCTTGTAGCTGCATCCGCAAAGGCCCACGCCGGCGTTCAGAAGCAGCACGGCGGAGACGGCGAGGACCACGGCGGAGGAGCGCCTGAGATTACCCATATCTGAACACCACGTAAGTACGTGTTCTGCTGCTACGATCGATACGTGTGCTTCGGTTCTCTCCGTCTTACAATTTGGTGCCCTTTTTATAGAAGTTCTTTATGGCGTATGATGTGGTTAATTTGGAATGCGTATCAATTCGACGCTGGGGGATGTATATGGTGAATGATCTCAACATAATTATTTACCATACATGCAGTGTTTCTCAAGGAGAAGATCTGTGTTTTTATGGTATTGCTATGCATGATGTGCGTGATATTTAGGAAACATATTCCTTTTCTCTAGTTTTGAACCATGCATCAGAGGATACGAGGTAGATCTTAGTTTTACGCAAAAGATGTGACTTTGTTTGGAAGCCAATTAGCTTCCGTGCCTCTACAATAGAATCATATAAAGAGATGATATAGTTATGTCCACCAAAATACACAATGTACCGCAAAAAATAACTACGGAACATAATGATCCAAGGTGACCTTAGTTTCCAGGGTCACCCCATATCGTCATACTCAACCGTTGCCGAATGAGCCGTTGGATAAGAACAGCGCAAACGGTCATCTTCCTAGGAACAACTTCCTCCAATTTTAATTATAAGATGTAATGATTTTTCTTAATCGCATGTATCTGGACGCGTTTCAGTATGTTTGCTCACACATTTCAGTATGCATGTAGATCATATTGAAATATAAAAACATCTTAGTATTATAATTCGGCAATGGCTTGACAAGCCGCAAGACCCTCACTTCTCTATCCCGCAAATTAGGAGAAAAGAAATCTCCATTGTACCACATGTCATTTTTTGATCACACGTTTCTAATTAAGTCTAGGTTTGGACGCATACAATACTTATTTAGATAACACTTAGAGATGGCTCGCTGTTGTTGTTTTCATCTCTACGTGACGTGCAGGTCTGAAAGAAGGGTGTGCCTTCTAAATCACCATGCATGCCCGTAGACATTTCCTAGCAGGTTTTACAGTAAAGAGGGAAGTACCAATAATGGCTAAAAAATCCTTTATAACAAATCGATAGCGTCACTGCAGTTCGCAGGTCCTTCATGGGTGAAAGGCCACAATGGCAGACTGGGAAGAAACGGATGTCATCTCTTGCGATGTCGTCATCATCATTAAAAACAAGCGGTGAGAAGATGCGGGCACTACAGGGCTAGGTGGTTTCAGTCATGGCACTCTACTCTGAACACTTGTCTCTGCTTCTAGCAGATCTGTTAGAAGAACCCTTCACGAGAACGTTTTGCTCAAGCTGATACAGCCCAACCCTCTCTGTTTAACAATATTTATGGAGGTCAAGTTAAAATTTGCACTACTTTCCGAGTGAGCACTGGGCACTCCAAATGAAGGAAAAGCTAAATTTCCCAAAATGCACAAACAGGAACATCAAACATGCATGTAGTACCCTGAAAGTGTGCAGAAAAGATTTCCGGGCTAAGATGAGCTTCCATGTACAATGTATGGCTTCGCAACTGAAGGGGGGTGTGTTGATGGTCGTAGCATCGCAAAAGGTTATGTTACACATCACAGTCCAGCACCAAGCTAGGGAAAACTGTGAAGGACGTAAGCATCACTACTACTCCCTCCGTCCTAAATGTAAGATGTTTTAGGTGTTACATATGTTATCTACATACACACTAAAATGAGCGAATATACACATGAAATGTATCTAGATGGCAGCTGAGACCCTGTATTGGTTAAAAAAAAGAGCAGCTCTCGCGTCGCTCCCGCGAGCGACCGAGAGCTCCTGGCGGCGCCGCCTCCCAGCCCCTCCCCACCCTCTCCCCTCCTCCTCGCCGCCGCCAGAGGGTGTCGCCGGGCAAAGCCCGTGCGGCGCCGGCGCCGGCGGGCCCTTCTTCTCCCTCGCGCGGTGGCGGCGGCGCGGGCCGCGGCGGCTGGGTAGGGGCGTGGCGCTGGCATAGGGCGTGACGGCGCGGCTGCTCGACAGCGGCGCGGAGGCTGCGTGGTCTGGGCGTGCTCGTGGCAGCGCCGTTGCCGTCCGGCGCGACGGCTGGTGCGGGCGACGCAAGCTCGTTCGTGCGGGTCTGGGCGGAGCAGAGGAGGTGACGGCGGCGCGTCGAGCAGGCTCAGCGGTGGCTCCGTGGTGGTGGCGGCGCCCGGAGCTCCTGGCGGGAGGCACGGCGAGGGCGGCGGCTCGGGCCCGATCTGTGCCCATTTGGGCCGGATCTGGGTAGAGCTGGCTGCTTCGTATTTCCATGGTGCTGCCTCGTCTGGGCTGCGTGGAGTTCTTCCGGGAGCGGCTGGTAGAGTGGTGCGGTCTTCCCGGCCGCCTCGACGCGGAAGGGGCAGGGCCCCGACCCTCGAGCTCTACTGCCCTCGGTCCACATCAGATGCCGCGGCAGCCAGGGGGCTGCTGGCGGTTGATTTGGAGGTGGAGGCCTCCTTCCTCGTATGGTTCATTTCAGCGGTGCGCGGAGCTCGAAAGCCGGGTGAAGGCCCTTCACGTAGTTACCCCACAACGGTGCCAGAAAACACTTGACGGCCCTTCGTGTGATTACCTGCGTGAAAAGTAAATGGGTTAGGTTGAGACTCCAAGTGCAGAGTGTATGTAGTAGTGGAAGACAGTTTTCCCCACGAGGGGTGACTCGAGGGTTTAATATCGAACTCTCGGGGAACCAGTATTTCAGGTGTTATCTCCTTATCCTTCTCTTGAGAACCTGCAACAAAATAAATTGTTTTGTGCCCTCAACCTCACCAAGTGGTTGTCAAGCACAAGGTGTGAGAATGATAATAAAATAATATGCAATGCAAACATAGTAAATATGCAATGATGGTAAAATAAATATGCAAGGATGTGGTAGTAATGATAAATGATATTTTTGGGTTTTTTATGATGAATGCAAGATGTAAAAGTGTTTTTGTATTTTCGGATTTAATAATGGCAGCAAACAAAAGTGGTGATAAAAGTGTTGGAAAGGTGTTTCTTATGATTAAAAATGGACCGGGGTTCATGGTTTCACAAATGCACTCTCTCTTGATAACGTGGTAGACAATGGAACACTAAAATTAACATGTAAGATGGCAAGACATGGTTTGACAAGTTATTAATAATATGGGCATCACGTCCTAACATAGAGATCTCAAGTATAAGTTGTTCTCTCTCTTATGCTCCACCAAGATGCGAACTAAATCATAACACCTTAGTAATTAAGATAAATCAGAGCATAGCAATAAGTTCAATGACATGAAGTTAAAATAAGAACATGCTAGATCTAGTCATGGAGATAGTGGCCAAGGTCACATCCACTCTCCGGTAGCATGGTATTTTTGTTTATCCCTAGTGAGGCAACAAAGTAAGGTAGAAAACCCAAGTGGATCGCAGAACTTTCTCTCACGTTCACTGCACTAGCCACCCCCCGTTACTCCAACTAATGCACACGTTCCCCCTCACATGCTCTCATAAACATGCTTGATCATGACAAGTAAATAAGAACGGGGTACATAATATGCATCTACTTTCATAACTGAAACAAAACCATTGCAATCTCAAACATGTATTAACTCATAATAAAGATCCACCACAAAGGAATTACATAGATGACCGTAATCATGTTCAGCAGCTCATACGGTACTAATTAGTGAAGCTCATAGAGAGGAGAGATACATAAGTTACTTCCACAAACCCATAGTCCAGGGGTGGACTACTCCCTCTTCATCATGGTGTCGGTGGAGATGTTGTTGGAGGGGAAGGAGACCACACCGGCAGCGCCCCGCCGGAGTTTTCCCCCTCCAATCTTCAGCTCCAGGTCTCTGTTTCGTGGTTTCTGTGTTTCGGCGGCGCTCTCCCTGGGGGGTCTATATATAGTCGTTTTTAGGTCAAGACGAAGCTTCGGGAAGAAAGATCGACGGCAGCGGAGGCCCGAGGGCCAGGATGGGGGACCCCACGCGGTCAGGGAATCTGGCCGCGTGGGCCCACCCCTTTCTGCCTTCTGGTCTCCGTTTCTTCGATTCCTTTGCGCCTACGTTTCGTTCCTTCCAAAAAAGTGATCCCCGTAAAGTTTCAGGTCATTTGGACGTCGTTTGGGTCCCTGAAACATCAAAATATAGAAAAAGGGGTTTTCTGACAGCGCAGGGTTAATTCCAGAAAAATGGGGAGTTGTTAATTATCCCCAAAACTCAATATAAATCATGAATATAACCCTTATATGATGCAAATAACATGGAATAACATGTAATAAAATGTAAAGTTCATGTATGCATTTTACATGCATCAACATCCCCAAGCTTAACCCATGCTCGTCCCGAGTATGAAGGTGATAAAACTAACATGGACTTTGCATTTTAATACTATCAATGGATATCAAAGGTGATTACTATTGCTACATAGAGTCAAATGATTCATTCTTCAAAGGAATAACAATATGCAAGATAAATTATGAAGTGATATCAAATACTCAATGTAAAGATGTTCAATGATAAATTCACAAAGTGTAATATAGAAGAAAGTACTATGGACCAAATGTATGCATAATGAAAAGTAAAAACATCCTATGGTGGTCATAGAGTACTTCTTATGAAAACTGAATATAAAAGGTGGACACTTTGGATAGATAAATAAGTAGAGGTAAAGCATGAATAAGTTTCATCTAACTTCCAAACACTTCTACTTAAGTTAATGCTTGCAATGTGGTAGTCATTGGTGTGGAGCTCTCATTACCCCTATCATAGCATCTTGAATGATTAATGTTTAAAGTGAAAGCAAATATGAGTGGTGTGCTTGACAATGTATTGGTTGAATGTCTCATGTCCCTTGAATACAAGTACCTACACCATGTGTTACTCACTTTGGTCCACAAAGTAAATTCAAATAAAGGTCATTGCAAGTAATAATAGTATCATCAAGAACTGCACTGGGGTACCTCTTGCCCCTTGACATGAACAAGCCCATGTCAAAACAACAAGACAAACAGACAATGAACAATCTCAGCACTCTTTTATTTACTATGGGTATAGCTTTTTATTATGAGGTGCATCACTGAATGAACATTATGGTTATGCTGTAAATTTCCACCATGAATGATGCATGGCTTAGATTAGCGGCCCAGGCATTTCTCTAACCATTTATACAAACTCTTTGAACTTACTAAGTATCCACATTCATTTCACCCATGATAGGCATCCATAAACAAAAGTACATGACATCAACTAAATATAAATAAGTGCAATGTTGAAAGCTTGCCATGTGACAGCACATATGGGCTAACTCCCAACCAAAACAATTGTCAAGCCCACAACTTCATAATTTTAATCACAATGGTTCATGCTTATTAAATGCAATAAAAGTAAATTGTGCATCAAGTTCGTGAGAGCTTTTAACCAATTTTTCCCATGACAATCAATAACATAAGCATTTAAATTCAGAAATGTAGATAACACAATATAACATGATAAACATACTTGGAATAGCATAAAGCTAATAGGTAGATATGGTGGACTCACTGGAAAAACTTTGGTTGAAGGTGTTGGGAAACAAGCTTTTTACTTGTTGTAATTTTTGGGCTAGCAATAGGGAGAAAGTTGACCATCTAAATGCATGCATAAGTGTCCATAGAACTAATCAATCCATGTTAAACCAAGTAAAGTTAAAATTCAACATCTAAACATGGTAAAAGATAGCTCTTGACAACACACTTGCAAATTAACATTCATTCAAAGCACATGAATTATGCAACTATATGTATCTTTTAAAATCAACTCAAACATCCCTATCCCAATATATTTAATAGCATCCAACATAATTCAACCCAAACTTCCAGTAGCTCTCTCATATATAAATGATAGTGGTGGTCTTATAAAAACCGAAATAACAAAAGCAAAAAAAACAGACGCTCCAAGTTTATACGATAAAGTGCTTTGATCGAAAAACAGAAGTTAGACGTGTGCAAACCGAGAGTGTGTTGGTCAGTGGGGTTGTCTTGACATCCCCAAGCTTATGGTCTTCACCATCCTTGGATAGCTCTTGGTGCAGCTCCTCTAATCCCTGTGAAAAAACTTCAAAACACCGTTTCTCCCATTTCTTTTCTGTGGGGTGATATTAGTAGTGATAAACAAATAGGTTCCTTGCTGCATAAAATCCTTAGGCAAAAATTCATATGAATGTCCAGAGAGTATATAATGTTGTATGCCTACTCATAAACTCAATTGAATCAAAAAGATTCAAGCAAAAAGCTCAAAGAATGCATCAAACAATATCAAGACAGAATCTGTCCAGAAAAACAGCAGCAGCAAAACGCATTTTTCTACCCTACTTAAACTCGTCAGAAAAATCTGCAAAAATCACGTATACAGAGGATGAAAAGTTGAAGCTACAGTTCAAATTACAGCTCAATCGGAGTTACAGATAAAAAATGAAAAATCAAACCGTGCACAGACTTCGTGCAGGCAGAAAACTCTCCGAAAATGAATAGCAACTTTTCAAACCCAAAATAGGTAAAACTTGGTTCTTTATTAAAAATCCCAGAAACAAAACTAACAAACTACTCTCTTGTTACAGCAAGAGGACTCAAAGAAAATCTCAAACAAAAACAACCGGGTTGCCTCCCGTAAAGCGCTTTCTTTATAGCCATATAGCTAGGCTTACTTACTTGATAATCAAAGGGGACGTAGCTCATGAGGGAGCTTGAACCTTGGTGTGTCCCTCTTCCTTGGGAAGTGTTCCATGCTCTTCTTGTGTGGAAACTGAAACTTCACATTCCCTTCCTTTGAATCAATAATGGCACCTGTAGTACGAAGAAAAGGTCTTCCCAAAATAATAGGACTAGAGGTTTTATTCCCCATGTCCATGATTAGAAAATCAACAGGCACAAAAGTCATGTGTAACTCTACCATAACATCACTTACTTTTCCTAGAGCATGTCTAATGGAATCATCAGCAAGTGCAAGTTCAATAGAGCATTTCTCAATATTTTTAAGTTCAAGGACTTCATATAGTTCTTTAGATAATATAGAGACACTAGATCCTAGATCTAAAATGGCATGGTGTGTCTCTTTTCCAATGGTTACTAGTACTTGGGATCCATATATCCCCAAGCTTAGGTGGTATCATAGCTTCTTGATTGTACCTAGCAATCTTTTCTTTTAAGACATGATTAGCAATATAGGAACCAAAACCAGCCTGGTTAATATTAACAGAAGGATCACTTGCAAATTTTTGTAAGATAGAAATTAATTCATGCAAGCTACACTTCTCTAAATCAACAAATGGTTCCTTAACTTCACTAAGCATTTTAACTTCCTCAACTTTTTTCTCTTTTTGAGATATAATGATGTTCTTTAATGAGGAAACTTCCTTAGTGAGTTGATCTACTCTTTCAAACAAAATATCATGTTTTTCGAATTTGGATATGAACTCCTTATTGAGCTCCTTTTGAGTAGATATAAATGATCTAATGGTGTTTTCCAAATCACTAGAAACATTACTACTAGTGGTATATTTGTTTGGAACATATGGGGGCTTATTATAAGAGTTATAATTGTTGTTACCATACCCATTATTACCATAGTTCCTAATGAAGTTGACATCAACATTTTCAGGATTATTACCAACTAGTTCTTGCAAAGGCATATTTTCAAAATTTTGTTTATTAATAAAAGCAAGAATGGTGTCCATTTTAGATGACAAATCATTTGTTTCTTCTATAGAGTTCACTTTCTTAGATGAACTAGGTGCTCTATCAGTATGCCATTGACTATAATTTTGCAAGATACTTTCCAAAATGTTCTTAGCTTCTAAATAGTTTTTCCCATGAAAGCACCTCCAGCAGCTGAATCAAGTATATTTCTAGACATGTAATTTAGACCATTGTAAAAAGAGTGTAAAATGGTCCATTCATTAACCCCATGTGATGGACAAGTTCTAAGCATGAGTTTAATCCTATCCCAAGCCATGGCAACATGTTCATTTTCATTTTGCCTAAAAGAGAGGATATTGTTTCTATTTTGCAGTATTTTAACAGGGGGATAATATTTCTTAATGAAAGCTTCTTTTAAATCATCCCAAGAATTAATACTACCAGTAGGTAATGAATGTAGCCACTCTTTAGCTTTTCCTCTAAGTGAGAAAGGAAATAACTTCAGTTTTAAGACATTACTTTCAACATTTTTAAACTTTTGCATGTCACAGATTTCAATAAAATCATGAAGATGCATAGAGGCATCCTCAACAGCACTACCACCAAATTGTTCCCTAGTTATCAAGTTTAACAAACTAGGACTAACTTCATAGCTCTCAGCAGTAATCTCAGGTGTGGTGATAGGCTTAGCAATAAATTGATCATTAGGAGTGTTTGTGTAGTCACACAATTTAGTTCTATCTCCCATTTTAACAAGTTTTTATGTGTTTTTAATTTTTTATGCAAAACTGAAAGTAAAATGACACTAATGCAACTCGAAATAACAAATGCAACACAAAAATGCAAAACTGAATATAAATATGCAAACCGAAATATAAAGATGATATGCAAGACAAGAACAAAACAAAATAAAATGATTGTAGGTAAAGATGGATAAGATGATGCTCACGTAGGTGCAACTCCCCAAGCTTAGGTTGTTACACAAGTTGGTGATGAAGTTGACTTGATGTGAGTGATCCTTGGATAAACCTTTCAGCTATGGTTCCCCGGCAACGGCGCCAGAAAACGTCTTGATGGCCCTTCACGTAGTTACCCCACAACGGCGCCAGAAAACACTTGACGGCCCTTCGTGTGGTTACCTGCGTGAAAAGTAAATGGGTTAGGTTGAGACTCCAAGTGCAGAGTGTATGTAGTAGTGGAAGACAGTTTTCCCCACGAGGGGTGACTCGAGGGTTTAATATCGAACTCTCGGGGAACCAGTATTTCAGGTGTTATCTCCTTATCCTTCTCTTGAGAACCTGCAACAAAATAAATTGTTTTGTGCCCTCAACCTCACCAAGTGGTTGTCAAGCACAAGGTGTGAGAATGATAATAAAATAATATGCAATGCAAACATAGTAAATATGCAATGATGGTAAATAAATATGCAAGGATGGTGGTAGTAATGATAAATGATATTTTTGGGTTTTTTTATGATGAATGCAAGATGTAAAAGTGTTTTTGTATTTTCGGATTTAATAATGGCAGCAAACAAAAGTGGTGATAAAAGTGTTGGAAAGGTGTTTCTTATGATTAAAAATGGACCGGGGTTCATGGTTTCACAAATGCACTCTCTCTTGATAACGTGGTAGACAATGGAACACTAAAATTAACATGTAAGATGGCAAGACATGGTTTGACAAGTTATTAATAATATGGGCATCACGTCCTAACATAGAGATCTCAAGTATAAGTTGTTCTCTCTCTTATGCTCCACCAAGATGCGAACTAAATCATAACACCTTAGTAATTAAGATAAATCAGAGCATAGCAATAAGTTCAATGACATGAAGTTAAAATAAGAACATGCTAGATCTAGTCATGGAGATAGTGGCCAAGGTCACATCCACTCTCCGGTAGCATGGTATTTTTGTTTATCCCTAGTGAGGCAACAAAGTAAGGTAGAAAACCCAAGTGGATCGCAGAACTTTCTCTCACGTTCACTGCACTAGCCACCCCCCGTTACTCCAACTAATGCACACGTTCCCCCTCACATGCTCTCATTGCTTGATCATGACAAGTAAATAAGAACGGGGTACATAATATGCATCTACTTTCATAACTGAAACAAAACCATTGCAATCTCAAACATGTATTAACTCATAATAAAGATCCACCACAAAGGAATTACATAGATGACCGTAATCATGTTCAGCAGCTCATACGGTACTAATTAGTGAAGCTCATAGAGAGGAGAGATACATAAGTTACTTCCACAAACCCATAGTCCAGGGGTGGATGATACGTCTCAAACGTATCTATAATTTTTGATGTTCCATGCTCATTTTATACCAATTGCTACATGTTTTGCATCTATGATGACCCACAAGTATAGGGGGTGTATCGTAGTACTTTCAATAAATAAGAGTGTCGAACCCAACGAGGAGCAGAAGTGTTGACAAGCGGTTTTGATGAAGGATTCACTGTAAATGCTCACAGACAAGTTTTTAGGAGTTTTTGATATGACAGATAAATAAAGTACAAGTAAATAAAATGCATAATAATAGTTGCAGCGAGTGGCCCAATCCTTTCTACAGCAAAGGACAAGCCGGTTGTTGTACTTATAATGACCAAACGTTCTTGAGGACACACGGGAGTATTGTCAAGTGCTTTCGCTTCATATAGTTGATTAATCTTCATTGTTTTGATAAGTGTTGTGTGGGTGAACCTATGCTAATGCACCGCCCTTCCTAGGACTAATACATACTTGTGATTATACCCCTTGCAAGCATCCGCAAATACAAGAAAGTAATTAAGATAAACTAACCACAGCCTTAAACTTTGAGATCCTGCTATCCCTCATGCATCGATATACCAACGGGTGTTCAGGTTTCTGTCACTCCGGCAACCCCACAATTGGCAAACGAATACACAATGCATTCCCCTAGGCCCATAAAGGTGAAGTATCATGTAGTCGACGTTCACATGACACCACTAGAAGAATAACACCACAACTTAAGCATCAAACCATTAAATATTACTCAACATAATTCACTACTAACATCAAGACTTCTCCCATGTCCTCAAGAACTAAACGAACTACTCACAAGACATCATACGGAACATGATCAGAGGTGATATGATGATGAATAACAATCTGAACATAAACCTTAATCCAATGGTTTCACCCAATAGCATCAATAACAAGAGTAATCAACACCGGGAGAGTTTCCCCTATGAAATAGACAAGATTCAGCCCTAGATGTTACAGCGGAGACGGGGTGCAGCGGCGGTGATGATGGTGTGGGCGGTGGAGATGATGATGATGATGATCCCGATGAAGTCCAGCTCGATGACGGTGATGATGGCGACGATTTCCCCCTCCGGGAGGGAATTTCCCCCGGCAGATTTCTTCCTGCAGGGGAGCTTTTCGCTCTCTGGTGTTTTCCGCCTCGTGGAGGCGGCGGAATATTTCGATGGCCCTCCTCCGTGTGTTAGGGTTCCGAGGGGGTCAAGTACACGAAGGGGGAACGGCTGGGTGGCCAGGGCCCCAAACCACCAGGCGGCGCGGCAGGGGGCCCACCGCGCCAGCCTGTGGTTTGGGCCCCCTGCCATCTCAGCCTCCCCTTTTGGCCTCCTCCATCTTCTGGTAAAATAGGACTTCCATATGTCTCCTTCGATTTATTGATCTTCAGAAATAGTGCATCTCGACGGTGCTTTTTCCAGCAGAATCCTGACTCCGGTGTCCAATTCTCCATTATTCATCAAACATGCAAAATAGGTAAAATAACATAAGTAACACTTCTAAATATGAAATATATCGATGAATAGCAGTAAATTATGATATAAAATAGTGATGCAAAATGGACGTATCAACCCCCCCAAGCTTAGACCTCGCTTGTCCCCAAGCGAAAACTGAGCTCAGTAAACATGACCACAAGTTTATGGAGCAAAGTGTCGATAAATAAAATACGGACAAGAAGCATCACATTCATTGATACACAAGTCATTCTAGACAGCAACTTCCCTTCATATAATCTAACTTGAAATAAGTAAAGGGAACCACGATGAAGTGCATAAAGAGAACCATGATTGGTGAAGGCAAACTTAAACTCTTGGTCAGAGAACAATTAACAGATCATACTTATCTTTCGAGAAGAGTCTTTATATCAGAGCTTATATAGCAGAACTTACATGCCTTAATCATAACAGTCTCCTTACAGTCATTGATAACTTTCAAAGTTATATTCATTCGGATAAAAGCTATTGTGCGAAACAAGGAAATGAGAGATATGATTAGAAGTATCAACACATATAACTAATTGGATCTCAACAACTCAAATGCTTGCTTGAGATAGAGAGGAATGGGTTTACTGACTCAACAATAATGTAAAAGATAGGCCCTTCGCAGAGGGAAGCAGGGATTAAATCATGTGCTAGAGCTTTTAAGTTTTGCAAAGCATATAGAGAGTATGAAAATAGTTGTTTGAGCTATGTATGTCGTTGTCAACGAATCGTAGTAAAGTGAACACTAACCCCTTGTCAACCAGACTTTCAAGAGCGGCTCCCATGAAGGACGTTATCTCTACCAGCAAGGTAGATCATCCCTCTTCTCTTTTGTTTACACATGTATTTTAGTTTCTTTATAGTTGACACTCCTCCCAACCTTTTGCTTACACAAGCCATGGCTAACCGAATCCTCGGGTGCCTTCCAACATTCACATACCATGGAGGAGTGTCTATTTGCAAATTAAGTTGCTTACTGATAAATCAGGGCAAAACATGTGAAGAGAATTATTAATGAAAGTTGTAGTTAATTGGGACTGGGCACCCCATTTGCCAGCTCTTTTTGCAAATTGTTGGATAAGCGGTGTATATGCCACTAGTCCATTGGTGAAAGTCTGTTTGACAAAAGTGCTAGAGAAACTCTACAGAACCCTCATGAGCTAATAAACAGTGACACAAAACTAGGAGTAATAAGTTTTGAATAATTTAAAGGTAGCACATGAAGTATTTACTTGGAATGGCGCAAAATACCATATAGTAGGAAGTTATGGTGGACTCGAATGGCAATGGTTTGGCTCAAGGTTTGGATGTATGAGAAGCATTCCCTCTCGATACAGGTCTTTGGCTAGCAAGGTTATGTAGCAAGCATAAGAGTTGAGGGATACAAACAATTATACAAGTGATAAGAATAATCATGCAATCTTCCTTAGAAGCACAAATAGTTTAACTTAAGAATACTAAGCTTATGAGCTACAAAGAAAGAAAGATCATGGAATAATATATTTGCATGCACTCCCTCTCTCTACTTAAGTCTCAAAGTATTGTCTACTACTGACCAATGCTAAGTTTGCCAAAACCAAAAAGATTAACTTGGTGCTCTAAAAAGTGATCCCTATACTAACAACAAGGTTATCAATATGAAAGAGAATTGCAAGCTAAAATAAAGTATGCAGAAAGTAAATGATAAAACTTCTCATTAATATTTCATAACGGCAACTCACACCAAGGGATACATAGATAACCAACTAAAAGAGAGATACTTCCACATTGCAAACCATCATATAAGATAACTTCCCTACTCACGATATGACTTTATGGAAAAGTAAAAGGTAAAGATAATGATGTGATACCGCGGCACTCCCCCAAGCTTGGAACAAACCAAGGGGATGCCAATACTCGTGATGAATTACTCCTTCGGTGGTGGTGGTGAATTGTTGATAAGCTTATCAACCAGCTCCTTCAGTTCATCAATCTTGTAGGTGAGGGCGCGAATCAGCTCAGAGTTGTGTTCGATGCGATTCATAAACTTGTCAGACTGCGAGTCCCAACTCTTGGAGTTGTTTCCCCACTCCTCAGCAGCAGAATCCCTCTTTCCTGTATTGTTAGAACGATCTATATTCCAACCACTAGGCAATTCAGCCTCCGGGATCCTCTCAATTTGATGCTTATGGATAAGAGTATGGAAGGGGTTATTTATGCCTGGGGAAGATGTCCTGGGAGCCAAGAAGCGTCGTGGAACCTTCCCTCCGGTGCTCATCCGCGCCCTTGCCTGGGCTTGAATGGATTTGCCACCACTCCGATGCTTGCAACGGTAGCGCGCGGGTATTCGCGCGGGTCTTCCTCCACTTCTCCTTCATCTTCGCTCTTGACTTCCTCCTTCAGCTTGGGGTCTTGAGTCTCGTCTTCCAAAGGCTCCTTGCCCTTGTTGTTGTTGTTGGAGACCATGGCGCTTCTAAATCTGAAAACAATATCTGGACAGAAACAGCTCGAAACGAAACACGATGAAAAGGCGAGATACGAACCTCGGGGGTTCGGGTGAGTTATATAGCAAAAAGTTTTACAACATAAGGAAGGTACAGGAGGAAACCTGATCGGAGACGAGCTCCGGGGTGCTCAAACCACCAGGCGGCGCGGCTGGGGGGCCCACCGCGCCGGCCTATGGTTTGGGCACCACGGGTGCCGTCTCCCATCCGGTTCGGTCTCTTATTTTTCCATATTTAATAAAAACGACGAAAATATCTTCTAGAAAGTTATTCGCGAAACTTTTCTTACCGAAACTGTTACCTATTCGAATCGAATTCTGCAGTCCCAGAAAAATGTTCTTCAATGAAAGTTTCCGGAGTCACCACTTTAATTGTATCAACCTCTTCATTAATAGAATCTCCAGAAATATAATGCTTGAGTCTTTGACCATTTACCACTTGTGTAGAGTTATCTTTCAATGAAGCAATTTTTATTGCACCTGAACGATACACCTCCACAATAACAAATGGTCCTTCCCATTTTGAGAGTAACTTTCCTGCAAAAAATCTGAGACGAGACCTATACAATAGAACTTTCTCACCAACATTAAATTCTCTTTTAAGAATTCTCCTATCATGCCATCTCTTAACTTTTTCTTTAAAGAGTCTAGCATTTTCATAAGCCTCACTTCTCCATTCATCTAAAGAACTTAATGCAACAACCTTTTCTCACCGGCAAGTTTAAAATCTCTATTAAGTTCTCTCACTGCCCAATAAGCTTTGTGTTCTAATTCTAAAGGCAAGTGACAAGCTTTACCATAAACCATTTTATAAGGAGACATGCCCATGGGGTTCTTATAAGCAGTTCTATAAGCCCATAAAGCATCATTTAACTTACTAGCCCAATTTTTTCTAGATTTATTAACAGTCTTTTGCAAGATAGATTTAATCTCCCTATTTGACAATTCTACTTGTCCACTAGTTTGAGGATGATAGGCTGAAGCAATTCTATGATTAACACCATATTTAGCAAGAGTCTTTCTAAAACCACCATGGATAAAATGAGAACCTCCATCAGTCATAAGATATCTAGGTACACCAAACCTAGGAAAAATGACAGCGGAGACGGGGTGTAGCGGCGGTGATGATGGTGTTGGCGGTGGAGATGATGATGATGATCCCGATGAAGTCCAGCTCGATGACGGTGATGATGGCGACGATTTCCCCCTCCGGGAGGGAATTTCCCCCGGCAGATTTCTTCCTGCAGGGGAGCTTTTCGCTCTCTGGTGTTTTCCGCCTCGTGGAGGCGGCGGAATATTTCGATGGCCCTCCTCCGTGTGTTAGGGTTTCGAGGGGGTCAAGTACACGAAGGGGGAACGGCTGGGATGGCCCTGGGCCTCCAAACCACCAGGCGGCGCGGCAGGGGGCCCCACCGCGCCAGCCTGTGGTTTGGGCTCCCCAGCTGCCGTCTCAGCCTCCCTTTTTGGACTCCTCCATCTTCTGGTAAAATAGGGACTTCCATATGTCTCCTTTGATTTAATGATCTTCAGAAATAGTGCATCTCGACGGTGCTTTTTCCAGCAGAATCCTGACTCCGGTGTCCGATTCTCCATTATTCATCAAACATGCAAAATAGGTAAAATAACATAAGTAACACTTCTAAATATGAAATATATCGATGAATAGCAGTAAATTATGATATAAAATAGTGATGCAAAATGGACGTATCAATCTACTTTATATCACTTTTATACATTTTTTTGGACTAACCTATTAGCAAGATGCCGAAGTGCCAGTTCCAGTTTTCTGCTGTTTTTGTATTCCAGAAAAGCTAGTCTGGAAATATTCTCGGAATTGGACGAAACTTCACGGGGGTCCCTATTTTACCAGAACTCACCTGACGGACCAAAGGAGCAGCAGAGGAGGGCCACCAGGGCCCCACACGCCACTAGGGCATGGGACCCCCCTCTGCCGTGCCCTAGGGTGGTGTGGGCCCCTCGGGGGTCGTCAGCCGCCGCCCTTTCGCCTACTTATTCCCCCCGACGCGAAAACCCTAAGTGTCTGAGCCAATATCCATGAAAAGTTCCAGAGACGCCGCCGCCGTCAACCCTAGCTCGCGAGGGTCCAAAACCTCTTCCCGGCACCCTGTCGAAGAGGGGAATCGTCACCGGAGGCTTCTACATCGTCATGCCTGCCTCCGGAGTGATGCGTGAGTAGTTCATCCTTGGACTACGGGTCCATAGCAGTAGCAAGATGGTTGTCTCTCCACTTTGTGCCATCATGTTTAGATCTTGTGAGCTGCCCTACATGATCAAGATCATATTATTGTAATGCTACGTGTTGTGTTTGCTGGGATCCGATGAATATTGAATACTATGTCAAGTTGATTATCAATCTATCTTATATGTTATTTAAGATCTTGCATGCTTTCCGTTACTCGTAGATGCTTTGGCCAAGTAGATGCTTGTAACTCCAAGAGAGAGTATTTATGCTAGATAGTGGGTTCATGCCTCCATTTAATCTGGGACAGTGACAGAAAGTTCTAAGGTTGTGGATGTGCTGTTGCCACTAGGGGTAACCTAACGATGCTATGTCCACGGGCATATGTGTTTGTTTACATTACACATTTTACTTAATGCGATTATCCGTTGCTTGCAACTTAATACCAACGGGGGACTGATGCATGTAAAATGCATACATGAACTTTGCACTTTAATTGCTTATATTCCAATCATATTTGCATCATATAAGGGTTATACCAATGTTTTATAATGATTTTGGGAATACTTCATAGTTTTCCCATTTATTTGGAATTAACCCTGTTTTTTTCCAGAAAACGTCTTTTTTAGTGTTTCAGACTTTCCGGGAGCTTCGGGACTCCAAAAAGGGCAAGGTCAAAGAGCACGGTTCAGAATTTTCGAGACGAACGCAATGGGCTTAAATTGAAGACCAGAAGCCCAACAGGCTGGAAATGGGACGGTCCCACGCGGCCTAAAGTACATGGCCGCGTGGGCCTATCTCGTTTCCCCCTCGGAGCTCCGTTGCCGTCGATTTTTCTTCCACCGACTCCGTCTTGACCTAAAAACGTCTATAAAAAAGGTCCCCTGGCGTTTCGCGAAAGGAGGCGGCGGAGAAACACAGAACCACGAAACAGAGAGTAAGAAGGCTGCCGCCGGAGAAGATCGGAGGAGGGAAACGCTGCCGGAATCGCCTCCGGAGGGCTCCACCCCCTCCGGCGTGTTCATCATCAACATCTACAGCAAGAACTTCTCCATCACCACCGTGAAGACCAGCACCATCTCCATCACCATCTTCGTGATCCACTTCATCCCCCTCATAGTTTGAGATTGTTGAACCCTAGCTATTGTTTAAGTGCTATTCTACCTGTGTATGATTAGCTACTTGTCATTGTTTTGTGGTGAGACTATATTTTCAGATTGTGTTGTATCATTTATACCACTGAATCACATCATGTATTCACGTTGTGAGTAGTTCCCGTATGTTCCTGAGGGCATAGGATGAATTGGCATTGATTTATATATGACATGTGTTGGTATTTTGTTAAGAGTTTATCTTTTATGTGATTCTATGAACGTCGACTGCACAACACTTCACCTATATGGGCTCATAGGAGAACACCGTAGTATAATGAATTGAGGGAGACTTGGGAGGACATGTAAACCTGAGACCGAGTCATGAAGTTATATTATGAGGGTATTAGTATCGGGGACCTTAGAGTGTAATGCTATGGTGGGACTTTATGTCTTAATAATTCTTGTGCAGTCATTTACTTGGCCACATGATCCATCATAAGGGGTTGTAGTTTATTTATTTAGCTATACCTAATTATGGCTCCGTCCAAAGAAGATTAAAACTTGACAAGATATTCAACGTGTTGTTTAATAAATCTCTATGCCTAGCAATATCCATGCCGCCCTCGGGAACGTTTGCCTCATATAAGTCACACATCACTTGAGCTTGTCCTCTTGCCACATAAGAGGATTGGGCCTTTTCTCTTTGAGAGATTTCACTTGTTACTGTTACTTGCTGCATTGGAATTATACAACCGAAAATACCAAAAACACTTGTATCTTTCATTGCTTTGTTTATCGATCTTACTAACCAATACCTTCAGCTTCTCGTGGGTTCGACAACCTTTTCTATTTAAAAGGTACTACAATTGATCTCCTGCACTTGGGAGTCATCAGGGACTCGGATGACAACCCGGCGGTGGATTATTAGTCATAGATGCTGTTGGATAACGGTCTATGTATCTTGTCGTAATGCCCAATTAAATATCATAGTAATCATCATGTCATGTATATGCATTGTCATGCGCTCACTATTTTTCAATTGCCCAGCTGTAATTTGTTCACCCAACATGTTAGTTATCTTTTATGAAGAGACACCACTAGTGAACTGTGGACCCCGGTCCATTCTTTTACACTGATTAAACAACCACAAACTGCAAACTGTTCCTTTTTCATTCTCTGCAATTTAATACTCATTTTCCACACCATACGTTTAATCCTTTGTTTTCAGCAAGCCGGTGAGATTGACAACCTCACTGTTTCGTTGGGGCAAAGTAGTTTGATTGTGTTGTGTGCAGATTCCACGTTGGTGATCGTATTGCGCCGTGCGAGCCACCAACAACCTTCTGAAGAGTTGCTGCTCCTACTGGTTCGATAACCTTGGTTTCTTTCTGAGGGAAAACTTGCTGTTGAACTGCATCATACCTTCATCTTGGGGTCTCCCAACGAGCGTGTGATTCACGCCATCAGTGGACTACTCCCTCTTAATCATGGTGTCGGTGGAGATGTTGTTGGAGGGGAAGGAGACCACACCGGCAGCGCCCCGCCGGAGTTTTCCCCCTCCAATCTTCAGCTCCAGATCTCTGTTTCGTGGTTTCTGTGTTTCTGCGGCGCTCTCCTTCGCGAAAGCCCTGGGGGTCTATAGTCGTTTTTAGGTCAAGACGAAGCTTCGGGAAGAAAGATCGACGGCAGCGGAGGCCCGAGGGCCAGGATGGGGGACCCCACGCGGTCAGGGAATCTGGCCGCATGGGCCCACCCCTTTCTGCCTTCTGGTCTCCGTTTCTTCGATTCCTTTGCGCCTACGTTTCGTTCCTTCCAAAAAAAGTGATCCCCGTAAAGTTTCAGGTCATTTGGACGTCGTTTGGGTCACTGAAACATCAAAATATAGAAAAAGGGGTTTTCTGACAGCGCAGGGTTAATTCCAGAAAAATGGGGGAGTTGTTAATTATCCCCAAAACTTAATATAAATCATGAATATAACCCTTATATGATGCAAATAACATGGAATAACATGTAATAAAATGTAAAGTTCATGTATGCATTTTACATGCATCACCGGGGCGGCGGCCCTGGACGGTGGGAGTCCTGTGGTTGGCGGGCGAGCTAGGGACTCAGGTGCTGGTCGGTGACCACGGCGACAGGGGTGGCGCGGTGGCTGGCGTGCGGTTTGCGGTGACAGTGGCCGGGATGTTGCTTGTCGACATTTGGCGCCCTGTGTAGAGGGCGGGGAGAGTTTACGGGGGGAAACCCTTGCCCGAGGTCATCTCGGGATGCGCCGGCGGCGTCCACGGACGTCGTCCCCTTCTTGAAGGCGTCGTAACGGTTCTCTCGGCCCTTCTATGCTCCGGATGAAAATCCAAGATCCTCGGATCGGGCGATGGCGGCGCTTTTGCGTCGTGTGCTTCTTGAAGTCGTCGCCTTGGAGTTCACAGCAGGTTGCTTTCCGATGGGGCGGTGGCGATTCTTCGTCGAGCTCCCTCGGCCCATGCTTGTACCTTGTTCTGCACCTCGGCGTTTCTTGCGCAAGGCCTTGCTGATTGAGCCTGTCTGCACGCTTGCGGATGGTGGCGGTGATGATCCTGTTGGCGGTGCTCCGTGGATGGTGGTTTTGGTCTTGGCGATGTGCCGTGTGTGTTGGTGTGCCCGTGCCCGTTGTGCTCCGGCCCGATACCTCGGCCCGTCCTGCTTGCTCTCCCTCTTCGGCGTTGCTCGCCTTGGTGGTTCACCTGTAATCTCGTCGGTAGCCTTGTCTTTCTTTGTGTGTGTGTGCAGTGCTTTGTTGTAAGCTGGTTTCAGCATCATGTACTCTGTCGCCGTTGTGGCATTATTAATTTAACGTCGGGCCTTACGGCCTTGTATCTAAAAAAATGTATCTAGATATATTTGTGCACATGTGAATGTGGACAAAATCTAAAACATCTTATATTTGGGAACGGAGGGAGTAGCAAGGATGTCCGTATCAAGCTTGCCTTGACAGTCAAGCCAAAATGTATCGTGTATCCAACACTTCAGTTAGAAGAATTAGCCGCTTCCGAACCGTGATCGGCTCGGCCATTCTGCGGAATCCTAACCCCTCAAACTAATGATGTATGTTCGATCATAAGTACATGAGCAACAAACTGTTTTACTTTACATTTACTTGCAGAATTCAAAATGAAAACAACTAATATTCCTAGACAACAAATTATGGTGCAAGTACGGACCGTACAGTAGCTTCAGAAAATTTGCCTCCTGCACTGGAGTGATCTTACACTTGTGCGATCGAGAAAACATCCGGCGGAGACTGGTGAAAATCACGAAAAAATCATGTTTAAAAGTTTAAAAATTATCAATAAAAATGCATTACGTTAGAAAAGTCGAGTTATATAGACATGCAAATTTTAAAAATTGACTCAAAATTATTTAGAAGTTATGAAAATGACAAATTCAGCATTGAATTGTAGCACCGTTATTATTCATATGTAAAATTTTCATTTTCATAGCTCCTAAACAATTATAACCCTATTCTAAAAAATCAAGAAAAGTCTAAATAACACCAAATAAAGTCGGAAAATTCACCACTTAGCTATGAATGATCACGCTGCTAATTTTAACCCTATATTCAAAACAAATCGCATAATTCGAGAATTTAAAAAAAAATGGTAAACCAGCGGAAGGTTCCTTTTAGTGTACTAGTTTCAAAAAATCATACAATTGCACTACAACAATGTCTGAAAAAAATTCTTCACAAGATGTACTTGTATGAAGATTCATGACTTTCAAGCCAAATGATCAAGGTCATAGACATATCTATGTCCAAATTATTGCTATCATTACCAAACTCTGCACAAATATGAGTTTTGACATTGTAAACAAGGTTCAGTGCAAGTTTCCAATAGTTTTTTTGAATTTTTTTTTCCGTTTAGTGTCAAAATTATGATGTGAAGCAAGTAAAATAAATAACATTGTAAATTGGACTTCTGCAATTTTCACACAAAATATTCATATGGATTTCCATCAATTAAATGAGTTGTCGAAAGTAATTAATTTCGAACTATAAGTGTGTTAAAGTTTGGACCTAAAATTAGAAAAAAAAGTATTCTACCAAGGCTAGCTAAATACCCGTGCTTTGGACCTAAAATTAGAGGATTTGGGGTTTTATGGTATTTGCTTTGCATGATGTGCGTGATATATATTTAGGAAACATATTCCTTTGCTCTAGTTTTGAACCATGCATCAGAGGATACGAGGTACGTAGATATTAGTTTTATGCAAAAGATGTGACTTGTTTGGAAGCCAATTAGCTTCCATGCCTCTACAGTATGAACATATAAAGAGATGATATATGGGAAATAGGTGGTGGTATTTAGAAGAGGATACGAAATGCTTGTTATATTTTATGAACACATATTAAGAGTTGGAAATAGGTGGAAGCTAGTAGGGATCTTATGAGATTTTGTCGTAGGTCTATTTGGTTAGTCGAGTTGTTCCACAGATTATTCTCTCCCTCGTTTTTTTCTCTTGCTTTGTTTCTCTCGTGTGTTATGCTAGTATTTTGTTGTTTGTTTTGTCGTCTTTTATCTACAGAGACCAAGGCGTAATTCTCGCGTGTTCCTAAAAAAAGAGTAGTTTCGATGAAACTTAATTAAAATCATATATATCATGGTGGTAAATGATTGATTCTTCTTCTCAATTTTCTTCTTTGGGCAATGTCATATTCTCTATTTGCCATAACTTTGCAGAGAATAACCATAAATAAATGTGCCGTAAAGTTCCATCATACTTATAAATTCAAATCCACCGTACCACAATCTCAACACCGTCACATCGTTCGTCCGCCTTTTGACATTGGCCCCTCCGATGTTACCGCTTTCTCATCAGTCGGCAACACTACCGCGCTATCTCGTCATTCGTCCTAACCATCAGGCATCAACACTCTCTCTTAGTCCGCCACCAACCACTGGCCATCCCTCTAAGCCAGGGAGGCACTCAATAATCTCAGGCACCAATGTTCTCCCGGCCCCACACCTATGTTTCTTCCTCGCGTCCAACGTCACTGACAATTCCACGTCGAGCCCTCTGAGTCCGACTCGTCCTAGGTGGCAGATCTTGCGAGGTAGGGTTGGATTTCTCTCTGCATCTTTCTAATTCGGTAAAAAACAAGGTACCACAACAATATTACAGATCTATCTAATTTGGGTTTTGTTGATGTTGCATGCGGTGTGCAGTTTTTGTTACATGTGAGATTCGTTTTTATTGTGTAAGCATGGGCAAAGTGTTACAATGATTTCAGTGCACATGCTACACTAATTTCTGCAAAGTGACGTTGTACTCGCGATTTGCTACAACCAAATTGGGATTTGTTGGATATTTTGTTGATTTTTGCTACATGGATGTGTTTAAAGTGCTACCATATTTTTTTTTGCTACATGTTGGAATTTTTACAGATCCGATTTTCTTTTCTACACACCGTATTACATGCACAAACAAAAAATATTGTGTCAGATTTTTTTGCTACATTCATTAAACGCAACGTTTTCTAAAATATTTGTTGCTACATGAGATGTTGTATACACAGACACAAAGTTCTACATGCGAAATGTTTTTGCTACATAAATCGGACACGTGAGATCGTTCACTTAACTAGATCGGACGGCTCCGGAGGCGGCTGCATCGATGCCTCGCTACACCCGACTGTACTGCCTTTTTTGTTGCGTTAGTACAAATTAACAAATTGTGGTGCGTTTGAGATGGTTTGGTTAGTTGTGTGGTGGCGTTTAGTTCGTAAATTGTGGGAAGTGTGACACCATATCACGAACTGAGACTTAATAAATATTCTACCCAACAGCACTAAGAAAATTCACCCTTTAGATATGAATGGTCACGTGCTGCCAATTTTAATTAGGACTGCTTTCTAAAAAATCACATAAATTGAGAAAATTCATCTCGTAACTATGAATGTATTCTACCAAGATTCTACGCAATAGCACTAAGAAAATGCATTTATAAAGACTGAGGTTACAACTGCGTCAAGTGCAGCGTTACTAGCCAACGCTACTAGGGATTAAGTTCCCACCCTTAGATGTGTTAGTGGTGTTTACTCCTCGTGATAATGTACATAACCCGACCGTGCCAGTATATAAGACATGACCCGTGATTTAGAAAGAACAAGTATCATTGGCACAACGACAGAGACAGGCTCTCGACACAATTGATATATACTCCCTCCGTTTTTTAATATAAGACGTTTTAGTATTTGTCCACATACACATGTACACAAATATATGTAGACATGTATTAGTATGCATGTTCACTTAATTTAATATGTATCTAGACAACATATATAATACTTAAAACATCTTATACTCCCTCCGTCCCAAAATAACCGTCTTAGATTTGTCAAAAAGTGGATGTATCTAGACATGAAACAAATATAGATACATTCACTTTTGTACAACTTTGAGACACTTATTTTGGGACGGAGGGAGTACTAAAAAACGAAGTGAGTACAAGAGTAGGTTTTGACCACTGCACGCCATTTTTGCATACTACATGTTGGCGCGATTTGGTCCGATGAGAAATGAAATAGACGGGATGTGTACAATGTTTCAGCATCATTTGAGTATTCCAATGCACAACATGATAAATATCTTATCTATTTCTGTGCGATTTGTGGTTTTTGCCTAAAATGTCCCCGACTAAATAGAGCAAAATAACTCGACACACAAATACTTTTGGGGGGTAAATCTTAAATCCACTGCGTGGTCCCGTATATCTACGGGTTAAAAGGGCAGTTTTTTGCTACTCCCTCCGTTCCAAATTAGTTGACTTGGTTTTGTCCAAATACGGATGTATCTATACTTGTTTAGTGGCTAGATACATCCGTTTGTAGCCAAATGTGTGTCAAGTAATTTGGAACGGAGGGAGTATTTACCGCGAAACCATTTCACTCTCTTCTCTTTCAGCGTTGTCCCGCTCGTTCCCCTCTCGTCGCCTTCCTCCTCTTCTGCCCCTCGGATCCGTATTGCCGATGGCCAGATCTATCTTTTCCCTCCCATATCATACTCTCTTACGTCCTCTCTGCGAAGATGTGGCCGTTGAATAGCTCCGACCGTGCACGTCGGGGAGGTGGGGCTCGTTCGCCGGCCTTCGCATATGCGCGTGGGGGAGCGGCTTCCACTACCTCGTGTGCCCGTGACAGCCACTCTTTCCGCTCATCAACATTGTGGCAGGGCTGACGGAGTCGCCCGAAGTTGGCCAACACAGCAATGCGACAACGACCACGAGGCGGGCAGCTCGTGCACCGCCGCTTCGTGGCCCCGCTGACCGGCTCCATCTCAACTTCTTGGACTCGGAGTTTGGCGAGTCGGACGCGGCGACATCCGTGGTGCCTATGCCTACAGACTCAGCGTATTTGACGATGTCTTCCCGAAGAAGGAAAATAACACGGAGCTAGCTCTGAACGCGAGCGGTGATGCTGCACGAAGCGCGACCGTTGGCACGAGGTGTGGAGCTCGCTTTCCGACGCTCCGTTGAAATGCAAACCTGGAGGTGAAGAAGCAATGTTGCCACCGGGAGATCGACCGCCTTTACGGCGACGACTCCAACAACGACCGGGAAACTATCTAGTTTTTGGTTGAACTAATTTTTCGTGCAATTTGGAAATGTTGAATCTTGTACTAGTTTGTAATGTAAATTCTGTTTAAATTCAATATTTGCATGTTCAACTGAACTATGAGATAATGCGGCCGAAACCTTTTTTTAATTACTATATGCAGTGGTAGAGTATGTGGTATCTTCTAGGAGTTGCTCTTAGAGCATCTTTAGCAGATCCCTTAAAAAAGGCCCGAACTTTTAAAATAAAAGCTTTTTAAATATTTTAGCGAAAGTTTTCGTCCCTCCGGCCCTCAGTTTTATGAAGGGAAACATGAGGACGGTGAAATCCTCAAATACAAGGGTTTCACCTCTTGTTTTTGCGGTTTCCTTTGTATGCACTTTCCATTTGGCAGGAGGGACACTTCAGCCTGCCTCTTCCCTTCCGCGCCACTGCCGATCTCCAAGCTCCTGCGCCACCCGATCGTCGCCATGGGATTCGTTTTCCCGTCGCCGAACGCCCCCGCTGCTCCCGGCCCGCCGTTGCGCCGGGCCCTCCAGCGTCGGGCCCTGGCGCTCCTCCTGTCACTGGGCCCAACCCTCCCGCTCCTGGCCATGGCACTCCTCCTCCCGCTGCCGGGTTGGACCCTTTCACACCCGAATGGCGGTACTTCGCTCCCCGGTCTCCCGTGTGGTACAGATGGTGCCCCCCCGTGTGGTACGAAGCCACGCCTCAAGCGCCTCCCGGCGGGTACAGCCTTTACGCTAACGTGACCCGACATCTTGCCTCCCGAGCCGCCTGTTGCTATTGTGGATTCCCTTCGGTTAGAAATGGAGAGGTAAATTTCTCCACGTGCCTACGTATTATCCTCTTCGTTCTATTTCTTAGTATTTTTTTTCAGTTTTATCGTTGTAGTTTGGATGAACAAATAGAGATACATGATGAGCCAATAGAGGATACAATGGCTAGGCTATCTCCAAAAGAAGTAATGGACATCTATGAGGCAATGATCAAGGATTACATGGACCAAAATTTGCAACAAGTTAATTTGGACCAAAGATTGAATGCTAAGGGATTACAGCTCTTAGCTAGATATCTTCAGATTGCAGTAAAGGATCATGATATATAATGCAAATTCCTTGGATGAGCAGACTTGGCATGGCTTGGCATCTGTGAGAAGTCATGTTATGGAATGTGTAGTGACACTTCGCCGCAATAGTGCCAATTGAGATGTAGCTTTGTTAGAAGTAGTACTATTATCGATGAACAAAATTTATGTTTCTAAACTATGTCGAATTCTGAATATATGAAGATATTTCATGGATTTTGTCGGAACAGGTCCGTAAAAAGGAATATTCTATTTTATGATACGTGTTTTCGGTATCTGTTTTGTCTGTGCGGTTTTCACTACTAGAATGGTTTAATTTACGATTCCCCTTATAATACTCATCTTAAAGGTCCGATTTTAAAGAAATATGTGCTAGACAACACGACAGCGACCATGAGGCGGGTAGCTCGTGCGCTGCCACCTCGTGGCCCCGCTGATCGCATACTGCTCCATCTCACCTTGTTGGACTCGGAGTTTGGTGAGTCGAACGACGGTGACATCAGTGGCGCCGATGTCTGCGGACTACGACTTTTTTGAAGACGTCTTCCTAGAGAAGGAAAACAACATGGAGCTGGCGGAGGTCATCTGTCGCTCCGAACGCGAGCTGCGACGCTGCACGAGACGTGGAGCTCGCTTTCCGACGCTCCATCGAAACGGCAAACCCGGAGGAATAGAAACAACGTCGCTACCGAGAGATCGACCGCCTTTACGGCGACAACTCCAACAACGATGGGGAAGCTATATACTAGTTTTTAGTTGATCTAATTTGTCGTTTAATTTCGAAATGTTGAACTTTGTAATAGTTTGTAATGTAAATTCTGTTTAGAATCAATGTTTGCATGTTCATCTGGACTGTGATCAAATGCGGCCGAAATTTAATTACTACCTCCGATCCATATTAGTGGGCACAACTTTGTCTAGATACACATGTATCTAGTCTAAATACTTAATTAGATACATATGAATTTAGACAAAGCTATGCCCACTAATATGGATCGGAGGGAGTACTATTATGCGGTGGTCAGTGCGGTGGTAGCATTTGTGGTATCTGCTAGGAGTTGCTCTTACCTCGATCTTGGCACAGAAACCACTACGGTCAACTCTCGCAACGAGAATAAGTTAATCCACGGGGTCACCAATGCAAAACGCACAAAGCAAAGCAAAGAAACCCACCGGCTCACCGCCAGAGTCAGCGTACACTCCTCTTTTGCGCAGAAGGGCCTGTAGAAGTTCACATTTTCATGCGATCGCCCCCCTCCTGAACTCTCCCGTTGCTTCCTTGCAGAATTATTAATCCAGATCCCTCTCCCTCCTCGCCCTCTTCCTTCCTTGATCCGTCAGACTACGCACGCACTCACGCACGCTAGGGAACAAAACATTTTTCCGAATTCGATTCCCCTCACGCGACCTCGTCTCCACTCCTGTCACTGCCCGGGGATCGGGGCGCCGGATCCGGGCCGAATCCCCCGGGGCTCGTCGTCTTCCCGCGCACGCACGGCGGTGATGCGCTGCTGGAACTGCTGCTAGCCGCGTCCGATCGGGGGCGATGAACATCGTGAAGGGCGTCGCCGATCTCCTCCGCAAGTCGACGCCCTCCTCGCCGGCCGCCGCCAGCGGCGGCGGCGGCGCCGGTGGAGGCGGCGCGGGCGGGGGCGGGGACGGCTCCACCTCCGCCGACAAGCTCGCCGCCGCGCCGTCCCCCAGAGTCCGCTTCAGGTACCCAGGCCTAGCCCCACAACTACCGCGAGTGGCTCGTTACTTTGCGGTGGGAAGCAGGACTTGCTTGTGTGAGCTGTATGGGTGGATGCGCTCGAGTTGCATTGCTGGATTGGAGCTCGTTTTGGATGGTGATCGGTTTTTGATTCATATTAGTTTGCTCCAGTCTACTTTTCCTGCCTGCTGGGGTAATGGCTTAGCTACGTGGAAGTAACTACACGTGTTAAGTTGTTAACTCACAGCAGAACGATAGCATGACGATCATAGAGACATAGGATGTCTGCTCATCCTTTCCGTTTCACTAGGCCTGTAGCATTTTGCGGTAGACACACTAAACTGTTGGCGATTGGGTAGTTGAGTGCATTACTCTGGTTTCATATACCTATATTAACGAACTGTGTGTTCATAAGGTGCTGAGCCCGTACAATGTAGACAAACAACTAAATCGTGTTAACATTTCCGTTCGCCATTTCTGTTAAGGTTATGTAGGTTACTCCTTAATGAAATGTACCAGCGGTGGCTGTAGTACTGTTACTTCACGCCAGACGTAGCCATTCTATCCTAATGCTGTGCTATATGGTTCCAGTGACAGTGGTGAGGAAGGAGTCCTAAACACGCTTTGGCAGAAGTACGAGAATGCCATCGACAAGGTACTCACCGTTACAGAATTTTCACCAGACATAGTATCTCAGAAAACCTTGTGTGATGCAGACCATAGCCTCAAACTTGAAGCCCTGATTTGGGTGCGCGCAACATGATAAGTTATCAAATATATTCTAACACTTGATTCTATAATGCTGAATCTTGTCCATGAGATGGCTTTGATGAGTGAGTAACTTTACTAATATCCTCCCTAAGAATCCTGTATTATTGAGAACCTTGCTTGGGTAAGGCTCTGAAAGACAGAGGTAGGGAGCTTGCCGTCATCTTGTCAATGGCAAGGTTCTTCACTGTCATGTATACCCAGAGCCTCCAATACTCAAAGCAGAATATATCGAGAGACTAGATAACATAGGTTACTCTTTGCTTATTCAAAAATAGTTGGCAGTGCTGTGCTTGTATTGTCAATGTCCTGTAAAGGGTATCCAGTGCAACCAGTCTACGACGAAACACAAGATTGTTATTTGATCTATTATGAAGATACACATCTAACTGATTGTGATACCTTTTGTCGATCTTCCTAATTTTCTTAGATCTTAGCGAACATGACCACTTTTAAACTAATAATGCATAGCACTTGTCCACTGACTACTGCACGTTGCATGCGTACTGCTGCACATAAAATGTATAAGGAGAGGAAGTTTCCTAATTCATGAATGAATCAACCTATGTCTTCTAGATCATGTAAATTAGATAATGAAATTGCACACATTTGTGTTTCTTTCAAGAAGACAACAACATAGAGGAGGTACTTATGAGCCGTGACAGTAATCGAACTCTAGAATTTTATTTTAGCATGAGGATTTTTCATTTTGTATTATCTGATCATGTTCATTTCTCCTGTCAACAATATCATAGGCTGAGAAGAAAAAGTCCCTGCAAGTATTTGTCTTGCATTTCATACAAGCATTTAAAGACTGGGAGCCACACCATATTGATCAATCATTTGACCGGGAGTCAGCACTGGATGATACAGTTTTAGGATGTTCTGGTGGGCATCCTTCTGAGGTCATCCTTATTCTCGTTCAGGAGATCACTCAACTAACTTCATTTGTCGCTGAGAGTAAGTAGACTCACTGAATAAATGATATCTTTCTTGAGTATTTATTCCTGGCCCCTTCATTTTTCCTTTCTTATACTGTAATATACAATCTAATAGGTTTCCAGTAATCCCGTCACCACTAGTCATGTACCTTTTCAAGTTGCCATTCATATGTCTGTAAGGGCATCTTTGCATGTCGTGTCACTGAATCATCTAAGACTACAACTGTAGTGAAAAAGGAATGAAACAATTGATAGACTTTGGGAATTGGATTATGACTTAGAAAACAGTTGCTTCCACCAATCAGTAATCACATAATGTTAAAGACAGTTCTAAATTTGTTGGTGTTTGCTGGATGCTCTCAAGCAGGTGGAACCTATAGGCTATAAGGTTTAGTTTGGTACGCTGAAATGCTATTGGGGCTAGGTATCGAGTTTGCTATTTATTTTCCTTGAACTATCTCTTCAATATTTTCAGCCTCATCACTTTACTTTGGTGTTATACTAAAAGAATAATTACATTCTGCATACCAGATAAAACAATGAACAATTGTTATTATATGCCAACTGTTGTATTTTCAGTGCTTTATTTGGTTTGCAATTGCAGTAATTCAGTGAGAATCAAGATCTTACTTGTTTTTCTGTATTAGTAGGCAGCAGCTGTCCAGAATCCTCTGCCAATCTCTCAGAGCAATCCACAGACCTGGGATTAAGTACTGAAGTGTTGACTGTTTTGGAGTGCTTCACAATTGTTACTCGCTCAGTGCATAACTGTAGAGTATTTAGTTATTATGGAGGTCTGCAGAAGGTTACTGCTCTTTTGAAAGGTAGATTCTTTCTTTAGTTGGGTATTTACCATTCTAGATTCATTCTTTACACTTTTTTCTATATTATTAATGAACTTGTTGTGTAGAATGTGATGAATATTATTTCTATAAAGAATCTTATATTAACTGCCCTTCCTCTCGTGTATTCAGCCGCAGTTGTAAAGCTCAAGACCTTGACCAGTTTGCTTGCCGCAGATGAGCAACTGTCAAATAAAACTGTAGAAAATATGAGGATGATGCAAAAGATTCTTGTATACATTGTTACGATAATTTCAAACTTCATGGACTTAGAGCCAGCTGCAACAAGGATTTCACGGGTTGCCAATACCACTGTTCATACCCCACCAAATAAGAACTTGGCCACAGTTACTCCAAATACTACAAGAAGATTTGTTTCTGATAGAAATTGGCAGCAGAAGGCCATTGTTTCAGTTATGGAAGCTGGTGGTGTCAATTGGTTAGTAGGTAAAGTGGAGTTTTCGATGTTTACGCACATTTTATTATATTACTAACTATTTGCTTTGTTACTTGCTTGGGATAGTTAATCTTAGTCTAGATATAGATATAGGATTGTCCTCTTTACTACTGCTAAAAATGTCTACTTTACACAGAAGAGTTTGCTGGCAGTTTGAAGTAACACTCCATGCTTTCTACTTTGGAGAAACATTTTGCAGAGAGTATCAAAACAAGGATTAGCTGTCATGTAGGTTCTGCTCTGAAATTAAAATGGGGCACTTTTAATATATCTTGTGACCATAAGGCTTGATAGTATGCTGCAGATTTTGTTGATGCAAATAAGATTTGTGTTGGTATAACAGTAGAAATAACTGATCAACTTGTGGATCAGCCCTGAATTTGGATAAACAAAATACCCCCTTTGTTCGGAAATAGATGATGTCTTAGAATGCATGCAGTCAAACATCTCTAACTTTGACTACCAACATATTAAAATTATTTGAATTTCTCAATAAAGTACATTTGTTGTAAACAACGCTTTAGTAATATGTAAATTTTACTAATATATTCATATGAAAAATAATGGTCAAAGCTGTGTGTTGGATATGCGCAAAAATCTGAAATATTAATACCATGCATCAAAGAGTTAATATTACATGAAATAGAGTTTTAAAGTTGTGGTAAAACAGTGCATGTTGAATATTTATGCCATACATATGTAGTGTAGTTTCGTATCAGCTGGTAGCACATCCAGGAAAACATGGTTACTGAACTCCTCAGAAGCCACTGATATTATATTAATTAACCTACATTTTTCAATCATTACTATCTTACGTATCTGAAATTGTTCTTTGCAGAACTCTTAAGGGTCATTCGAAGACTGAATTTGAAAGAGCAGTGGACTGATTTGTCACTTCACTTTATAACTTTGTATGCTCTGAGATCAACAATATCTGAAAATACTCGTGCCAGAATCATTTCAGAAGCATCGGAGGGCTGGAGGTTCTGTTAGATGGACTTGGACTACCATCAAGCAAATTTTCAGTGTCAAAGCATTCTTTTGTCCCTAGTGATGAAAGGTAAGTGTTTTACTGCTTCAGCAGTGGTAAAATCAGACCTTCACCATAAGAGGTTCCAAAGGTGGAACAATTATAATGATTCAAAAGAAATAAACAAGTAGATTACTTGTCCTTGCGAACACAATATTCTCAAGGATTACGATAGTTCCTCAATTCTGGGAGGAATTTCCCCTCTATACGGGGATTTTTTCTGTTGCATTGGTTCAATAGCATTGCATTATGCAGCAATTTTTTTCATCTGTTCTGGCAAGAATCAAATTAATAAATGCACTTCCGCAAAGGATTAACAAATGTATGACCGGTATATATTCTGTAGCTTCTACTAGTACTTCGCAACAGCTAGTGTTGCTAACTTACCAGGTAGTGCCATTTTAAGAGGAACCTCTTATATTTAGCTTTCTAATATAGGAGATATCTTTACAGCAATGATAGTGTCTTGTTAGCTACCTGCCATCAAGTGTTCAATAGGAGCATTTTTGCCATTATAAATTGACTAACACACTTCAACCAACAATCCACCAGAGATGGCAAGATACATTTGTCTGATCGTATTTGTTTGTTTGCCGTTCTGTTTTGTTCTTGTGATCTAAAAATGACATGCTTTTGCAGGAGTGACATTCTGCAGCTCCAGATACTATCTTTGGAAATTCTGAGGGAAGCGGTGTATCCTATTGCATTACTTCTTATGTAGATAATTAGTCCATCCCTTATTAGACTTTGTTATATCTTATTGATTCTGCCTTTCTGGAGCAATGATATCATATACACACTGAATATGCTGACCTCTTATTTAACACAAGAGCTCCAATTAGATCATGGGTGTAGACTGACAGTGCTAACTTTGCTTATGAGAGGTCATTGCTCACCACTTTGTCAGAATTTTGTTTTCTGTTTTCACGACTTATCTCTCTTGGTCCCTTGACTGTTTATTCAGTTTCGGCAATGTCAACAATTTGCAGTTCTTATGTGAAAATGGACGGATACATAAATTTGCGAACAGCATCTGTTGGCCTGCATTTATGTTTCAGGAGTTTAATCAGCAGAAGTTTCTTGATCCTCAAGTCCCCAACTGGAAAGTCGATAGACAAAGCACAGGGACTTCTGCTACATTAGAATCTTTCCCTAGTCCTGTTGATATTCTCGATACAACAGAATGGAATGAGTATTCTGTAAAGTTAAGCATGGCACTTTGCTCCTTTCTTCTTCCTCCTAACGAGATCAGGTACTGTCCTGGGGCTACTGTGGTTACCCAAATTTCTCTATCCATCTCATTGGCGTACTGGGAGCAATGTGTAAGGTGGATCATAAAGATTCTTTCAACAGTTTTCCCATGCATCAAAGCTTGTGCTAGTGATACCGAATTGCCTAACCATATAATGTAAGTTCCTGTTCTCCATTTGTTATGTGTACATCTTTGCTGACTAGATTAGTTGATATTTTCAGTATTTCCAGTCTATAAAGATGCTTTATTAGCTTCATGAAAGACACTGTCCAACCTAAGATTTTGGTTGGAAAAGTTCAGTTGCATAATTAACTCTACCAAATTACATTAATGGAATGTCCACTCTTCTGATAGATACTTTCAAACATATTAGTAATTTTTGAAAGTGCGGTTAGTCTCCTAGTATCTGTTATCCATTTTTTGCACATTGTTCACTGTTCTGGCTATCCATTTTTCAAACTCTTTTGCGTTTTCTCGAAAAAGAAAAATGGATAGCCAGAACAGTGAATCTTTAAATGTTTACTGGCTATCCATTTTTCCTTTGAGGTGAACACCTTTGTCTGTATGGAAGTATCATGTTTTCTAAGTTTCTTCAAGTGGTTGGATCTTTAAATGTCTATTTATTTTTACTTAATTCTTTTTTCTCTAAATTTCCTTTACCAATTACTTCTTTTGGTTTGTTCAGGATTCTAGCAAATATCCTACAGAATTACATGCTCTGCACATTTAGGAAGGTTCTCATTTCAGCACCAGTTCTACTCAAATCTTTTCGAGAGGAGGGTTTGTGGGATCTGATATTCTCAGAGAATTTTTTCTACTTTGGGCCACATGTGAAGTGCATTCATCAGATTGTTGGTGACACACAAAATGATCATTTTATTGATGTTACTGAATCAACTGGTTCCATAAGTAATCTAGCTGATGTCAACATCCTTCAGTCAGAAGCTATTTCCTTCTTGGAGTTTGCTGCAACACTGAATGAAAATACAAATAACCTGGTATTCCGAAATTTCTCCTTCCTTGCATTTGATGTTTACTCCTTTTGCATAATTTGAATAACTGCCATATTGTTTTTGCATTCATGTATTTGTTCTGTTTTGTTTGTAGCCAGAATGCTCAGCATTGTTAAATGCACTAGAATATTGCACTAATGGTCCTGGATTGGTTGGTGCTATTCTTAAGAGCTTTCATGTTATCCTACAACTCGCCACTGAACAAACTCTAGCTTCTTTTAAGTCACTGGACGTGCTTACCAGAGTCCTGAAGGTTGCATGCATTCAAGCACAAGAACTAAGTAAGTTGAATCGCAGAGATGACTTAAGTGGAAATGGTTCTCAACCAGAAAATGTTCAGATGGCTTCTTTGGATGAGAGAATAAAGAATTCTCGTACATGTGTTGAACTGGCTTTCAACCTTTTCAAGGAATATGTCACAATATCTGACCATGGAAGGAGTCTAGTTTTACATAATGCCAATTGTATTGTGTGCCTATTTGATTTATTCCAAGAAGAAAACCTCCGGAAACATGTACTGGAGCAAGTTCTTGCCTTATATAAGGTATAATCATGTTCATTATCTTTCTCTCCTTTTGTTGCTCTTGATACTACTGTTAGAATTAACTCTCTCCTCCGATGTTCTTTCTTACGACCAGTTGCCTCCATTATCATCACAAGATCATGCAGCAAAGTTGCAACTATGCGCCAAATATTTAGAGACCTTCACTCGTGCAAAAGAAAAGCAAAAGGACTTTGCAGAATTGTCGATTGATCTATTAGTTAACATGAGAGAGATCATTTTGATAGATCGCGCGGTACGTTTTTTGTATAGATAGTCCGCAGTAATTGCGTACTATCCTTTGTTTCTTCTCATCTTAGTAGTGCATTATGCCTGATGAGTCACTAATATCTTTTGCTAGTATTACCAAAATCTGTTTCGCAATGGGGAGTGCTTCCTGCATATAGTCTCTTTGTTGAACGGGACTTTTGATGAAGCAGTTGGAGAGCAATTGGTCCTTAATGTTCTTCAGACGTTGACTGAATTACTTGCTGCAAATGATGAATCCAAGGTAATAAAATATTTTTCTATTTGATGGAGTTCACTCATGTTCTATAAATATGAACTATTAGGGGCCAATAATAGTTTTTGGTCATTTTGGCCACCTGTGCCACCCTCTTGTTCCAAAATATTCATTCCAAATTAATCGCCAGGTTTACTTTGTTGTGGAACCAGATGAATTCTGGTCAACCCAGGTTATCCACCAAGTCTTTGCTAACGTTCATGTACATAACATTTTGTTTATGCAAGGATAAATTTGAAATGTCAATCAGAACGAAACATGGCATAATCTCTCCCCTCATACTTGCATTTCTGGCAACGATTGGTGTTACTCTGGTCCATATACCTTATTTGTTTAATGCTCTTTAAAAAAAAATTATGGTTTGTCTTATCCAGGCTGCTTTCAGAATGCTGGTGGGTGTGGGCTACCAAACACTTCAAAGCTTGCTACTGGATTTCTGTAAATGGCCACCAAGTCAGAAACTCTTGGATGCCCTACTTGGCATGCTTGTCGATGGGACATTCGAGATAAATGAAAAAACAACAATAAAGGTATGCAGTCTTCATGATCTTTGAAGCCCGCGGTTGTTTCTCGCAGCTCCCTCCTTCTATAAAAATATGCCTTGGGTGCTAGAGCCCATAGGTCTCGTTTTTTTTTCATGATCTTTGAAGCAATGACATATTCGTAATTTCGTATATACAATTACAACAACAACTAAGCCTTTTGTCCCAAGCAAGTTGTGGTAGGCTATACTCGTATATTTTCAATTGCTTCACTCAATTGTACTTGCATTCTTGATTTTGTACCCTGATGTTTTATTTCTTATTTGCCTGCAGAATGAAGATGTAATTATACTATTTTTAAATGTCCTACAAAAGGTTCGCCTCTCTCTCTCTCTCATTGGTGATTTATGTAACACACACACCCACACACTGATATTTTATGTAACATTGGTGATTTCTGATTGGCAGAGCAGCACTCCGCTTCAGCATTATGGGCTTGTGGTCTTACAGCAATTGCTCAAGGGGTCCATTACAAATAGAACTTATTGTTTCAAAGCAGGATTACTTAGTTTTCTCCTTGACTGGTTTTCAGTTGAGGAAAGGGAAGACACAGTTATCAAAATTGCTGAGTTAATTCAGATTATCGGAGGACATAGTATTTCCGGAAAAGATATTCGAAAAATGTTTGCTCTCCTGCGTGGTGAGAAGATTAGTGTCAAGCAGAAGCATAGTTCATTGCTTTTGACAAGTCTTAGTCATATGCTCAAGGAAAAGGGACCTGAAGCTTTCTTTGAGTTCAGTGGTCATGATTCTGTGAGTTATTATCATTTTCAGTACTTTCATCATTTTCCATAGTATTTTGACAAAACTTTAATGCTTTTTTCCATATTGAAGCAGTGTGATATGGTGTTCATCGTTATTCTGAATAAAACCTGCTGCACACTTTTTTTGTACTTTCGTTCAAGTAATATTTATGTGGTAACTAACTATCATACTCTCCCTTCAACAGGGTATTGAAATGAAATCACCTGTTCAATGGCCTAACAGTAAAGGTCTATCTTTTTGCTGTTGGCTAAGAGTGGAAAATTTCCCTGACAATGGTATGATGGGCCTTTTCTCCTTTTTCACGGAAAATGGAAAAGGATGTTTAGCTATGCTTGGGAAAAATACTCTTGTCTATGAGGTAATGGTGGTTGCTTCCTTCATTTCTAGAACATTCGCTGAGCTATGCTAATATTTCTTTTTCATTAAATACATTATATTTTGACAAACAACTTTGGTCTGTAAAATTGGGGAATGTTTTAATTCAGCATAGTGACTGAGTTACATTTATCATGAAAATCATTGTTTAGTATTAAATATATTTGAACAAATGCATTAATTCCATCAAAGAAGAACTGTATCCATTTTACAGGCTAACTTTTGATCATGCATTCCTGGTTTCACCTTATATTTATCCTTTCCGATCATAAGTATGATTATGATCCATGTTTCTACTAGCCCCTACTACCTCCGTTCCTGAAAATAAGGCGTATAATTTTTTCTGAAGTCAAACAACGTATGACTAAATTTATAAAAATAACTACCAACTGTACCAAGAAAGATAATATTCTATAGATATACAATGCAAATATATTTAATGATATATCTAGTTAGATTGATTTCATATTGTAGATGTTGATAGTTTTTCTAAAAGTTTTGGTCAAACTTCGCATGGTTTGACTTTTGACAAAACTTATACCCCTTATTTTGCGGAACGGAAGGAGTACTTTTTGGTCTTTTGCTATTCACAGTTGTTTATTATCCATTACCAAGATGATTTGCAAAATCAGCCATTTTCCCAATAAGAACTCTATAATGTTTATCGTAGTTAATTAGTTATACATCTTCCACATGGCATGAGCTCGTTACCTCACTTCAGTTATCGGATAATAGAAGTTTGATTTCAGTATTAATGTCAAATTTAAACATCCTACCCTATGCAGTCTGTCAGTCAAAAGAGCCAGTGTGTTTTGTTGCCTCTAAGCCTTCCACCGAAGCAATGGAAATTCCTTTCTGTTACTCACACTATAGGGAGAGCTTTCTCTGGAGGAAGCCAGCTGAGATGCTATGTAGATGGTGATTTAGTATCAACGGAGAAGTGCAGGTGTGTGGTTTTTCATTTCTTTGGTACACCATTCTTACTTCTTGGGCCTAATCTGTTTGATCATATCTAAGGAGTAGTCTACAGTATTTTCTTGTTCAATTATTTGAAATTTCTTGTTGGTGAAGTCCTTCTAATAGTGTCTCTGTCCATGATTCTTATCACTATTAATTCTTACATGTTTTGTATATCCTTTTAAAGGCAATGTTAAAGCAAATTTGCTAAAACTTCGACTAGAAAGATGACATGCACAAGCCCTAATTGCAAAAAATAGCTACTGGGTGTCTTGTGAACTCTTAAGATACTGAGGATTTTGGCCTGCCGTTTTCATTTCCAGTATATTAGCTGAGATGTTTTATGCCACTGTTTTCCCCTTTTCAGGTATCCAAAAGTTAACGAAGTAATGACTCGCTGCAGTCTTGGCACAGAATTGATGCCCATTGGTGAAGAACCTACTTCTCTTGGTTTTGAGGGCACTTTTGCCTTTGCTGGTCAAATGGGCCCTGTTTATGCGTTTTCTGATGCTCTCTCTTCTGAACAAATAAGAGGCATATATAATCTAGGACCAAGTTATATGTACTCTTTCCTTGGTGATCAGAACTTGCTTATGAATAATGACTCACTGTACAAGGGAATTTTGGATGCAAGGGATGGTATTTCATCAAAGATGATTTTTGGCTTGAACGCACAGGTACGAGCTGGCCTCTGAACAATATGTAATCTTCTTTTGACCAATTACTGGAACCAGAGAATTGAATATTGTGTTCTTTTCTTCTTCCAGGCTAGCAATAATAGGACTTTGTTTAATGTGTCTTCTGTACTTGATACTGTTGACAAGAGCAAGCTTGAGGCAACCATCATGGGTGGCACAAAGTTATGCTCGCGGCGCTTGCTGCAGGACATAATTTATTGTGTCGGCGGTGTCTCTGTATTTCTTCCTCTTCTGATACATTTTGATGAAGCCATCACTCATAGTGGAGAATCCGTCACTGGTGATGAATTGGCAGGTCAAGTCATTGAGCTTGTTGCATCTGTTCTGGATGGAAATGTAGCAAATCAGCAACAGATGCATCTTCTTTCTGGATTCTCCATTTTAGGTTTCTTGCTTCAATCTGTTTCACCGCAGCTGCTAAATTTCAAGACTCTTTCAGCACTCAAGTACATGTTTAATGTCTTGACGAACTCTGGTGATCTCTCTCTCTCTCTCTCTCTCTCTCTGTGTCTCTCTCTCTCTCTCTCGGAACTGTGTATATCACTAACCAATCTGGTCTTTCAGGCATGTCAGAAGTTCTATTGAAAGATGCTCTTTCACAAATTTATCTGAACCCACACATCTGGGCATATTCAAGTTACGAAGTACAAAGAGAACTTTATTTGTTTTTGATACAGTATTTTGAGACTGATGGGAAACTATTACCAATACTGTGTGGACTCCCTAAGATCATTGACATTGTACGCCAGTTCTATTCAGAAAAGTTAGATTCTAGGTCTTCCAAGCCTTTACTGCATCTGGTAACTGAACAAGTGATTGGAGAGAGACCACATATAGAAGAAATTCGGAAGATCCGTGTTCTCCTCTTGAGTCTTGCAGAAATGAGCTTAAAGTAAGTACTCTGAACTTTTCATTCAGAGATGCTTTTTTTTGTGTGTGTATTTTCTGCATCATTTTCGTAATTATCATGTTCAATGCTTGCCAGATATGCAAGTCTGAAAATATTTTGGATTCATATGCTAACAAATTTACTTATTCCTTTGTATATTTTCTCTTGAAAGTAATATTTTTTACAAACTTCTGTTGTAGGCTGAAGGTTTCTTCACATGATATAAGAGCTCTTGTGTCCTTTTTCGAGAAAAGTCAAGATGTTACATGTATCGAAGATATACTTTACATGATTATCCGTGCCCTTTCACATAATTCACTTCTATCATCTTTCCTGGAGCAAGTAAATGCTGTTGGTGGTTGTTACATTTTTGTCAATCTTCTAAAAAGGTAATACACATCTAGAAGACCCAAGTCATCGAGTACTTATGTTCAGTGAGCTTTACTGAGTGATAGTCTCTGCAATGTAAAGCTAGTCTGGATCAAATTCAACTTCTACAGAGTGCTTGAGCTTTAGCCACCCATTTAGTGAGTGATAATTCCGTTTTTCTGCATTCTGATCTTTTCTAAGGCCATGCAGACAAGCTGCACCTGTATTCGTTAATATAGAAAGAGATTTATGACGCCATAAGAAAGACACGAACCATCAAAATAAACAAAGCAAGCTAGATATTCTAAGTACCGCCTGCCCTAGTGGTTGTTTGGATAGCAAATTTTAGGCGTGGGTTTATAGCAAACGAGTTTTTAGCCGATTTTTAGAGGAACCGGTTTTGATAATTTTTTCGTTACTAGTCGGTACATAGAAAACTATTTTGGGCTGGAAAAGGGTAAAACTGGTTTTCCAGCTAGTCCTGTTGTAAAAATATATATCTATCTTCTCTTCCCGTGAGTTCATGCCTTCCAGGCTTCCACTTCTGATACCCCATGGCTGCTTGCTCCTGCCACCGCATCCACTTCTCGCGGCTGCCCCCGGCTCCTCTGTCCTTCAGCTCCTGGACGTTGTTGCTAGCCTCAAAAACTCGTGGCGCTTGGACGTCTGCATAGGCACCCGATGCTTGCCTCCTCGGGCCTCCATGACGTGGCGCGCGCTGCTGCCTGCACTCGTCCCCCCTCGACCTTAGGCCTCAGCACCTATCTCCCTTACCATACGGGCACAAGCTGCTCGAGCTCAAGCTCAAGCTGCAGGTATGTTCGCACATGGACGCCGACTGTCTAGTCCGGGTGGCCGGTCGTCGTCTTTCAGCAGCAGGTCTTCTGGCACCGGAATCAGCGGCAGGAAGTCCGAGCTGCGCAGGATCTTCCAGCACTTCAGCAGGGACAACGACGGGCACTCCTTTACCATCGCAACATGATGCTAAACGTTGTCGTGGACATGTTCTCCTCAGCTCCTTGACCACGATCACTGCGCTGCCCCTCAGGACGTCTCGTGCTGGATGTGCTTATGGGCTGGCGAGAAGGGCGGCACGCACACGCGGCGGCGGTGAGCAGGTAGCCGGCGAGCGCGGTGCCGAGGGTTTACAGGAATAGCCTGTCTGTCTTTCGCGACGAGCCGCTGAGCATACCACCGCGCTACAGGAGCTAAACACCGGCGTATGGCATCGAGCAGGCTGCCAGGCGCTGGGGTCATCGAGGAGTCGGCCGAGCTCGGAGCCCTAGGCCTCGACGGGCTGTACAAGGAGGACGAGAGGTGTGGTCTCCGTGGGCGCCCACAGGAGGTCACAGACATGGACGACCAGACAGTCGCCCAGTTGCCACCCATGGACCTGCTCTGAGTAATCGCGTTTTCAGAAAACAACTATTGGTCGTTTTTGCCAAGACGTGTTTTTCTAGCTTTGTGGAAACCTGGTTTTGCTTAGTCACATTTTTGCTAATCCACCCAAACAGAATTTTAGTTTGTTACACGGTTATCTTAGCTTACAGGAAACTTGTTCTGCTAAACTTCCGTATCTAAACAAGGCCTAAGAGACTTAGTGGCAGCGACACATCATGACGTGAGAACTCACCACTCTTCACCGTGGCACGACTAAGAGACCCTAGCAATCCTGTGCAAAGTGAGAAGCAAGCTTCTAAGGCATGGAGTGCATTCATCCACCACGAGAGCTTGCAGCCAAGAGCTCACCCAATCACGATCATGTTGTCGATGAAAGCTGTACTAGCACCACAGGGACAACAGCGACTAGCATGACCAGCCCAAAATGAAGATCAACCACCACTTGCTCGAGCATCAAGCTAAGGGAGCAAAAGAACCTGGTAAAGAAACGAGACCTCCACGACCGCAACAAAGGGCACAGACACCATCACAGGTTGCCTGGCAAGGAGCCCAACCTGGCTGCATCCAGTAGCGCCATCAGCGACCCACAGCGGCCCACGACCATTTCTCGTTCTTTGACATATAATGTTTGGCCATATTTTCCTTACTAATTCTTCTTAGAAGGATGTCTATGCTGCTGAATTGTATTTTTCCCTTCATTTCTTGACATTACTTGTTTATATGAGTAAATTAATATTTGTATGTCACACTTTACGATCAGTATTTTTGGCGATGTGTATTTCTAACATTAGTTGTTGTTCAGGGAATTCGAACCAATCCGTCTACTGGGGCTTCAGTTTCTTGGAAAGCTTCTTGTTGGAGTTCCATTTGAGAAAAAAGGACCAAAACTCTTTGGCCTTCCTGTAGGACGACCTAGATCCATTTCTGAAAATATACAGAAACGAATAACAGCAACACCCCAATTGTTTTTCTATTCAATATCTGAAAGGCTTTTCAAATTCCCACTTTCAGATCATTTATGTGCTACCTTTTTTGATGTTCTTCTTGGCGGAGCCAGCCCTAAACAGGTAATGTCGCGAACTTCAGGTTGAATATGGTTCTATGCTGTCTATTTTCTGATGTCAGACTCCTGTAAACAAATAATCTTATTCTTGGATTATATTTTCTGTTCAGGTCTTACAGAAACGTTCCCAATCTAACGAGTTAAAAGATAGGAGCAGTACGTCAGTAGTGAGCTTGGCTCCATTTTATGTTCCTCAGATGTTGGTCTGCATTTTTAAATATATGCAATCTTGCCAAGACGCTTCAGCACGCACAAAGATCTTGAGTGATCTTCTTGATTTGCTCGATTCAAACCCCTCAAATGTCGAAGCCATTATGGTAATTACAGGTTACTCTTTTCTTAGACCTATGTAAGTTACTGCCGTGTTATCATAGTTCATAAATTGATTTCATCAGGAGTATGGTTGGAGCTCTTGGCTTGAGACATCTGTGAAGCTTGATGTCTTCAGGAACTACAAATCAATTTCGAAAGAGGAGAATAATTTGGAGACCAATGAGCTAATTCTTGCGAGGAACATGTATTCGTTAGTCCTCTCTTATTGCTTGTGCTATGTGAAAGGTGGCTGGCATCAGCTGGAAGACACAGCAAATTTTCTTCTCTTGAAAATTGAGGAGGTTGGAATGCTAACTCGTTTGGTTTATGTTATAGCAATTTAGTAGCTTCTTCCCGTTCTAGTAACGCTTTTGATATTGCTAATCCACAGGGCAGTTACCAAATTTATGTTTGCTGCGAGACATCTTTGAAGATATCATTGGAAGCCTGCTCGAGACATCTCCCGATGAAAACATTTTCATTTCACAACCATGCCGTGATAATATCTTGTATCTTTTAAAGCTGAGTGATGAATTGCTTGTTGATCAAATTGGAATTAAACTCCTGGTACGCTCTGAATAATACTCCGTACAGAACAGGAAAATATGTTGTTTTTTTGTATACTGCGCCATCCACTCATTCTGCTCCTTCTGTCTCACACAGTTTCATTCACCTGATATGCATGCACAATCTTCATCCGATGGCTCACAGAAAGATGACATTAGCTCTGCAGTTGTAGAAATTATAAATGCTGAGACTAATGGCCAACCTACAAGGTAATAATATCTGTCCTGCTAGTACATAGAAGCTCAGCCTCATTGAATGTGTACCATGAACGATTTTGACGAAAGAAGGTTTTGAGCCAGTCTAGGAAAATACTTCTGCACAAGTCAAAATTTAGATCAGCTATGCGTCACTAAGCGCACCTACAAGCTGATTGTAGTCAAGGTTTGCAATCCTAAGGTGAGCAACCAATCATTATATCTCTAAGAAAATTAAATGCACAAGATCAAGAGGAGAAAACCACAGTGATGAACTCAATGGATATATAGAGCCATAGGCTAATGCAAGAAGAATTTCAGCAGGGTCGGTCAGATCGAAACCCTGACCATGGCCAGGCCGCGTCTCAAGAGTATATTCATAAAATTATAGCCAAGTTGGCTTGGTTCGACCAGTGTGCAAAGCCTGATCAGAACAGGCTTGACTGCTTGAGAATCACAGGGGCCCAAAGGAAACTCTCAGGAAAAGATTGACCGACAACTAATATGTGGTCTGTTCAGTGTTCAGTACAATTGATCAGTCGGCAAATACTTTTTGGGAAAAGTGACAAGAAAGTATGCCTACTAGAATTAAACTGATCGGCAGGAAAATAATATTGACCAATGTGGTGTTCAATAACTATCAATCTAGGCAGTAGCACTAAAAGTTAGCCTAGCCACCCGGTCTTCAACCAAACTACAAAAATGGCACAATGTCACGAATGTACTCACTATTCGGCTTCATTCTTAACTTGTCTTGAACTATGTCATTATGCCTAATCTGGGATTATTTCACCTTCATTAATCACAGTGGAAATGTTAGTCATATTATCTGATTGTCGCTAATCTTGAAAATTAATTTAGGAGCTTAAATGCTTTAGAAATACAACCATATGTATTTTTAATAGGTAATGTGTGCATGTTAAAGATCAAGGTGATGGACATATCTATTACTTATACTAAATTAGGCACACTAGACACTACTGTGTATTCCTGCGCAGAACCTTATCCTGCTGCGAAGAGTGCCTGATGTGTTGCATACTTACATCATGGTTCTTTTTTAAATCATTTATATTTTACTTAGCTCAGTAAAGATTGTGACACAATCACCACAATACAGGCAGGAAGCAGAAGCTTAGTGCAGAATATGTTATGCTAAAACACGATTGATGATCTGTCGGGTTTAATGTGAACATGATATGCTAAAACATGATTGATGTATTATTATTTCTTCTTTCGAGCCTGGAGCCCTGGAGAGATGCTATATATAGTGGCATACCTAGGATTAGTGACTGCTGCTGCTGCTGCTGCTGCAGTACAAGTCACGTTGTCTTGATATTTGCTAGTTAGGCAATTAATATCGATAATTGGACACCAAACTGTCTGTAGTAACTTTTGTTCATATCTCTGATCACTTGCTTGCCTTCTGTTTCGATGATATGCAAGAGTAGAACTTCTGATAATATCTGATTTATCATCAGTAAACATGTTCAGTTTGCACTTTTGCAGTCTTCCTTGGAGTAGCCACATATTTACTGATGGAGACAAGCTGAGTGATGATTGGTGGAGCTTCTATGACAAAATATGGACTCTTATTTGGAACTTAAATGGCAAAGGACAAAACAGATTGACACCAAAGGGATCAAATGCCGCTGTTCCATCTATCGGACAAAGGGCACGTGGGTTAGTAGAATCTCTGAATATCCCGGCTGCAGAAATGGCTGCTGTAGTTGTAACTGGGGGCATTGGTACCGCATTAAGTGCAAAGAACAACAAAATCACTGATAAAGCCATGATGTTAAGAGGAGAAAGGTTCCCAAGAATCATCTTCCACCTCGTAATTATGTATTTATGCAAAGCTGGCTTAGAAAATGCATCCAAGTGTGTCCAGCAATTTATAACAATGCTTCCTAATCTTATTTCGGAAGAAGATCAATGCAAAAGCAGACTCCATTTCTTAATTTGGTATGCCTAACACTCATTGGACTGTACAAACTTCCCTTCGATTATTGTGACATTTGTTGTAATTTCCTTTTTGCTGCAGGTCTTTACTAAGGGTTAGATCCCAGTATGGGGAACTTGATGATGGTGCACGTTTCCATGTTATGTCACATTTGATTCTTGAAACTGTCATATATGGAAAGTCTATGCTTGCCACTAGCATGTCGGGCAGAGACGATTCTGCTGAAGCAAATAGCAATAAGGAGTCTGGGTTCATTCTTAATCTTGTTCAGAAAGATCGTGTTCTTGCTGTGGTTTGTCTCTGTATTAATTTTTAGTTTATTCACAAGTTTTATGCTTTAGCATACAAATCCTTTTATTTTTTTACTTGCTCTATATGATCTTTTACCTAAAATCCATTGCCAGGCTGCTGATGAAGTTAAGTACATGAAGGATGCTAAGGTGGATCGCCTGAGGCAGCTCCAGGAACTTAATTCTAAACATGACGAGCGCTTGATTGATGATGTAGAACAACTCCAAAGCTTTGAGGATGATATACAGTTTGCCAAGACTGCTGCAGTTTCTGCAGATGACAGTAGAAAAGCAGCTTTCAAGCTTGCATTCGATGAGGATCAGCAAATTGTGGCAGTGAGTTGTGGCCGCAGTAAATTTTACCTAATATGTCGACGTTTAGTAGTCCGAATTGCAAATAAAACTGACACATCTTTCATATCAGGATAAATGGATACACATTTTTCGTGCTTTGAGTGATGAAAGAGGACCATGGTCTGCTAGTCCTTTTCCAAATAATATGGCGACATACTGGAAACATGACAAGACAGAGGATAAATGGCGGCGGCGACTGAAGCTGAAGCGTAATTATAAGTTTGATGAACGCCTTTGTCAGCCACTGTCCACCAAATCTAGTTACGAAAGCACTGCCCCGTCTGTTTATCCTTTCGTTAATGCCAAGCTTCCAGAAAAGATGAAGCGCTTCCTTCTGAAGGGAGTGCGCGGAATCACAGGGGATATTAGTTCTGAATCATGCGAGGATAACAATGATACGAGTGAGCCTTCCCAGAATAATCCAACAGAGAACCAGGCATCAAGTGATGCTGCAGATCTGCAGACTCTTCAGGGTATCCTACTATTGTTCAAAATAGAAAAGAACCATTATCTACTGTGGAGATAATGATTATGCTGAGGTAAGCAGGTTTTGTTATTTGCATGCAAAATTTTGTGGATTTTTATTATTGTTTCCTCCATCAGACCCTTCGTTTTCCTTTTCATTTCCCAGGTGCTATCTTCCGTTCACTGTGTTCTTGTAACACCAAAAAGAAAACTAGCTGGACAATTGACTATCACACGAAGTGCCATGCATTTTTCTTTCGAGTTTTTGGTTGAAGGCACAGGGGGCTCATCTGTTTTCAACAGATTTCAAGATAAAAAGGAATCAGATTCCAAGAATGAGCTGGGAAGTGTGGAAAAGCTGAAGGGTAATTCTGATGTAGGACGAGACAATAAGGATGAATCTGGTGATGCTCTGATGAAAAGTCAATCAACAAAATCAAACACCATAGAAGGTGGAAAATAACCAGGGTGTGTTCTCTCTCTCTCTCTCTCTCTCTCTCTGCCTGTGTGGATTTACATACGTGTCAGTCACATATTTGACTCCACCTTCTCTGTTGACAGATAAGAGCAGTTCACTGGACACGTTACCTACTACAGTATACTGCAACAGAGATATTCTTTGATGATGCGAATGCACCTATATTTCTTAATTTTTCCTCCCAAAATGATGCTAAAAATGTCGGGTCTCTTTTAGTTTCCCTGAGGAATGACGCTTTGTTCCCCAAAGGAAGTACGAAAGACAAAAATAGTGTGATTTCGTTTGTTGACAGAAAGGTTGCACTTGAAATGGCTGAGAGTGTCAGAGAAAGTTGGAGAAGAAGAGAAATCAGCAACTTTGAATATCTAATGATTCTGAATACTCTTTCTGGGCGATCTTACAACGATTTAACTCAATATCCTATATTTCCTTGGATACTGGCAGACTATTCCTCAGAAAAGCTTGATTTCAACAAGTCATCTACTTTCAGGGACCTGTCAAAGCCAGTTGGTGCACTGGATGCAAAACGCTTTAAGGTATGTCTGCGAGCTATCGACTACTGTTTTCCGGTTATTATCTCTGGTAAACATCCAATAAACAATATGCAATGTGCAGGTATTTGAAGATAGATATCTTAGTTTCTGTGATCCTGATATACCAAGGTTTGAGCTTGATATTTATGCATTATAGTCTTTTAAACATTTTTATCTGCGTCCCAAGTTTAGATACTCATCACATCAAACTTGTGTTCACTTTTGCAGTTTTTATTATGGATCACACTACTCTAGCATGGGAATTGTTCTCTATTACCTTCTAAGGCTTGAGCCTTTTACTGCTCTACACCGCAATCTTCAGGTCCTATATTCATGTTATCCTGCTCTCTGTTGGCATTGTATATTGGTTCTTCATTGTCCTTTATGATTTTTCACTTTGTTCTGAGTAATTTTACTAGTTTGAATATTATTTTCTCTTACAACAGGGAGAAAAGATGTGTGTGTATTCTTTTATGGCATATATTTCACTGAACTGGAAATAGTGTTATAGCAAATTGGCTAATACATTAGTTTATATGTTTATACAGGGTGGTAAATTTGACCATGCAGATCGTCTCTTTCAGAGCATTGAAAGTACATACAGGAACTGCCTATCAAATACAAGTGACGTCAAAGAGCTTACGCCTGAGTTCTTTTACATGCCCGAGTTTCTTGAGAACTTAAATTCGTATCACTTTGGGGTAAAGCAGGACGGTGAACCTTTAGGCAATGTTGGTCTCCCTCCATGGGCAAAGGTAATGGGTAATTTTGCAATATTAGATGAACTTTGATTGAGTCTACTGGTATAACACTATAACCAATCTAAATATTTGAAACGATTATTGTTGATTAAAGATACAAAAGATTTACTGCACACTATGGCACGAGAATGTTATGACCGAAGAAAACATGTCTCATGCAGGGTTCACCTGAAGAGTTCATTCATATCAATCGCGAGGCCCTTGAAAGTGAATACGTAAGCTCTAATCTTCATCACTGGATTGACCTCATATTTGGTTATAAGCAGCGTGGCAAGCCTGCTGTTGAGGTAAACGATTTATCACTATTTTGCAGCACACTTGTGTTCTTAGCTCTCACAGTTTGACCTTACTAATCGCATTACAATTTTTTGGAGCAGGCAGCAAACATATTTTACTATTTGACATATGAGGGTGCAGTTGATTTGGAAAACATGGATGATATGTTGCAGAAGTCTGCTATCGAAGACCAAATTGCAAACTTTGGACAGACACCCATTCAAATTTTTCGGAAGAAACACCCAAGAAGAGGACCTCCTATACCAATTGCACACCCTCTATATTTTGCTCCACAGTCGATAACAGTTACTTCTGTTGTCCCTAGTACAATCAACTCTTCATCATCTGTATTGTTCATTGACTTGTTGGACTCAAATGTTGTCTTAATGAGTGAGGGGCTCATACTGTCAGTAAAGCTTTGGCTAACAACACAATTGCAGTCTGGTGGAAACTTCACGTTTTCTGGATCAATGGTCTCTTCCGAATGACAATTATACATTATTGTTCTATAATATATGCACTTCTATTTCTTATGTATGTTATTTTATTGCAGGAACCTTTCTTTGGAATTGGCTCTGATGTTATTTCTCCCCGAAAAGTTGCTACTTCCTTGGCTGAAAATGTTGAGTTTGGAAGACAATGCCTAGCAGCTGTCCAAATTCATGGCGACAACTATTTAATTTTATGTGGTAACTGGGAGAACAGTTTCCAGATCATTTCTCTTAGTGATGGAAGAATTGTACAGAGCATCCGGCAGCATAAAGATGTTGTCAGCTGTGTTGCAGGTAGTTAAACTTTTCTGAAGTGTATAGTATTAAATTTCGTCTTTAAGCAATCATAGTCCAAACTACTGTACCTCCATTCCACAATAGATGTCCAGAATACATATAGGAGACATAAAACTGTAATAAGATATAATGGAATAGAACCATACTTGCTCCATTAGATTGATTAGTTGTATGTCGATCTAATAGGGTCAAACTACCATCAAATATTACTTGAGTCTTGAGCCATCTTTGTATGCGCTCTGGGCAGATATTGTGAACCAGAGGGAGTATCGGTTAGGGCTAGCAACTAAGAGACCTCATATATGCATTCTTCCTTTCCATTTCTCCTTAACATGTCGAGGACACACTTTTGTGCAGTTTCATCTGATGGAAGTGTAATTGCAACTGGAAGTTATGATACGACTATTATGATCTGGCATGCATTCCGAGGAAGATCAAATGACAAGAGATCGAAGAATGCAAATAATGACCTATCAACAAAGGACCATGTTATCATTGAAAACCCTTCTCATATCTTGTGTGGTCATGACGATATCATCACATGCTTATTTGTTAGCACGGATCTAGATATTGTTATCAGTGGATCAAAAGATGGAACATGTATATTTCATACGTTGCGGGAGGGGACTTATGTTCGATCTATTCGACATCCATCAGGTGCTGGTCTGTCAAAGTTGGTGGCATCACAACATGGTAGGCTAGTATTTTATTCTGAGAGTGATCTCTCCTTGCATATGTATTCCATCAATGGAAAACATATTGCTTCGTCAGAATCCAATGGCCGCCTCAATTGCATGGAACTAAGTTGTTGCGGAGAGTTTATGGTATGTGCTGGTGATCATGGACAAATCATTCTGCGCTCTATGCATTCTCTTGGTGTTGTTTGGAGGTATGAGGGAGCTGGGAAGACAATAACTTCTTTAACTGTGACACCTGAGGAGTGCTTTTTGGCTGGAACCAAGGATGGTAGCCTGATTGTATTTTCAATAGAAAATCCTTTACTTCGCAAAGGTGGCATACAGCGGAACAAGTTAAAATCTTCTGGAGGCTAGTGGTGTATCGGGAAACATTAACCAGCCTTCCTTGCTGCTCCTTCTAAACAGAAGGTGAGTCATGGCCACGGTCAATGCTACTTCACATGGCATTGTTTTCTTGCTTATACCTTTTTACCACTCCGCCTTTTGATGTGTTTGTGCCAATGTCTACCATTTGTTTGTTATCATCTCCAAGCTTGCAGAATGCTCAAATTGCATAGTTAATTTGCCCTTTGGGATCTTTTAGTGAAGGATACTGTTTTGACTGCTCTGTACGTCGATTAGGGTGGTATTTAGCCATTTAGGCTTCTCGTTGCTGGGTGTCTATTAGTGTACTTACTATATGTTCCCATTTAAGCTTCTCTCTGTACCTACAGTATTTATTGTAGTGAGACAATTGTTTGTACTTATCACAAGTTTTGTAGAAGACCAGTATGTATTTATTGTAGTTGGCAACTTGGCATATCTTTCTACATTTCTAGTTTCCACTGTTCTGGGCCATTTAGGATATTTTTAGGGTAGGATGCTACTTATATTGAGCCATCACAGTTTTTAAGGAGGAATATGTTTTATTAAAATAGGACTGCACCAGGGGTCAGCTTTGAGCCCTTATCTCTTTACTTTGGTGATGGATGAGGTCACAGGGGATATACAAGGAGATATCCCATGGTGTATGCTCTTTGCGGATGATGTGGTGCTAATTGACGATAGTTGGGCGGGGGTTAATAGAAAGTTAGAGCTGTGGAGGCGGACTCTAGAATCGAAATGTTTTAGGCTTAGTAGAACCAAAACTGAGTACATGAGGTGCAGTTTCAGTACTACTAGGCACGAGGAGGAAGAGGTTAGGCTTGATGGACAGGTGGTACCTGAGAAAGACACCTTCCGATATTTGGGGTCTATGCTCTAGAAGGATGGTGATATCGATGAAGATGTGAGTCATCGAATCAAAGCTGGTTGGATGAAGTGGCGCCAAGCTTCTGACGTCCTCTGTGGTAGGAAAGTGCCACAAAAGCTAAAAGGCAAGTTCTATAGGACGGCGATTCGACCTGCGATGTTGTATGGCGCAGAATGTTGGCCGACCAAAAGACGACATATCCAACAGTTAGGTGTAGCGGAGATGCGCATGTTGAGATGGATATGTGGCCACACAAGAAAGGACCTGGTTAGGAATGATGATATACGTGAGAGTTGGGGTAGCACCAATTGAAGAGAAGGTTGTCCAACACCGTCTAAGATGGTTTGGTCATATAGAACGTAGGCCTCCGGAAGCGCCATTGCATACCGGACGGATAAAGCGGGATGAGAATGTTAAGAGGGGTCGTGGTAGGCCAAACTTGACATGGGAGGAGTCTGTTAAGAGACTGAAGGATTGGAATATCACCAAAGAACTAGCCATGGATAGGGCTGTGTGGAAGTTAGCTATCCATGTGCCAGAACCATGACCTGGTTTCGAGATCTTATGGGTTTCAACTCTAGCCTACCCCAACTTGTTTGGGAAAAAAAGCTTTGTTATTGTTGTTGTTGACCATTTGTTATTTTTCTTCCGTTCAAATTGCATGCCTGGGCTTGGCTGATAATCAAATAGTGCACTGTTCTGAGCTGTGAAGTAATCAGCAACTAGGTAAAACTCGAGAAAAAAACAGACTTAGTTAATGTGTTTTTACAAAGTTTACATACAGTAGCTTATAACTGCACGGTTGAAGAATTTCTTGTTGTATGTATCCCTCAGTAGTTGGGCGAGGCAAATTGTCTGAAGCTACTGTACTTGCAACATTTTCTTTTTTTGTCTGGGAATACTGATATTTCTATTTTGAATTCTCCAGGTTACCGGCAGTTAAATGTAAAAGAGAACAGTTTGTTGCTCCTGTACACATGTACATACAACATTAGATTGAGGGGTTAGGATTCTGCAGAATGCCTGAGCTGGTCAGATAATTCTTCTAACTGAAGTATTGGATACACGATACATTTTGTTTCGACTCCCAAGACAGATACGGACATCCTCCTGGTAGTGATGCTTAGGTCTATCACGGTTTTCCCTTGGTGCTGGACTGCTGGTTGCATAGCAAGTGCGTGTGAGTGTGACATAACCTTTTGCGATTTTATGACTAGTTACGGCGAGCAACTTGCTCTCCAGTAGAAGTTGTCTGTGTATGTATTACATGACATTCCCCTGTAGTTACGAAGCCATACATTGTACATGGAAGCTCATCTTAGTGGGAAAATAAGCGGCACACGGCTTGTGCCATTGGTCTCTTGTGACTCGGAAACCTTTTTTTCGTGCTCGTGCTGGGCTCGTGCATGTTTCTTGTTCTTGTTCATGGAATTTCAGTTGCTAGACAAAGTCTCTAGCAACTGAGAAGTGTGTGTAGATCTTTTTTGCTGGTTGATCAGTGTTTTGGTGATAGCATGTAGTTTGCGAAATTAGTTTTTGGAGTGTCCACGAGGAAAGCAGTGCAAATTTTAACTTGACCTCTACAAATGTTGTTAAGCAGGGGAGTGCCGGATCAGCTCCGGGGAGCTAGGTTCATGATTTTTCCTTTCTTTCTAACAGTTTCTTTCTAACAGATCTGCTAGAAGCGAGATAGTGTTCAGAGTGAAGTGCGTAATCCTGAGAACAGCCCTGTCGTGCCTGCATCCTCTCGTCCCTCTTTCCTGATGACGACGCCGACATCGCCAGCGAGTAGAAGCTTGTGCTTTCCGTTTTTTCCGAGCTTCTGAAACTGAAAGGATGATAAGGTCGATGATGGCCTTTCACACGTGAAGGACCTCCCCGTTGCAGTGACGCTACTGATCACGATGGCCATTATTGGTACTTCCCTCTTTATCCAGATGATGTATAAGGACATGCATGGTGATTTTAGAAGAAGGCACCCTTTTTTTTTCAGACGCACACGTCACGTAGGGATGACAACGACATCAGCTTATGCGATGAGCTATCTCTGAGTGTTGTCTATATAGTAACCGTCTCTGTGTGTCTAAACCTATAATGTGACTGAAACTTAATAAGAAATTTCACGTGGCTTCGCTAAGAGAAGGTTGCCCTCCTCCAAATAAGATCAAGAAGTGCAGCCGGTAGGGATGTAAATAGATATGATAGTTTCCAACACCGTAGTTAGTAGTTAAGATTTGCCGAGTTTGTCTTATAAATAACAGCTCGCTTACACAGTCATTGAACCGAATAGTGTGCATGGTATCGAATCCGATGTGTCTGCGTTATTGCACCCATATAGACCGATCGTGTTCAAGTGTGTCATGTCATATTTATTCATTCTATCGTGCTACAACTAGTTTATTATATTGAGTGTTTTGCTAAACTTGTTATATCCATAAGTTTTGTTTGTATGATTTGACGATCTACTTATATGCGTATCTATCAGATTAGTTTTGTTTTTGCCCCAAGTCCGCTTTGTTTTCGTTCAGAATTCATGGCTTAGGATCACCTCATTCGTGTCTGCAAGGGAGTTGGAAGATGCACTTTGGACTCCTACATCAGTAAGAATTGAACTGGAGACCAATAAACAAGAAAATCCTGTTAGAGAAGTGCTTGATAGAGTTTTCATCATTTCATATTTTTTTTGAAGTTTGCTTCAGGCTGGGTCTGATCATGCGATGTGACAAGATTTGGGCGTCTTCCGTAGCTACACCCGACGGTACCTAGGGCATGTTCCCTGATGTGGTCTCGAATCATGGGATGGAGAAGTGGGGGGGGGGGGGGGGGGGGGGGGGGGGGGGGCAGCATGTGGCCCGTCACATTTTCAGCGTTGACTTTGATCTCTATCTTTGGCGGTAGCATCTGGCAGCTCATATAGTCATTGGGCAATAGTGTTTTTGTAGTTCTTGGGAAAACGGTGGTGTGTGTTGTTCTTCTCGAACGGCTAATCCGGCGACGATGCAGAGTGTGGTGACCCTGAAAAGCACAAATATTACCTTAAACTTAAATTTTTGTGTTCATTAGTTATTTTTTCGTCCATCGTGTATATTGACAGAGGTAGCTATGTTCTCTCTATGTATGTTTGTATGTGTATTTGTTATTCTCCTTATTTTTTTTATATACGCCTACCCTATGGAGTATGTTACAAAATAGTTGTAATCACCGCAAGTTGAATGACCTCTACATAAAGCCAAATCTTTCGCATAAAACTAAGATATACCTCATTATATCGTCACCCTTGAATAAGATTATATTTATAATTATTTATTCCTCTAGATTTAATTATATTCCTCAATATATTTCCTAGATATCACGCACATAATGCATGGACTAACAATGCCATAAAAACCCAGATCTTATCCTTGAGAAACACTGCATGTAAATGTGTATATTAGAAGTAGATGAATTTCTTGAGATTCACCATATCTATCCCCCCGCGCATGAAACATTGTCCCGAATTGATACGCGTGTTGATACACATTCCAAATTAAGCACACATAAAAGTTTCTATAAGAAGACCCCGAATTATAGGACAGAGATAAGCACCTACGAAGTAGAAGCAGAAAGGAACGTACGTACGTGGTGTGTAGAGAAATGGGTAGTCTCAGGTGCTCCTCCGCCACCGTCCTGGCCGTCTCCGTCGTGCTGCTTCTCAACGCCGACGTGGCCCTTTGCGGATGCAGCTACAAGCGTATCTTTGCGTTTGGCGACTCGCTCATCGACACCGGCAACTTCCTGAGCCTCATCGGCAATGGCCAGTCGCCGTTGAAGGAATTGCCCTACGGCATGATCTTCTTCCACCACCCCACGGGCCGCGTCTGCGACGGTCGCGTCGTCATCGACTTCTATGGTGGGTGATCGCCGCCGTGACCGTGGTCGTCGTTATTATAAATTCCATGTGATCTTTAGCTAAAGAGAGAGATACGTGTTTCAGCGGAGGCGTTCAACCTGCCGCTGCTGCCGCCGAGCATCCTGGAGGAGGAGTCGGGTCAGTTCGCCACCGGCGCCAACTTCGCCGTGTTTGGCTCCACCGCGCTGCCGCCGGAGTACTTCAGGAGCTAGCACAACCTCTCGATAGGCGGGCCGTCACACGTCGAGATGCAGCTAGACTCCTGGAAAATGCAACACCACAACTAACATGATATCCACCAGCTATCCACACCTGGCATTAACATATTTTTTAGTTTTTTAACACATAAAATAGTAGGAATAATATGGTTCGTTGGATGCATAATCAACGGTCATGATAGTATGTGGAGATCCTATTAGTTGTGGAAAAATCGCGTTGTAGACTCCTTCAAGAAAGTCCTCGCGCGCATTGCTCCGGTGACGGTAAGTTTCTAACACACATGCATGCATGCATGGATCGTCAATTTCTAATCGTGTGGTGCAAGTGTAACACATGGAGTGTAATTCATGTCGTATTCTGTTCTCTCTCGAAAATAATCAATGTATCTTTTGGCACAGGCGCCACGAGGGCTCTCCTGAACGAGTCCCTGGTGCTGATGGGAGAGATCGGCGGCAACGACTACAACTACTGGTTCGGCCATAAGCCACGCGACACGGCGTATCAGCTCATCCCGATGTGGTCGCATGCATCGTCTCCGCCGCGCAGGAAGTGATTGACCTCGGCGCCAGGGCGGTCGTCGTCCGGGCAACTTCCCCATCAGGTGCGTGCCGTCGTATCTGAGCAGCCAACAGAGCAACAATCGGTCAGAGTACGATGAGCATGGCTGCCTGAGCTGGTTCAACGACTTCTCCCAGAGGCACAACCAGGCGCTGCGGAAAGAGGTCGTCCGGCTCCAGTCGCGGAATCTCGACGCCAAGGTCGTCTATGCCGACTACTATGGCGCTGCCATGCATTTCGTTCAGAGCCCGCAGCGGTACGGCATCGCTGACCCGCTCGTGGCGTGCTGCGGCGGCCACGGAAATTACCACACAGGAGGGTCGTGCAACAAGACGGCCAAGATCTGGGGCAGCCCCGCCGGGTTCGCCAGCTGGGACGGCCTTCACATGACGGAGAAGGCGTACAACGTTATTGCCGACGGGGTGTTGGACGGGCCGTTCGCCGACACCCCGCTGCGCCACATCTGCTAGATGGAATTCTTGTTGGTTCGATCAGATCTGCTTGGAGCTTGGGATTATATTGGGATTCTTGTGGCGGTGCACGCCAACAAATAGATTGTTGCCAATGAAAACAGAGCAGGCAACCGGCTTGTACTGAACTTATATATGTTTATTTATGCTTTCACTAAATCAGCTTGACTGTGAAATGGTATACTGTGACTTTTTTCATCTTATTTGAATGGACAACTCTTAAAATTCCCGATGATAGAAGGGATTTCATTAACCAGGTACGCTAAAACTCTAGTTTTTGCAACATGTTGTCGGGCCAGAACCAAGCCAAACATCAGTGCAGAGCTCTGTCCTCGCAAAATTCGCGAGACACTGGCTAACCCCAACATGTGAGCGATCCACTTTTACGAACTTACATAAACTACTTTGAGCATGAATTCAAATTGAACCGCGAAGTCGAAATTCCCTGTTGTTCCCAACCTGAAGTATTCGCTCCCAGTATAAACTGAACCTTGAAACTATTTGGTGCACTAGGAAAGCAATAATCCCGACCGAGAATACAGGTTAATCTTACTTCTCCCCCTACCCTAATGCTTTCTTTTATTCAATCCCTAATCTATCCCGATGGAGCAGCTGCATCAGTAGGCACGTGACGCGCGGGAGGAGTCCGGGTAGCGCAGCGCAGCGCAGTGGACGACGCTCGTGCGCTGCTGCACGACGCGGCACGATGACTCGGCCAGATCAGGGTCACGGGAGCGGCACTGATCGCAGATCGCACGTGGACAGTGTGCGGGCACCACGGTGACGACCGACGAAGACGAAGAAGGTAACCTCGATGGCGTCCAGTCGAGCCAACGGCCGACTCAACTGGCGAGCACCCTAATCAACTCCCGTTGCGGTCGTCCCACGCGACCACTAGCGAAGGAGCGGGCGAGGCTTTGCAGTGCGTCCACACGACCACTAGCGAAGGCATGGCACGCTTTGCATTGGGACAGGAGCGGCGGCACGGGAGCTCTCGACCTCGCCGATGTGAGCCATGGCTTGGTCAAATTTGTGCGGGGCCGAGCCACCGTCGGAGGAGCGGACAAGGTGTTGCCGATGCTCCATGCGATCACTTGCAAAGGCCCGCAGAGACATGTCACCCTCGCATTGGGAAGAGAGCGGCAGCGTGCACGGGAGTCACTAGTAGAAAAGGGGGCAATAGCACCGGTTCTATAGGGCCTTTAGTACCGGTTGAGCAACCGGTACTAATAAATCGGAACTAAAGGGTACCCCTTTAGTACCAGTTGCTCACGAACCGGTGTTAAAGGCCTCCACGTGGGCATAGCAGCGCGCGCGCAGGCGGAGGACCTTTAGTACCGGTTCCCGGGAATTTTTAATTTTATTTTCAGTTATATTCTCAATTCTATTCTCAATACTATTCTTAATTATTCTTATTTCTATTCTTAATTCTATTCCTAATTCTATTAGGATATTTCTCACTTAGCCACACACTTAAACTAGTTATACACTTAATCTCAGGTCAAATTACTTACTCTGTTCAAACTTTCCATTCGGTCACCCATCGTCAAACTGCTCTAGCCCGAGCACGCTTAACTTTTGAGTTCCTTCCAAATTAGCTGCCAAATGAGAAGTTAGAACTTACTGATAATAGTATACTATCAATCATATTAACCCCTAAATCATGATGTTACACTTTTTATTGTTTAAATTTTCAAAATTTATTTAAATAAACACAATGATTATGTAATATATTTTCTGAATAAATAACAATAATTATGTAATAATATTTTTGAATAAATAACAATGATTATGTAATAATATTTAATATGGAATAATTCGTATCTCTAAATCCGTTATTGTTTAAATTTTCAATTTTCTTTGAATAAATATAATGATTATGTAATATATTTTCTGAATAAATAACAATGATTATGTAATAATATTTTTGAATAAATAACAGTGATTATGTAATAATATTTAATATGAAATAATTTATATCTTTAAATCCGTAAATCAAAATTTAACAAATAAAATGTCTAAATTGATTAGAAAAAAGAGAGGAATTCAAATATGCCATCCTATCAATCATATCTAGGAATTCAAACCCTAAACTATCAAAAATTTGAAAAACTTGTGTACATAGTCTTAATAAGTCGTATACTAACGACTCAAGTTGATAAACAAGGTATAGATACATTCGAACGAAAAATGCATGTATCTGGTGTGATATCTCAAAACTCAAACTAGGAAGTCTAATGTTGAAGAGAAGTGGTTTTGGATTTGCAACTTAATTTTTTTTAAAAACTCACCAAACTTTCATTTTAGAGTGACTAAGAAGGATCCGGCTTAGTTTTTCATTTTCATGTTTTAAACTTGTTTAAATGTTGGTCAAATTTAGTTTTGACCAATTTCAAAATAAGCATAAAAAATTCAAAAAAATAAAAAATTGAAAAACCTGCACACATAGTCTTAATAAGTCGTATACTAACGACTCAAGTTGATAAACAAGGTATAGATACATTCGAACGAAAAATGCATGTATCTGGTGTGTTATCTCAAAAGTTGAAGTAGGAAGTCTAATGTTGAAGCAACATAATTTTTTTAAAAAAACTCACCAAACTTTCATTTTAGAGTGACTAAGAAGGATTCAGGCTTAGTTTTTCATTTTCATGTTTTAAACTTGTTTAAATGTTGGTCAAACTTAGGTTTGACCAATTTCAAAATAAGCATAAAAAATTCAAAAACAATAAAAAAATTAAAAAACCTGCGCACATAGTCTTAATATGTCGTATACTAACGACTCAAGTTGATAAACAAGATCTAGATACATTCGAAAAAAATACATGTATCTAGTGTGATATCTCAAAACTCAAACTAGTAAGTCTAAGGTTGAAGAGAATTGGTTTTGGATTTGCAACATGAAAATTTTAAAATACTCACCAAACTTTCATTTTGGAGTGACTAAGAAGGATCCAGGCTTAGTTTTTTGTTTTCATGTTTTAAAATTATTTAAATGTTGGTCAAACTTAGGTTTGACCAATTTCAAAATAAGCATAAAAAAATTCAAAAACAATCAAAAAATTGAAAAACCTGCGCACATAGTCTTAAGATGTCGTATACTAACGACTCAGGTTGATAAACAAGGTATAGATACATTCGAGCGAAAAATGCATGTATCTGGTGTGATATCTGAAAACTCAAACTAGGAAGTCTAATGTTGAAGAGAATTGGTTTTGGATTTGCAACATAAATTTTTTTTAAACTCACCAAACTTTCATTTTGGAGTGGCTAAGAAGGATCCAGACTTAGTTTTCCGTTTTCATGTTTTAAACTTATTTAAATGTTGGTTAAATTTAGGTTTAACCAATTTCAAAATAAGCATAATTTTTTTAAAAACAATCAAAAAATTGAAAAACCTGCGCACATAGTCTTAAGATGTCGTATACTAACGACTCAAGTTGATAAACAAGGTCTAGATATATTCGAACAAAAAATGCATGTATCTGGTGTGATATCTCAAAACTCAAACTAGGAAGTCTAAGGTTGAAGAGAATTGGTTTTGGATTTGCAACATGAAATTTTCAAAAAACTCACCAAACTGTTCCAACTGCAGTCAATTTGATTTAGACATTTTATATTTGAATTCCTCTCATTTTTCTAATTGATTTAGACATTTTATTTGTTAAATTTCGATTTACGGATTTAAAGATATGAATTATTTCGTATTTAATGAAAAATGCAGAACCTTTAGTACCGGTTCGTAACACAAACCGGTACTAAAGGGTCTCGCCGTGGGGCCCCCCACTGCAGCTGCCTGGCCCAACCCTTTTGTACCGGTTGGTATTACCAACCGGTGCTAAAGGTCCGCACCAACCGGGACGGTTGCCTGCCGGCCGCCTCGCCCTTTGGAACCGGTACTAAAGCCCCCTTTAGTACCGGTTCCTGTCAAACCGGTGCAAAAAGGCCGCACCGAAGACTCTGTTTCTACTAGTGAGTAGCGACGCAAGAGCTCCCAGCATCGCCATCGTGAGCTGTGGCTCGTTCAAAGTAGGGCGGGATTTTCTAGACATTACTAATACTTTCCTCTTTATCTATAGAATATATACATGGTGATTTAAAAGGCATCCTTCTTTGAGAGCCGCACATCACATAGAGACGACGACAACAGCTTATGCAATGAGCTATCTCTGAGTGACATCTATATAATTATGGACGGTGCTCCCTAGCGACCGTGCCCCAGAAATAACGATATGTACGGCGTCCCGCTAACGACAATCCCGCGCGCTCTTAGCTCTTGGGGCCTGTGTATCCCCAACTTAGGAGAGGTGAAGCTCTGCCTCCTTAGCTCTTGGGTGAAGAGATATATTTCAGACGAGGGAAAAATCTGGAGAACCTGGTAGACAACAAGTATGATACCAATAGCCCAAATACTTGTTGTCTACCCTCGCATTGGGAAGAGAGCGGCTGCGTGCACGGGAGTAGCGACGCGGGAGCTCCCAGCATCACGACCGTGAGTTGTGGCTCGTCCAAAGCCATGCGGGATTTTCTAGACATTACTAATACATTATTCCTATTTATCTAGATCATATATACATGGTGATTTAAAAGGCATCCTTCTTTCGGAGCCGCACGTCGCATAGAGATGACAACAACAATTTATGTAATGAGCTATCTCTGAGTGACATCTATATAATTATTGTCCCATGTGTGTCTAAACCTAATCCCTCCGTCCAAGTTAAAGGGGGCATGAAGGTACTTCAAAAGAATGTTGACCACCAATTTCGTCAACAGAATATGAGATATGCGTAATAAATATCATACCATTGGATTCATATTTAGAATAAGTTTTTAATGATCGACTAATCTATCAAGAGAAAGTGCCCCACAAACTGCTCCACGTTACCGGCATTTAAATGTAAAAGAGAACAGTTTGTTGCTCCTGTACACATGTACATACAACATTAGATTGAGGGGTTAGGATTCTGCAGAATGCCCGAGCCGGTCAGATAATTCTTCTAACTGAAGTGTTGGATACGCGATACATTTCGTTTTGACTCCCAAGACAGATACGGACATCCTCCTGGTAGTGATGCTTAGGTCCATCACGTTTTCCCTTGGTGCTGGACTGCTTGTGGCATAGCAAGTGCGTGTGAGTGTAACATAACCTTTTGCGATTTTATGACTAGTTACGGCGAGCAACTTGCCCTCCAATAGAAGTTGTCTGTGTATGTATTACATGACAATTCCCCTGTAGTTACGAAGCCATACATTGTACATGGAAGCTCATCTTAGTGGGAAAATAAGCGGCACACGACTTGTGCCATTGGTCTCTTGTGACTCGGTAACCTTTGTTTTCGCGCTCGTGCTGGCTCGTGCATGTTTCTTGTTCTTGTCCATGGAATTTCAGTTGGGGTAGACGAAGTCTCTAGCAACCGGGAAGTGCTGTGTAGATCTTTTTTGCTGGTTGATCATTGTTTTGGTGATAACATGTAGTTTGTGAAATTAGTGTTTTGGAGTGTCCACGAGGAAAGCAGTGCAAATTTTAACTTGACATGTACAAATATTTTTAAGCAGGAGAGTGGCGGATCAGCTCGGGTGGGCCCTAGGTTCGCGATTTTTCTTTTCTTTCCAACAGATCTGCTAGAAGCAGAGATAGTGTTCAGAGTTAAGTGTGTAATCCTGAGAACAGCAAGCCGACCGAGACTCAAAACCACCTAGGCCTTTTGTGCCTCGTGCCCGCATCCTCTCGCCCCTCTTTCCTGATGATGACGCCGAGTTCCCAAACTGACAGGATGACAAGGGCGATGATGGCCTTTCACCCGTGAAGGACCTCCCCGTTGCAGTGACGCTACTGATCACGATGGATTTTTTAGCCATTACTGATACTTCCCTCCTTTTCCAGATAATGTATAAGGACATGCACGGTGCTTTTAGAAGACACCCTTTTGTTTTCCAGACCCGCACGCCGCGTAGGGATGACAACAACATCAGCTTATGCGATGAGCTATCTCTGAGTGTTGTCTATATAAGTACTGTCTTTGTGTGTATAAACCTGTATGTGACTGAAACTTAATAAGAACACGTGTGACCAACATGATAGTTAGAGAAAACAAAACCTCCTTTTCATTTCCATTTCATCCAACTCAGCAATTATTTCACGTGGCTTCGCTAAGAGAAGGTTGCCGCCCTCCAAATAAGATCAAGAAGTGTATATTGGCAGAGGCAGCTATATTCTCTCTCTATGTATGTTTGTATTTGAATCTGTTATGCTCCTTATTTTTTTCTATACGCGTACCCTAGGTGTGGTATGTTATTTTATTTTTTTGTAATCACCACATCATTTTGCTGAGGCATGCAAAAGCTGAATATGACCTCTACATGAAGCCAAATCTTTTGCATAAAACTAAGATATACCTCATTATATCGTCACCCCTGAATAAGATTATATTTCTCATTATTTATTCCTCCAGATTTAATTATTTTCCTCAATAAAATTCCTAAATATCATGCACATAATGCATGGACTAACAATGCCATAAAAACCTAGATCTTCTCCTTGAGAAACACTGTATATATAGAAGTAGGTAAATCTCTTGAGATTCACCGTATATAGCCCCCAGCGCAATATTATCCCGAATTGATACGCATCCCAAATTAATCACACATACCCGGCCAAAAAGTTTCTATAAGAAGACACCGAATTGTAGGACAGAGAGAAGCACCTACGTACAGTAGCAGGCTAGCAGTAGAAAACACGTACGTACGTACGTGGTGTGTAGAGAAATGGGGAATCTCAGGTGCTCCTCCGCCGTCGTCCTCGCTGTCTCCGTCGTGCTGTTTCTCAACGCCGACGTGGCCCTTTGCGGATGCAGCTACAAGCGCATCTTTGCGTTCGGCGACTCCATCATCGACACCGGCAACTTCGTGAGCGTCATAGGCAACGGCCAGTCGGCGTTTAAGGAATTCCCCTACGGCATGACCTTCTTCCACCACCCCGCCGGCCGCATCTGCGACGGTCGCGTCATTGTCGACTTTTATGGTGAGCGATCGCCGCCGTCACCGTGGCCGTTGTTATTATAATTTGCATCTGATCTTTAGGTAAAGAGATATGTACGACGTTTCAGCGGAGGCGTTCAACCTGCCGCTGCTGCCGCCGAGCATCCCGGAGGAGTCGTCGGGTCAATTCGCCACCGGCGCCAACTTCGCCGTGTTTGGCTCCACCGCGCTGCCGCCGGAGTACTTCAAGAGCAAGTACAACCTCTCGATAGGCGGGGCGTCACACGTCCAGATGCAGCTAGACTCCTTCAAGAAAGTCCTCGCGCGCATCGCTCCTGGTGACGGTAAGTTTCTAACACACATGCATGGATCGTCAATTCCTAATTGTGTGGTGCAAGTGCAACACATGGAGTGTAACTCATGTCGTATTTTGTTCTCTCTCGAAAATAATAAATGTATCTTTTGGCACAGGCGCCACGAGGGCTGTCCTGAACGAGTCCCTGGTGCTGATGGGCGAGATCGGCGGCAACGACTACAACTACTGGTTCGGCCAGAAGCCGCGCGACACGGCGGATCAGCTCATCCCCGACGTGGTCGCATGCATCATCTCCGCCGCGCAGGAGGTGATTGACCTCGGCGCCAGGGCGGTCGTCGTCCCGGGCAACTTCCCCATCGGGTGTGTGCCGTCGTATCTGAGAGGCCACCAGAGCAACAACCAGTCGGAGTACGACGAGCACGGCTGCCTGAGCTGGTTCAACGATTTCTCACAGAGGCACAACCAGGCGCTGCGGGAGGAGGTCGGCCGGCTCCGGGCACGGAACCCCGGCGCCAAGGTCATCTACGCCGACTACTACGGCGCCGCGATGCAGTTCGTTCAGAGCCCGCAGCGGTATGGCATTGCTGACCCGCTCGTGGCGTGCTGCGGCGGCGACGCGAATTACCACACAGGAAAGCCGTGCGACAAGAAGGCCAAGATCTGGGGCAGCCCCGCCGGGTTCGCTAGCTGGGACGGCCTGCACATGACGGAGAAGGCGTACAACGTTATTGCCGACGGGGTATTGGACGGGCCGTTCGGCGACAACCCGCTGCGCGACATCTGCTAGATGGAATTCTTGTTGGTTCGATCAGATGTGCTGGGAGCTTGGGATTAAATTGGGATTTTTGTGGCACGCCAACAAATAGATTATTGCCAATGAAAACAGAGCGGACAACCGGCTTGTATCAAACTTATATATGTTTATTTATGTTTTCGTTAGATAAGCTTTACTGTGACATTATGACATGGTATACTGTGACTTCTATACGGTTTCATTCTTATTTGAATGGATAACTCATCAAATTCTGGATGATAGAAGGAATTTCATTAACCAGGTAGGGCTACATTACGCTAAAACTCTAGTTCTGCAACATGTTGTCGGGCCAGAACCAAGCCAAACATCAGTGCAGAGCTCTGTCCTCACGAAATTCGGGAGACACTGGCTAACCCTAACATGTGAGCGATCCAGTTTTACGAACTTGCATAAATACTTTGACTATGAATTCAAATCAAATCGCGAAGTCGAAATCCCTTGTTGTTCCCAACCTAAAGTATTGGCTCCCGGTATAAATCAAACCTTGAAACTAATTTCTTTCTTTTATTCAATCCAGAATCCATCCGGATCGAGTAGAGGCATAAGTAGGCACGCGACGCGGGGAGGAGTGTAGCGCAGCGCAGCGGACGACGCTCGCGCGCTGCTGCATGATGTGGCACGACGGCTCGCCAGGACAGGGTCACGGGAGCGGCACTGCTCGCAGGTCGCACGCGTACATTGTGCGGGCACCACGGTGACGACGGACGGAGACGAAGAAGGTAACCTCGATGGCGTCCAGTCCAAGAGCCAACGCCGACTCGAGTGGCGAGCACCCTGATCAACTCCCGCCCGCGTCTTCGGCCAAAGGAGCGGGCGAGACTGAACTGTTGGTGCCGCCAGTGCAGCGGGCGAGGCTTTGAAGTGCGCCCCACACGACCACTGGCGAAGGCACGTCACGCCTTGCATTAGGACAGAGCGGCGTCACTGTAGCTCCCGACCTCGCCGATGTGAGACGTGGCTTGGTCGAATCCGTGCGGGGCTGAGCCACCGTCGGAGGAGCGGATGAGGTGTTGCCGATGCTCCCATGCGACCACTAGCAAAGGCCCGCAGAGACGTGTCACCTCTCGCATGCATTAGGAAGAGAGCGGCAGCATGGACGGGAGTAGCGATGCGAGAGCTCCCAGCATCGCCATCGTGAGCTGTGGCTCGTTCAAAGCCGGGCGGGATTTTCTAGACATTACTAATACTTTCCTCTTTATCTAGAGAATATATACATGGTGATTTAAAAGGCATCCTTCTTTGAGAACCGCACATCACATAGAGACGACAACAAAAGCTTCATGCAATGAGCTATCTCTGAATGATATCCATATAATTATTGTCCCGTGTTTGTCTAAACCTACTCCCTCCGTCCAAGTTAAAGGGGCATGCAGGTACTTCAAAAGGATGTTAACCACTAACTTTGTCAACAAAATATGAGATGTGCGTAATAAACATCATACCATTGGATTCATATTTAGAAGAAGTTTTTAATGATTGATATATTAATCTATAAAGAGAATGTGGCCCACAAACTGCTCCACGTATGGCGACCTGAGCGTATAGCATTCGGCTCTATAATACTACTGGATGGACCGATGCTTTTGATGCATGCAAGAAATCTTTGCAAAATCCAAAAATTCAAATAAATTATCTTTTAAACTGTTAATCCAATTGACAGTCGGTTTTCGCCGTTGAATTTGTCTCGTCGAGAACTTAAAACAAGATTTCATCTTAATATGTTTTAATGAAACTATTTTTGGTCATCAGTTGCCAGGTTATTATAATGTACTCCCTCCGTTCCGAAATATAAGTCGTTTTACATTTGCAGGCAAACTTCTGTCACGTACAAAACATTTTCGACTTTCCCCTTTTACCCTCCCGCAGACGCACCGCTCTCGTCTCGTCCACGCACCACTTGATCACGTCCTCGCTCCACTCGCGCATGTCTCCTCGCCGTCGACGTCCGCCCACCGCTCCCTCTCGCTCCCGGCTCCCCACCGCCTCCCCCCACCTCTCCGCACCGCCCTCTTTCTCCCCCACCTCACTGTCTTCACTCGGCGACGAGCATGCCGCTCCCCTCCACTCGGTTAAAGACTGCATTTTTATCACGGCGACGAGCTTCTCGGCGACGGAGGCGCTCGATCTACGTGCTCTGGCGCTGGATCTGCACGGTGGCCTCCGTCTCCGGCCTCCTGCTCCTCGTCTTCACGCTCTCCTCCACCGTCAATCCTCGTACAGTAAATCGCACCTGTCTCTCCTCTCCCCTCCTCGGCTCTCCCTCGTTTCGTGCGTCATCAGGTTCGTCCCGTGCCAGGCAGAGTGGGGGAGACGAGTGGAGGCCCGGATGAGGAGCACGACGGAGAGGAGGCCGCTGGCGAGGACGACAGCCCGCGTCACCGGCGCGTTCTCTGCAACGAACGGCCGTGCCCGCATCTTCAGCGCCAATCGCCGTGCCCGCTCTCCTACCAGGTCAGTAGCCTCAGGCGGCCGTAGCTGCTTCCTGGCCCTATATTGTTCATCTGGGTGGATGGGTGTCAAATCTGCTGGGATGCCGTGTGGATTGATCGCAGGGTTTCATATTGGTTTGTTCTGGGGTGCGAGGACTTGGGAGGGATGGTGACTTACAGGTGTTGGGTTGTTCTTTTTGGGAGGACCAGCTTGAATTTTGCTACTGCTTGCTTGTGCAATCTTAGCTGTAGGAAGAACTAGCAGTAGGAGTAATTGAATAAAAAAATTGCTTGAATATGCCCTGAACTCCTTGCTTGCTTGCACTATAAGGAGTAATTCATGAATTTTGTGCTCTTGGAGTAATTAAAATTAGCAAGCTTGCTCAAATAATATTGCTGCTCTTGTCTCTGTCATTTGATCTATGCCAGTCATGATATTGCTGTATAATTTGTGTATCTGTACCTCATGCTACTCCCACTACTTGCAGTGACTGAGGACATGCAGCAAGTGGCTGAATGCTTGCTTGCAGTGAATTTTTTTGCTTGCAGTAGTAGTAGAAGGAGTAGCAGCAGTTCTTGCATTATTTAGCAGTAGTAGTTCGACAAGTACCTTGTGCTATTGTTTGTACTATTGGAAGTAGATTAATTAACTGAACTTGCTTGAGTAGCTTGTGTACTCTGAACTTGGAGTAGGGTTATTCAGAGTATTAAAATTACTGAAAATGCTTGCAAGCAGTATGTTGCTTCATTTATCTGTAGCATGTGCTAGCAGGTAGCAGCAGCAGCTTAATTTTGTTTGCGCTTGATTTTCGCAAGGAGTATGAATCTGCGGCAGCTTTTGTCCTGCTGTTATTATTCCATGCATGCTTTCTTGCTTGCTTGCTGTAGAGTACTGCAGAACATGCTCACCACTCCGAGCTGTAAGCCCCAAATTCCAATCAAAATTTCTCTGTTTTTTCTTGCTCGAATTGCTCATGGATGAGATCTGGTATTGCTTGGTGTGGTGTAGGATTTGTGTACTTCCTGTCAGTACTCTGAGTAGCAGTAGCTTTGCTTGCTTGCTGCATGGATAATTGAGGATTGCTTCTGCTTTAGCTTTGGAGTAGTGCATGAATAACTTGGGAGTATTACTGTGCTTGTTTGTGCTTGTAAAATGCAGTAGATGGTGGAGTAAACTTGTGAAGCATTTGTTCTGCTAATCTTAACTGATAAATTTGCAAATTTAAGTGAAACTGAAGCATTATGTATAGAAGTATTTGTAGCAGTAGTGCAGCTTGATTGTACTCCTGCAAGTGAGCATTGATTTGCGTAGCAAGTGCAGGTAAACAGCAATCACTGATTGTTCAGTTGATTTGTGTAGCAAGTGCACTGCTTGCAGCAGTAGTGAATTGCTTGCTGCCAGAAATATTTGGACACAAATACACTGCTTGCTTATTGTCAATACTGAATTTGATATCAGTGCACACAAATTGTTTGTTTGTATGCTGATGGTTGTGTCAAAACTTTGGTGTTAGGCCAAGGCCTCGATGGATTCTTTTGGCCAATATATACATGTGGTACCTTGAAGCATGGATTCGTTATAATGTGTTCAGATCTTAGTAGTGTTAGCAATAGCAAATGCTTGCATTACAGCTTAAATAAACTTCGTTGATTTCTTGTGTTTGAGGTGGACTGAAATTTAGATCGGGCAGTACCATTGCTGCTGATGATTCTGTTGTGTTGCAGGTGATTCCCTCTTAAGGCTGGAACAAGTGGGAGGCGCTGGGACGGAGAGGATCTTGGCGAGGCGTTGGGACGGCGAGGGTCTTGGCAAGGCGCTGAGACAGCGAGGATCTCCTGCTGCCCGTGAGGATCTGGGTGAAGCGAGGAGCTGGGCAAGCACGGCCAACTGCTGCTCAGCCCGAGGGTGGGGCGGTGACAAAGAAGCCGGCGTGCTCTGCTCCTGCTGGGTGGGAGACGACGTGTTTCTGTTCCGGCGACCAGGAACCAGAGGAGATGGACCTCTGGTGGATCCCGGGCGTGCTGCTAGTGCTCAGCCCAACGGTGCTGCTGGTGGTGCTCCCACAGTCGAGCAGCTGGATCCTGATGGCGACGCGAGGAGTGGGGCAGGGAGGAGATAGTGACGCGGGGAAGAAGCACGGTGAGCACACGAGCACGGATGCGCGCCTGGAGGTGCTCGCGCGCGAGGGATCTAGGCTGCACGGCGGTGACATCGGCGATCTGCGCGTGGGACCTGGGCTGCATGGCGACGGCGGCGGACCTGGGCTGCACGGCGGCGATCTGCGCGAGGGACCTGGGCTGCACGGCGACGGCGGCGATCTGCGCGAGTTGACCTGGGCTGCTGCGGCCCGATTCAAAATTTAGATCTAAGTGATCGATTCGCTGGCATGACTTCGGGAGGGTATCAGATGTAATTAAATCGAACATTGAGGGTATAGATGTCTTTTCCCGATTTTCACCTGGTCGGAATGGAGGCTAGAACGACTTATAATATGATACGGAGGGAGTAGTTACCATGAGACTATTTAGCGAGTTACCATCCAAATAGTACACAGTTACCAGATAATTTTGCATGTTTTCTTTGTCGCATCAATGATCTACATTTCTAGACAATTAGTATTTGATCACTCTAAATACTTAAAAGATGAAATTACAATCATCCAAGGCCTACACTGGTGAGAAGCAAAGTTCAAAAAAATCTGGTAACCATTTGATTTTAACGTGGTAACCAACTTGACTTTACCTGGTGACCAAGTGACTATAATCTGATAACTACTTAATCCATGTATTCTTGGACATTTTTTGACCCACCGTGAACTTTCCCTATCTTGTAAGTAGACAGTCACCACTTTGGTGACTTTCTACAGTTTGGTTTCATATTAATGGAAAAGTAACCCTAGGGGTCTCCCTTACGGTAATGCGGGTCAAAAAATAATCTGATTACTAGGGTCAGTAAAAAGTTTTCAAAACATATCAAAATGGAATATAGTTCGAAGAACAGGTCGTGACAAACCCAACCGTGAAAACAGATCACAATTTCGACTTACGGTTAGAAAGATAAAACATTTTAAAATTTGAAATCTAAACAATCCACGTAGTGGGTTAGTTACCCTATTATGAAGCGTGTGCATGAAAGACTAATCTAGAGCACGTGCCCTTGTTAGCACAGTCCTTTAATAATATAATTTTTATGACACAAAATTTATATTTTGTTGACTAAATTAATGGTCATTTTTTTCTTAAACTACGTGTATGCCCCTTGAACTGGGCAGAGGGAGTATATGTGATTGAAAACTTAATAAGAGCACTTGTGACCAAAAGATGACATGTGGTACAATAGAGAAAAACAATTTCTCCCAAGTGTATATGTGATGAGATGGCCTGATAGTTGAAGAGAAAACAAACGTCATTTTCATTTCTTTTTCGTCTTAAGTCAGCAATTATTTTCATGTGGCTTCACTAAGAGAAGGTTGTTGCCGTCCTCCGAATAAGTTCAAGTGGTGTAGCCGGCAGCGTGGTGTCTACATGCCTACAACGAACATACTTGGGTGTCTTCCATAAATATGCCTTGACGGTTCCTGGAGCATGTTTGTGCCAGAGACGAAGCTGAAAAAGATGAACTAGGGTCTCACTATAACATGTCTATTACATTGGGGTTATTCTATAAAATTGGCACTAGCAAATACTAATAGTGAAAGATTTTGTATTTTCCACTGGGGTCAGCTAGCCCCATCGGCCTCAAGGCAGCTACTCTCATTTCGTGTCGTGGTCTCTTTTTGACAAGAAACACGAGGAGCACTACTTTTGCATTATAGAAGGGGAAAAACTGTATATTGACCAAGGCTAGAGGGTTACAATCACGAGCTAAAAAGAGAAAAAAAAACGCCGGCAAATGAATTACTTGCCAAGGGATGAGGAAAAGCTGACCAAGTCAGCTCTGATCTGCACTAGCAGCCCGTTTGGGGAGCAGCTGCGGGCTTCAAAAGTTCTTCTACTTCTTTCATTCCATAGTTGCCATAACAACAGTTGTTGCTCTCTCTTTGTTTCTTACTATCCAGAATCTCGAAATCTTTTACCACCATCGTTAAATCGTGTCAATCAAGAGCTGATGCTTCCACGACGGGATGGAAGGGCTACATGCCATGCCAGACCTCTTTTGCATAAGGGCAGGTCAAGCCATGTGATTTTCCATCTCCATGGATTGATCACACATTCACACAAGCTGGTTGTGAGGCCATCCTCTTGAAGCCAATCTATCATTTGTCCAGAGCCGATTTTGGATGATCAGCCAGAGAAAAAACTTGAACTTTCCCTCCACACTCACTTCCGAGACCGCATTAGAGAAGTGGGGAATGTCGTCCATCACATTTTCAGCATTGACTTCCATCCCATCTGTGGAGACCGGTGGCATCTGCGCAGCTTGTAAACTCATTGGGAATGGTGTTTTTCTACTTCCTAGGAAGGCGGTTGTGTGTGTTGTTTTCCAACGGCTAATCTGGCGACGGTGGAGAGTATGACGACCCTGCAAAGCACAAACGTTACCTTGAATCTTTGTGTTCATTAGCTATTTTTTCGTCCATCGTGTATATTGACAAAGGCAGCCATATATTCTCTCTATGTACATTTGTATTTGTTTTTGTACATTCTCCTTAACATTTTATTATATATGCGTCCGCTAAATATGTAGTATGTATATTGACAAAGGCAGCCATATAAATTCTCTCTATGTACATTTGTATTTGTTTTTGTACATTCTCCTTAACATTTTATTATATACGCGTCCGCTATATATGTAGTATGTTCAAGAAATAGTCCACATCACCCGCAGAGGCATGCAAGCTAAAGACCTGTTCATAAAGCCAAATATTTTGCATATAAAACTAAAATATACCTCATTATATCGTCACCCTTGAATAAGATTAAGGGTCTCTCTAACGCTCAGTCGACTGAGAATTAACCTAATTCTCAGTCGAATGACGTCAGCACGTTTTGTATGCTGGTTTTTTACTTCGAATAAAAGTACGCTGGTTTTACTCACGGAATAGCGAGCGTACGCGTCTAGGTGCTGTATGGGCTCGGCCCATTTAAGGTCGCTGTACAGTTTTTGCTCGTTTTGTTTTTTGTGGTCTTTGATCATAACTTCCTGGTAAAACCACATACGCAGGTTGACAAAACCTCTAAAAAACAAAAAGAAGGATGATAAAAATGGAAACATGTATATTTTGTGCAAAAAATTAACACAGCTATAATATGTTTTATTTTCTTATAAATCTGATATATTAAAATTATATAACATGGGAAAATGTTTTTGTATTTATACAAAAGAACGTTTTCTTTTTCTTCTCCATTTCCATTTCGTTTTACCTTTCTAGTTTTGCATTGTTTTTTTGTTTTTAAAATCATACAAAAAATAAATGTGTATTATAAATGAACATTATTTTCAACACATGAACAATTATTACGAACATTGTGAGTTATCTCTCTCTAAGTACATATTTAAATGTTAAGAACAATATTACATGATTTGACAAAATGTTCATATATTTCAAAAAAAATGTTCGCGAGTTTAGAAAAATAATTCACGTCGATCGCAAATTAAAAAATATGTTCTCTGGCTATAAAAAGTGTTCGCTAGTTAAAAAAATTGCCAACTCAAAAAAGTTTCATGAGATAAATATGCACGCGCTTATTAAAAATTGTTCACAAGTTCAAAAATATTTTTGACACAAATTCAAAAAACATTAGCCTCGAGATGAGAAAATATTCACTTCTTCTACAGTAAAAATATTATTCATAGGGTTTTGTTTTTCAAAATAATAAAAAACAAAACTATAAAACATAAAAGAAAAGAAGTAAAAATCTAAGACTCAAACAAAAAATGAGAAGCAAAAAAAAAACTGAATATAAAATAAAAAGAAAGGGGAGAAGAAACTAAAAATAAAACGATAAACAAAACAAGGAAAAAAACACCAAAAGAAAACAGAGAAACTCTACCAGGACCAATGCTCTACATAACACCCTTAGGCGTAGATGGGCTAACTGACGCTAAAAATGTCAAATCTCAGTTACAAGTGCGGTCGCAATTGGGGATAAAAAAATCAGTTGCATGTGCAGTTGCAACTGGGACATACTTGAGAAAATCTCAGTTTTAAGTGCAGCTGCAACTGGGGCATCACTCGAAAAATGTCAGTTGCAAGTACAGTTGCAACTGGGAAAAAAAAAAAAAATCTCACTTGCAAGTGAAGTTGCAACTGAGGGTAAAATAAATCTCAGTTACACGTGCACTTGCAACTAAGGGACATCCCCTCAAGAAAAATCTCAGTTGCAAGGCAGTTGCAACAAGAACAAAAAAATCTCAGTTGCAAGTGCAGTTACAACTCGGGCCAAAAGAAAGAAAAAATCTCGGTTGTACGTGAAGTTGAAACTAGGGGGCACCCCTCGAGAAAAATGTCAGTTGCAAGTGCAGCTGCAACTGGAACAACAAAAGAAGAAAAAAACTCAGCTGCAAGTGTGGTTGAAACTGGGGCATACTTGAGAAAATCTCAGTTGCAACTATATCCCTTGAGAAAAAATTCTCAGTTGCAAGTGCAGTTGCAACTGGGGACAAGAAAAAAAAAACTCAGTTGCAAGTGAAGTTGCAACTAGGACAAACAAAAGAAAAAAAATATCAGTTGCAACTGGAATATCCCTCGAGAAAATCTCAGTTGCAAGTGCAGTTGCAACTAGAGAACAAAAAAAAGAAAAAAATTCAGTTGCAAGTGCAGTTGCAACTGGGGCATCCTTCGAAAAATCTCAGTTGCAATTACAATTGCAATTAGGGCAAAAAAAGAAAAAAAATCCCAGTTGCAAGTGCAGTTACAACTTGGGACATCCTTGAGAAAAATTTCAGTTGCAAGTGCAGTTGCAACTGGGAAATCCTCTAGAAAATATCAGTTGCAAGTGGAGTTACAACTGGGTACCAAAAAAAAGAAAAAAAGAATTTTAGCTGCAAGTGCAGTTGCAAACTAGGGCATCTCACAAAAAAAAATAGTTACAAGTGCAGTTACAACTGGGACAACCCTACTTTTAGCTTAAAAAATTATGTTGCAATCCCACTTGCAACTGGAGAAATCTGAGTTGCTCACTAGCAAAAAGAAAAAAATCTCAGTTACAACCCTACATGCAACTGAAAAAATCTCAACTGAAACTGAAAAATAACTCAGTTGCACCCTAACTTGGAACATGCAACAAAAATACAGTTGCAACCCGATTTGCCGTTGGAGCAAAGTCAGTTGCAGCTCGACTTGCAACTCGCAACAACAACTCATTTGCAAGTCGATTTGTAGTTGGAAAAAGTTAGTTGCAACTCGACTTGCAACGGAAAAAAACTCAGTTTCAACCCATTTGCAACTGAAAAAAATCTCAGTTGAAGATGACTTTCAACTGAAAAAATCTTAGTTGCAACCGGACTCTTAAACCGAAAACTTTGGCACATAGTAAATTTTTGTAACCGCTTCGCTAAAAATAAAGCTCATGGTCGTACACAACCAAAATAACAACTTTTGCATCTCGTACACAAAAGGTAGAAACCAACAATTAACTCACACGAATCTTGGTGGCATAGATCCAACGACTAAAAAGTTGACTGAGATTTAACTAATTCTCATACGACTAGAAATTAGTAACTCAAAAAACTAATTAAGAAAATAGATTTAAAAACACATGAATGAACAATATTTAAGCACACTAAAGTCTAAAAAAACAAATATGTGCACAGATTAACACACAAAAATAATAATATAGAGACAAATTAGAAGGGAAATGGGAAAATAAACAACAATGATAAAAAAGTATAAGGAAATACAAAACAAATCATAATTTTTCTTTTAAGAATCAGCAAAAACAGATAAAAACAAACCGAGAGTTCTACCTCTCTTCGACGGCCAAACAACATAATTGCAAAAAAAAAGACAAAACAATACAACACACGAAGAAAAGGCCACGGAGGTACAAAACACTAAAAAGCCCATCATGGTAGCTGTCGGTAGAAGGCCCAGCCAAAGGCAATACCTCTGCGCGTATAGTCCAGACTTCGTACGAAGCATTAGACAAGCGACAGAAGAAGCGCACGAATCTTAGCGCTAAACAAATCGGATGGTTAGGCTGTTGATTGAGCGCTAAGCTAATTCTCAGTCGAGCAAAACCGTAAGATTAACTGCCTCATTGTTTTTCCATCTCTTAGAGCACGAAATATATTTCCTAAATATCACGCACATTAATTATAATGCATGGACAAATTAACAATGCCATAAAACCCCAGATCTTCCCATCGAGAAACACTGCATGTAGTGTACGTATGTATATTTATATATAGAAGTAGATAATTCTCTTGATATTGACCATATATACACTTCCTGCGTCACATTATCCCGAATTGATACGCATGTATTGATACGCCGATTCCAAATCAATCACACATACTCCATACAAAGAGTTGTAGCAGGCTAGCAGCAGAACACACGTACGAGGTGTGTAGAGAAATGGGGAATCTCAGGTGCTCCTCCGCCGCAGTCCTCGCCGTCTCCGTCGTGCTGCTACTCAATGCCGACGTGGCCCTGTGCGGATGCAGCTACAAGCGCATCTTTGCGTTCGGCGACTCGCTCATCAACACCGGCAACTTCTACGACAGCCCGCCTGGGTGAAGGAGCCCCCCTACGGCATCACCTTCTTCAACCACCCCACCGGCCGCGTCTGCGACGGTCGCGTCCTCGTCGACTTCTATGGTGAGTGATCGATGATGGCATCAATGTGGCCGTCGTCGATCTTCTACGGTGAGCTGTCGTTGTCGAATCTTTCGCATGTGATCTTTCGCTAAATATATGTGTGCATGTGAGTGTTTCAGCGGAGGCGTTTGGCCTACCGCTGCTGCCGCCGAGCATCCCGGAGGAGGCGTCGGGTCAGTTTGCCACCGGCGCTAACTTTGCCGTGTATGCCTCTCCCGCGTTGCCGGCGGAGTACTACAAGAGCTCCTACAACTTGACGATAAACGTGCCGGTGCCGTCTCATCTCGGGGCGCAGCTCGACTCTTTCAAGAAAGTCCTCGCGCGCATCGCTCCCGGTGACGGTAAGGATGCGTGAGTCGTCAATATCTCATGTGGTGCAAGTTCAACATATGACTATTTTCTCCGTATGTCTTGATTAATTATTCAATCGTCTTGACACAGACGCCACGAGGGCTCTCCTGAACGAGTCCCTGGTGCTGATGGGGTAGATCGGCGGGAACTGTTGAACGTATTGTAAACCTGTACGTATAGGATATGGTGTAGTACACCACCCCTATACGTACCCCTCTGTAATGCCACGGTACAGGCTGTTTGTACCCCCTATAAACATGAACCCGATGTGCCTCCAGCGAGGTACGATCGTTTCCGCCAAACCCTAAATCATAATATGGTATCAGAGCTACTCTTCCATGACCTAGCTGCCTAAAAACCGCCGCCGCCACCGCCGCTGATCTAGCCGCCGCCGCCGCCAAAACCACGCCTTGCCGCCGCAGTAGCTTGTCTGCCGCCGCCTACACAAACACGACACATCCTGCCGCTGCTGCTGCTCTCCCAGCCGCCCAGCCGCCACACAATACCTACAACCTACAAACACAACACATCCTGCCGCCGCCGCCGCTCTCCTAGCCGCCGCCGCCGCAACACCTACAACCTACAAACACAACACACCCTGCCGCCGCCGCCGCTCTCCTAGCCGCCGCTGCCGCCAAACAACTACGACCTAAAACCTCCAGAAGTCGTCGCCAACATGAGTTCTTCATCGTCGAGCTCTTCCCTGGCCTCCGCTCTGGGCACGCCTCCCACTCAGGTGCTCACCCGTGGGAACTTTCTTCTGTGGAAAGCCCTAGTGCTTCCTGCCTTCCGTGGAGCCAATGTCATGGGGCTCCTTGACGGCTCTGACCGCGCCCCTGCCAAGATGATCGAAGTTGAAGATAGCGAGAAAAGGAAGACAAGCACAGAGAACCCCGCCTACCTCGTCTGGATCGCTAGGGATCAACAAGTGCTTCGGTTCTTGCTGAATTCCCTCTCCCCCGATATCCTCTCGCATGTTCTCGGGCTGGAGTCCACGGCTGAGGTGTGGGCAACGATCAACAGCATGTTCTCCTTGCCTCAAGATCGAAGGTGCAGCACATACGTTCTCTCCTCAACGACACCAAGAAGCTCAACCTGACGGCCGAACAGTACTTCACGAAGATGAAGGGCCTCGCTGCCGAGCTTGCTGCTGCCGGGAAACCGCTTGAAGAGGATGAACTCATTGGCTATCTTCTTCATGGCCTCGACGGATCCTACAATTCCCTTGTTGCTGCTGTCAATGGGAACTCGGGTACAACCCTTGATGATTTTTTTTGGTCAATTGTCCTCTTATGATATGCGTAATGAGATGCTAGGTGACACCACCGACGGCTCCTTCACCTCTTCGGCCAACGTGGCTCAGCGTGGCCGTGATGCCAATCACCCACGCCCTGTTGACCGCAGCCGCTCTCTGGATCACGGTGACCGCGGCCCTCGTGGTGACTATGGCGATCGTGTGTCACGTGGTGACCGCTGGGGTCGCCGTGATGGAGGAGGACCAGACCGCAATCGTGGATATGATGACCGGCGTGATCGCCGCGATGATAGGCGCGATGGGCGCCGCAATGATGATCGGCGTGATCCACGCCGCTATGGTGGTGGACAAGGACAACGCCGTGGTCGGCGTGAGCGGATGGATCGCGCTCCGACCCCCTTTGTTGATGTGACATGCCAGATTTGCAAGATTCATGGCCACCCTGCTGCTGACTGCTGGTGGCGCTATCAGCACGATGGTTCTGACAGTGATGGTGAGCACGATGACAAGGCCGCGCACATGGCGTCCTATGGTGTGGATACCAACTGGTACCCCGACTCTGGAGCCACAGATCACATCACCGGTGAGCTGCACAAGCTTACCACACGGGAGAAGTACAATGGACGTGAACGCGTCCACACGGCCGAGGGAAAAGGTATGGTTATAAGTCATATTGGTCATTCAACGTTGTGCACACCCCATGCATCTTTACATCTCAAAAATATTCTACATGTTCCTAGCGCATCAAAAAATCTCTTATCTGTTCATAAGCTTACACTTGACAACGATGTTTTTCTAGAATTTCACCCATTCTTCTTTTTGATTAAGGATCAGGCCACAAGGAGAATTCTGTTTAAGGGTCCGTGTCATGGTGGGCTCTATCCCCTAGTGCCTATCTCTACGGGGTCGTCGTCCAGCATGCTTTCATCACAATAAAGCCTTCATCATCTACATGGCATCGTCGTTTAGGGCATCCTTCTTCTTTTGTGGTACAACAAGTTCTTAGGAAGCATAAGTTATCTCACACTCCAGAAATAAATCCTTACATATGTGATTCTTGTCAACTAGCAAAAAGCCACAATTGCCATATCCTGTGTCCACTAGTGTTTCCACTGTTCCTTTGGAACAAGTGTTTTCTGATGTATGGGGTCCTGCCCTAGCCTCTGTTGGCAAGCACACTTACTATGTAAGCTTCATTGATGATTTTAGTAAATTTACTTGGATTTATCTTCTCAAGAAAAAATCTGATGTGTATCAAGTTTTTCTTAACTTCCAACAACTTGTTGAGCGAAAGTTTGATAGGAAGATTATAACTATGCAAACTGATTGGGGTGGTGAATATGAAAAGCTTAATGGTTTCTTTCAAAAAATTGGCATTACTCATCATGTATCATGTCCTCATGCTCATCAGCAAAATGGATCAGCTGAGCGCAAACATCGACACATTGTTGAGATGGGTCTTGCGTTGCTTGCCAATGCCTCCATGCCCCTCAAGTTTTGGGATGAAGCTTTCCTTACGGCAACGTTTCTTATAAATTTGCTCCCTAGCAAAGTCATCAACAATGAATCTCCTGTTGAACGCCTCCTCAAAAGCCCACCGAACTATGACTCCCTACGTGTTTTTGGTTGTGCGTGTTGGCCCAACCTCCGCCCCTATAACAAGCGCAAGCTCGCTTTCCGTTCCACACGTTGTGTCTTTTTGGGATATAGCCCACGCCACAAAGGGGTCAAGTGTCTTGATGTTTCTACAGGCCGTGTTTACATATCTAGGGACGTTGTTTTCGATGAGAATGTTTTTCCTTTTGCATCCCTCCATCCTAATGCCGGAAAACGCCTACGTCAAGAAATCCTTCTACTACCACACACATCTAATGATGGGGATGCACACGTTAATGATCATATGCTTTCACCTGTTGTTCCTCTTGTCACTGTTGGTCAGGGTCATGACGGTCCAGAAGAAGAAAATCCTACTCAAAATGATGAAGAAACGGCTCCAAACGGTGATGAAAATGAAGCTGAAATCAGCTCGGAAGAAGACGAATCAGGCGCAGACTCCCAGGACGATTCGGCATCTTCCTCGGATCGCACGAACTCGGATCCCGGTGTGGATCCCGGCCAACATTCCTCTGCTGCGCCCAGTGATAGCGATGGCGATGACGTGTCGTCTCCCGGTTCGCTGCAAGTCTCCGCGTCGCCATCAATGCATGGCGGGACCCCTGACGCGTCCATGTCTGCCGACAGCGTTGCTGGGGGACAAACCGACAGCGACGATGTGTCGCCCCCTGATTCACCAGGGACCAACGGTGATGCTCCTGGTGGATCCTCTGCGCCGCGCTCTCCTACGGCCAGCGGTGATGCTCCTGGTGGATCTCTGCGCCGCGCTCTCCTACGGCCAGCGGTGATGCTCCTGAAAATGCTGCTGCCAATGCACCACGCACACGTCTTCAGAAAGGTATTAAACAACCAAAGGCATACAAAGATGGTACAATTACTTATGGAAGACAAGCTAAGATTTATAAACAAGCAAATGCTATTACTTCTATTCGGTATGGTTTGCTAACATCTACAGGGGAACCAAGTTCTTTGTCCGAAGCACTTGAAAACTCCAAGTGGAGAGAAGCAATGGAAGAAGAATATAGTGCACTTCTTCAAAACAAAACATGGCATCTTGTTCCACCAAGTTCAAACAGAAATCTAATTGATTGTAAGTGCGTTTATCGTATTAAAAGGCATGCAGACGGCACAGTTGACAGGTATAAGGCACGATTAGTTGCAAAAGGTTTCAAACAGAGATATGGCATAGATTAATGAAGATACTTTCAGTCCTGTTGTTAAAGCTGCAACTATTCGTACAGTTCTAGCAATTGCAGTTTCTCGAGGATGGAGTTTAAGGCAGCTAGATGTCAAGAACGCGTTTTTACATGGTGTTCTGGAAGAGGAAGTATATATGAAGCAACCTCCAGGTTTTGAAGACTCTAATACTCCTCATTATATTTGTCGTCTTGATAAAGCTCTATATGGTTTAAAGCAAGCTCCGAGAGCTTGGTATTCTCGGCTTAGCTCGAAATTGCATGATCTTGGCTTCACACCATCAAAGGCTGATACCTCACTATTTCTTTATCAAAAGTCAGGTATCACAATATTTGTCCTAATATATGTTGATGACATTATAGTTGCAAGCTCTTCAAATGATGCCACATCCATTTTGCTTCAAGAACTCAACAAACATTTTGCTATCAAAGATCTTGTGATTTGCATTTCTTTTTGGGTATTGAAGTCAAGAAAGGTACGAATGGATTAATTTTGACACAAGAAAAATATGCTATGGACTTGTTAGCTCGAGTTGGTATGCTGAATTGTAAATCTGCTCCCACACCTTTGTCTTCCACTGATCCTATGTCTCTTCATGATGGCACACTTCTTGGTCCTGAGGATAGTACACAATACAGAAGCATTGTTGGTGCTCTTCAATACTTGACTCTCACACGTCCAGACTTATGTTATGCAGTCAACAAAGTTTGCCAGTTTCTTCATGCACCAACAACATCACACTGGACAGCCACCAAGCGTATATTGCGATATGTTCAAGATACAATAGGACTTGGTCTTACATTTACACGCTCCTCTCATACACTTTTGAGTGCCTTTTCAGATGCAGATTGGGCTGGATGCCCTGATGACAGGAGGTCCACTGGCGGATTTGCAATCTTCCTTGGACCAAACTTAATCTCATGGAGTTCTCGTAAACAGGCCACAGTCTCCCGTTCCAGTACTGAAGCTGAATACAAAGCAGTTGCCAATGCCACAGCAGAGCTAATATGGGTTGAAGCACTTCTTCGTGAGCTTGGTGTTCAGTTAAAGGACAAGCCATGCTTATGGTGCGATAACTTGGGAGCTACATATTTATCTGCAAATCCTGTTTTCCATGCACGAACAAAACACATCGAGATTGATTATCATTTTGTTCGAGAAAGAGTAGCAAGTAAGCACTTAGACATCAAGTTTATTTCTAGTAAGGACCAAGTAGCTGATGGTTTTACTAAGGCTCTTCCTGTTAGAGAGTTAAATGAGTTTAAACGTAATCTAAATCTTTGCAAGAGTTTAGATTAAGGGGGGATGTTGAACGTATTGTAAACCTGTACGTATAGGATATGGTGTAGTACACCACCCCTATACGTACCCCTCTGTAATGCCACGGTACAGGCTGTTTGTACCCCCTATAAACATGAACCCGATGTGCCTCCAGCGAGGTACGATCGTTTCCGCCAAACCCTAAATCATAATAGGAACGACTACAACTTCTGGTTCCTCGGCGACCCAAAGAACCCACGCGAGACACCGGACAAGTTCCTCCCCGACGTGGTCACCCGCATCGGCGCCGCCGTGCAGGAGGTGATCGACCTTGGCGCCAGGGCGGTCGTTGTCCCTGGCAACTTCCCCTTCGGCTGCGTCCCGTGTACCTGAGCCTCCACCAGAGCGACAACCAGTCGGACTACGATGAGTACGGCTGCCTTAGGTGGTTCAACGACTTCACCCAGCGGCACAACGAGGCGCTGCGGCAGGAGGTTGCCCGGCTCCAGTCGCAAAACCCCAGCGCCAAGGTTGTCTACGCCGACTACTATACGGCGCCGCCATGCAGTTCGTGCGGGCTCCGCGCGCGCACGGTATCGTCCACCGCTCGTGGCGTGTTGCGGCAACGACGGGAGGTACCACGCAGGCATTTGCGATAAAAAGGCGAAGATCTGGGGCAGCCTCGACGGGTTCGCCAGCTGGGACGGCGGCCACAGTACATGACAGAGAAGGCGTACGAGATTATTGCCAACGGGGTGTTGTACGGGCCGTTCGCCGACACCCTGATGCTCCAAATCTGTTAGAAGGAATGCTTGTTGATCCTCAGATTTGCTGTGATTATATTGGGATTCTTGTGGTTGTGCACGGCTGCACGCCAATAAATGGATTACTATTGTCCAGATCAATGAAAAACAGATCAAGGACATGCATGGCATGGCCCCGTTTATACAGTACTAAATAAGCAGATTCAAAACCAATAACATGTTTTGGCGGTTAGACTAACTATCTGGAAGGAGCACAGAACACATGAGATGGAGGCATGGAGCTAGCTAACCATTAACCAAACATGCAGGACACCAACGTTCAGTAGCAAGAGCTTGTTCGATCGTTCCCTTAATTAGTTTCTATGCAGCTGGTGCGCATAGATGACTCGCCTGCCGTGCCCTTTGTGCCTGCCCTCCCAGCCGCCGCCGGTCGCCTGGTCGTGGACGACGTTGCTGGAGAAGCAGCTGCCGAGTTCCCTCATGAACCCGCCGGCGCGCGGCGACGTCCTCTTCAGAGACACCGTGGTGGCAGCGGCCTGTTGGTGGTGATGGTCGCCGTAGGCTAGCTGGTGCAGTTCTCTGTCGTCGTCCTCGACGATCGTGTCGAGGCTCCTCGGCACATTCCTCCGGCGCATGACCGACACGAGCTGCGGCGGCGCCACCTCCGTCACGAACCTCGCCGCCACCTGCGCCTTCGCCATGCGTGTCACACACTAGAGAGTTAGTTAGCTAGGCTTGGAAGCAGCAAGACACCAGTTTAATTTAGAGTGAGTGCGTGTGGCCACCTCAGGTCTCATGCCAAGGCGTATTTATACTCGCACAGGACAAGCTATGCGCCATGGGTCACACGGCAGAGCTGGAATTGGACGGCGGCGTCGCCGTCGTCGGGGCCTACTCGCAAAGACGGGTGGCACAAGTGTACGTTTCGAGTCCAGGAGCTAGCTAGCACGATCTCCATGCATGCATGGTGCCGATTTCCGCTGTAGCTTTCCGGCGAAAGGCGATCGTGATGGCGCCGGCTCCCGGCCGGTCAAGCCGAGACGAACCAGCGTTCAAGGCGGAGTTAATGCGGGGCGTGTCGCGGCGCGCGCGCCGGCACGTCGGCGTCTTGATCGCCTTTTCGGTTTAATGAACTAGCCACCGGAGCGTGCGCCCCGCGACGGCGATGGCGATGGCGGCAGGGCGATGTACGTGTCGTGCTGCCGCCCCGTGAGAGGGCTCTATCGACCGTTTTTCCATGCATGATTTTGTGTGGTTCCGCCATGGGATCTGGGTGTACGTGTACGTCGATGTCTACTCCGGCCGGCCGGCGTTATCCATATATGGAAGAGCTAGCGTCTGAGATGCGCAGCAACGCCGTACGCAGCCGGGCACAAGACGATATACATCATGTGAAGATTACGTTTTCCTTGTCCAAATCTTTACTGTTATGGATGGTGACGAGACGGTGACCACTGGCCATAGAAAGAGGTAACATGTGGCCTTGATGCAAGTTATCGCCTCAGCGCCAAAACACTTTCATTTTAAGAGGTACACTTTCATTTTTTTTTCACCTCCCACTCCGCACCTCCCGGGTCGCTTCGTTTGAGGCGACTCCGGAGGTCACCACCGCCGCCACCTATAGAGCCTCTCCCACTCCGCCCCAGCTACCCCGCCGCCACCGGAGGAGGCCGTCCGACGGCGGACGGAGGCGGCGAGGCGTTTCTCCTCTTCTTTTTTTAGCCATAGCGTCTCCCACACCGCCACCCGATCTGATCGGTGCATCTGGAATCGGTTAGAAGGCCAGATCGATTCCGGCGTCGTCCATGGCAAGACGATCATGCAGCCGCCAACGCGGTCACGATCTGGCGGCGTCCACGGATGTGCATGGGACACGATCTGAGCCTTGCATGCATGTGCATGCATCAAGCCGATCGATCTGGACCTAGCTTTCTGGCCGGCGGTCATCCAACGCCCAGCGTGGATCTGCATGGGCGATTGATCTGGTCCTGCTTCTGGCCGGCCGCCTCCACGGATGTGCATGGGGCAAGATGCATGGAGCAGGATTGACCTGGACTCCGCGCCCACACCCAGCGCTCCACTTGCAAGTCGCTGGTGACGCAGGACGACGGCGGCTAACGAGGCCGGTGATGCAGCACGGTGATCTTAGGAATCGAATAAAGGCGGCGGTCCTAGGATTCCGCAAGCGTCAAGAAGAAGATCTGTCTGACACATGTTTCTTCGATCTGACCGGATTGTCGAGTTCCGGAAGTCTCTGTCGACTAACTCCATTGGGCAATCAAGGCTGGAGATTGTCGAATCGGTTGGGATTCGGTCGCGCGCAGCCATGTTTTTTCTGACCGTTTGGTTTCAGAGGAAGCGTCGCGAAGCTCTGTAGTCTGTTGCCATTGAAGACACATGCCTTTCTGTTTCACGGTGAAGTCAGAGTGCGGAGAAGGACATGGAGGTCTAGATTTGAAGACTAGTAATGGTGGTTCGATTCCTTTCGGCGATGAGGAATTTGCTTGGTAATTTGTAACTTTGAGCAGCGGCAAAGGCAAGCGGGGGCGACAGTACAGGAGAAGTTCAGAGTCCAAACTTTCAAGGTGAGAGCCCAAGGCCTGGTCTTAATTGGTTGTGACTAGTAATGGCCTTGTTGAAGGCATTGCTTTTGCGAGTGTGGATTTTCTTCGGGTGAAAACCTAGGATCTATGATCAGGGCGACGACGGCGCTATAGCACTGTTCCCTTCTTGGAGGCGCCGCTTTTGGAGAAGCTGTACTTCTGGTAATGTTTTTGGTGGTGTTAGGCCTGCTGCTACAAGTAATAGATCACTGTAGCGGGACATTTTTTTTGTAATTCTTTCTTTTATTCTGGGCTGTGTGCATCCGTGTTGTCGATAGGACAATACGTTGTTGCAGAGCCTGGGTGTAATTGGTATCTTCGCGATATTAATATATACTCTTTATCAAAAAAAAAGTACATGAATTACCACTCCTATTTAGTAATGTAGAACTGCCTTTGTTGTGCTTCAAGCAGTATTAAACAGTCTGCATATAAAAGTCCAGTGATGATTTTGAAAGTCGTGGCGGCATCCGAATGACAAAAGGAAGCCGGGGTCGTCGTTGGAGCGCAAGGGGTGTCAAGAGTCGGGCAGTTCGCACGAAGGAGAAACCGGTGCCTCCGCTGAAGAAGCGAGGATGGAGCGCTGCGGTAGTGGCGGGCGTGAAAGCAGCGGGAGAAGGCGGGGCCAGAGGTAACGTGGCGCCAGCGTTTGCAGACGAACGAGGGAGGAGGGCTGCGATGGCAGACGAACATGAGCCTTTGTTGATCTGTAGCGAGTTTCAGGAAGCATTGAAGATTCCAGAAGCAATTTGATTTTGTGAATTTATCAGTTGTCATCTCGATTTATCAATAGACCTCTGAACTTGTGGAATCTCCAACGCTCTCTCCAACTAGCTACGTACAGTTTAGTCAATTCCAAAGTTCCAACCAAGTTTGTACGAAAAAAGAGAGAACATATTTGTCAACCATATAGCTTGTAAAGAACACCTTAGATACATACGGAAAATCGTGTGAACATTGCCGTAACTTTCAGTCTTTGACGGGTACACATTCATGCCTGACAACCAAGATGGCCAGAACGCCCAAAGCTGAGTTTTCACAAGTAGAAAGTGGTACTCTCGATGGGAAATCTATGTTACTACTACTCAATATTAATTTGACTTCGATTGCCCCATGGCTGTTCTGATCACATAAGCCAGATTGCTCATCTTTCTTGCTGTAAAGAAGACTTCACAACATTTTAAAGAAAGCAAAAATACCACAGAAACCCTGTCCTGATGTAATACAGCTCTGCGTGAATAAATTGTGTAAAAGTTGGCTAGGTGTACACCACCGGTGTATGCTCTGAACCTATTGGCATCTGAACCAAATAAACAGGTATAATCCAACAAACTACCTATCCTTCCCAGATCCCAGGCCGGAGTCAGACTCGTTAGTCAGTACTAAGATTCTAAATAGCGAGCTCTCCACCAGGTAGAAATTCAACTCTGTTCCAAAAAAAAGTAGAAATTTAACAGAAAATTCCAGCATGGAACATATCTAAGCAGAAACCTGATACAACACGGAAGATAACCAAGCCAACACGTGCACAAACTAAAATGATAAGCATACTAATTAATTGAAGAAAGTCAAAGTGCTTTCAACTATCACGCCAGTTAACAAATGGCTACATAGATAGGATAATAGACGCAAATTAAAAGATTAACCTACAAGTCCACTTCACAACTGAACCATGGATGCTACAATAGAGGGCCAATCTCCACGGAGCACACAAAATGGAAGAAACTTAACCAAACAACCCATTTCTACATCTCGACCACCAGCATTAAGCTCTAGGTACCTGCATAGCAAGCAATACCATCGGTCAAACAATTTTGTACTATTCATTCAAGAAAAGCTGTTGGGAGTAACTCTCAGATTTTTTTTATATGACACAAATCAGTAAACATAGCTTCGCTGTTGAGGAATTTGTGTCGAAAGCTAGAAAGTTGAATCATATCAGCACTATTCGACAAAAACAACAACAGAAACAGAGAACTACAATAGGCACTTTGCAGTGTACTGGCACACCTTCAACTTCTAATATTAGAAGTATTTGGCCACATGAACAGTGGGTATATGAGGGGCTCCTGGAATCGAGAAAACTTCTGGTCTCTAGCACATATACCTTTTAGCACTAATAAATTGAATTTCCTCAAAAGTATGCAGTACAAGCCTGAAGCAAGGGATCAGGTATCCTATTTATTAAAAGATACTTCACCAGGTCCAAAATAACTCTCATTTTTTTCACCGCCCAGCATCAAGCATGTCATGTGCTAAAATCGATGCTGGTCGAAAGACCGATGAACATAACAGTGTTCAACATACATCTCCAAGGTGCAAGGGTTGGTCGGCATGGTGTTGGGGATAGAGCAAGAGGAGGCTGGGGGCAGGGAGTAGATCCTTACTAGATTATTACTCTAGTTTTGATTATCCACACGGGTCATGGTTTCATTTTTATAGGGAGCACTAGATTTGATGCCTAAGAACAGAAATATAATCCTACCTTTCCTAACAAACCGATCGCTTTCCTAACAAAATATATACCAAGGTAATCTATACTATTTCTGATGGGCTAAGGGTTGGGATCCACACCTATGACGAAACAATACTTTCACCACGACTTATATTGATAATTTCCTAGCAAGAATAAAAATAATAATTAGTGATGAAATTTGAAAGCAAGATTAATCTAGTCGTGTCATTTTGATCATGTGTTAATATGAAGTATTGAACATTCAGGTGGACACGGTTGAAGAAATTAGGAGGCACATAGAGCATAACTACATATAGTTTGAACTTCTGGACCAGACAGATTATCTTCCGTGCTAATGGTACATATGGCCCTGTTTGGTTGGGCTTATATAGTTATATCCTGACTTTTGGATTTTGGCTTATAAGTCACAAAAGCACCTATTTATGTGCAAGTTTGGTGGACAATGAGCTGGGATAGCTATAAGTCTAAGAACATAGGGAATTTGAAACAAAATGGTCAGGTATTGGTATTATCAATTATTAGACGGAACAACATGCAAGTTACATCACGACTTCATAAGACCCTTAACCACATAAAAAGTAAAATGTAATGTAGCAGCTAGTAAATGTAAATCTGATATATACTATCCCCAAAGCACAGTAAAGTGCAAAAGGTCCATTTGCTACTACTTAGGAAGATAGCATTCTCATCTTGGAACAGGTATAAGCATGTGCACAAATAGAGAAGGATCCTAGTTCAACAGTCATAGCAGCGGCTAGAGCCTACAGGGAGAATAAAAAACTCTACCGGAAGTGAAAGGACATTTCTATCCCTATATGTTTTGATGTTTGTTGACAACACAATTAGCGGACTAATTGTGTGCTAAAAGACTTAAAGGTACATCTTATATTTTCACACATGATGGTGGGATTTCTCCTCTACAAGCGGCAAGCGAGAAGTTGTAGTTTTCCTAGGTTTTACTTTATAGGAAAACCGTACTATCAAGAGGGGGATCCGGTGTGGAGGTTTGGGCGGAATCAATCTTGTCTACATGTTTTGCACAAACCAAATATGCACACCACATCCATCCCATTCCCTGAAAATACTCTGTTTGGTTCACATTTCCTGGCTCCGGTAGTACCGGATGAAATGGCCCGGTAGTACCGAGCTCGCTCGGTAGTACCGGACTTGGTACCGAGCCAGGTACCGGCGAACGCCAAACGGTACTGATTCTGGGAAAATCTTACGCGGTAGTACCGGAAATAATTCCGGTAGTACCGACCGTGCGCGCTCCGGTAGTACCGGCGGAAACTCCGGTAGTACCGGGCGCGCACGTCGCCTGGTCAAAATGTGCCTGTTGACTGCTGTTTTCTGCCGTTCGGTAGTACCGGTCCATTTGGTCCGGTAGTACCGCGCGTCTGCAGAAAACTGGCAACGGCCATATTTTTGTGTGGAGCTATATATACTAGTCTTCTTCTCCAAAGAAGCTAGGCTTTGAAAATCTCTCTCCACCATTGTTACAAAGCTTCAACCTTCAAGATCTCCCACTCCATCGGTCTAAACACCTTCATACTTTGAGGAGTGACGGAGGAGGTCTTGATCTACACTTCCACCAAAGCAATTTCGATTCCCCCACTAATCCCTAGCGGATCTTGTTACCTCTTGGGTTCGTTGAACCCTAGACGGAAGTTGTGTTCTTCGTGGCTTTGGGAGCCGCGGGAAAAGCCAAGAGCCTCCAATTGAGTTGTGGATGCGTGCCTTGGCCTTGTGATTCTTGTGGCTTTGGGAGCCGCGGGAATTTGGTGAGAGCCTCCAATTCGGTTGTGGAGTGTGCCTCATCCTTGTAAAGGTTTGTTGCCGACCTCGAGGGCATCATATAGTGGCTCGTGGAACTCCTCATCGGAGGATAACACGAGGGAGATACGGTGTGCCATATCAAGGCTATTCGGAGTTCACTTTGTGACTCCGCACCGCTCCAACGGAGACGTAGCTTCCATTGGGAAGTGAACTTCGGTAGAACATCTCCGCGTCACCGTGTGGTTATCTCTTAACCTTCCTTTACTTGTATTGCTAGCTTACTTGTTTAGAATATCTTGCTAGCTTGTTTATTGCTCATCATATAGGATTGTTCACCTAGTTGCATATCTAGAGAACTTATATTTGAGCAATTCCCAAATTTGTATTAAAAGAAAAAGAAAATTTGTAGTTGCCTATTCACCCCCCCCCCTCTAGTCAACCTACTCGATCCTTTCAATTGGTATCAGAGCAAGGTCTCTTTATTAAGGGCTTAACAGCCTAAAGAGGAGGATGACTAGCGACGAGGAGTTAAAACTTGCTAAGGAACAACAAGAGAAAAATGATAAGAACAACTTGAGAAAGAACTAAGTGAAGCGGGGATAACCCCTCCCGATGATAATGCCCCGGTCACCATGAAAGCCATGATTGAACTCTTTGGGTTCATGAAAGGCAAAATGGTGGACGAGGTGTTTACTCGGGTCATTAATAATCAAAATGCCTCCTCATCAACCGGTGTTCTAACGTTGAGGCCTTGGTTGTTAAGGATAACAAAGACAACCTAAAACTAGTGAGAAGCCTCCTCATAACTTTGCTCCACCTACTTCATATCTCACTCAAGTTCCACTCACTCAACCTCATATAACCAACCTAAGTAGGCCACCTCCTAAGCTTGATAATACTCGTTATTTCACTTGGAAGAAATCTATGGAGTCTTATTTTCGCAGCTCATCGGTGCATCTTTGGAGGGTGGTTCTAAATGGTTACAATCCGGTTGATCCCTCCAACTTGACAAGGCAAGAAGAGATTGATGAACAACTTGATGCAAACGCCAAGTACATCCTTGAGAGTGCCATGACCGCCCATGATGAAGATCAAGTGCGGAATCTCAAAACCACCAAGGAGGCTTGGGATTTTCTCGCATCGGTATATGAAGGAAATGAGGGCCTTCAACGCTCCAACGACGCCATCCTTCAACATCAAGTGGACAACTTCATCATGCTAGAAGAAGAGACACCATCGGATCTCTTCCGAAGACTCACCAAGCTTGTGTGGCATGTAGGGAAAATGGAAAGAAAGATATGGATGATGAATGGGTCAAAGCCAAGTTCCTCAAGACCATTGTTCCATACAATGAAAATATGGTGATGAATCTCCATACGAGAGCGGACTACAAAACAATGTCTCCCAATGACATATTGGCACAATTCGTCACTTATGATACCTTGAAGGCCACTTCCAAGTCTTCCATCAACCAAATTCGTGGCACAAAGAACCTTGCCTTGAAGGCTCATGTGGAAGAACATCCAAGATATGAAGAAAGCACAAGTGGTCATCATGAAGAAGATTTTGTGGGTGAACTCAATGAGGTGCTTGCTCTTGCCGCCACCAAGTATTGGAACAAAAAGAATATCAAGAGCAACTTCTCCCTAGAAGCAACTTCTCCCCACAAATGAAAAGAATGTGCTTTAATTGTGGAAAGGAGAATCACCTTGTGAAGGATTGCCCCTATGAGAGAAGAGAAGATTTTGGAGGCCAACTCATCTTAAAGAAGAAGAAGTTCTTCACCAAGCCCATCAAGTACCTCATCAAGAGAGAACCTCAAAAGGCTCTTGTCACCGCAACACATGAAGAAGAGTATGAGTCCGGTGGCGAAGAGGAGGATGATGATACAAGTGAGGAAGTGGGGATGGCGGCTCTTGCAATGGGCAACCTTCCTCCTTCATTGGCACCCCTTTCACCGCTCCAAATGACAACAAGATCCCAAGCCTATGTGCCTCATGGCCAAGGAAACCAAGGTGAATTCCCCACCTAAAATTACTATCTCCTCTAAACCATCTCTCTTGGATTGTGTTGAGGATGTAGGGAAAAATGAGGAGAAAGAGGATACAATTACCCTCTTTATAAACAAGCTCCAAGGTCCAACCAAGAAAATGGTTGAGGCTCTCATGTACCAATATGGAGAAGCCAAACACCTCCTTGAGGAGAAGGAGAATAGGATTTATGAGCTTGAGGGGCATGCACGTGATCATGCCGATAAAATTGGTGAGCTAGAAGAGCAACTTGTTGAGGAACAAGTGTTCCGGGAGCAACTTGAGGAGACCCAAGCCAAGGATTTATCCAAGGCAAAAGAAACCCGTGAAACCTCTATTCAAGTTGCTAGTGATCTAAAAATTAAAAATGATGAGCTTGTAGAGAGTCATAACAAACTCCTTGAGAATTTTGAGCAACTTAGGGAAACCCACAAGGTGACCTCAAGTGAGCTCACCAAGCTCAAGGGGTCATATGCTAAATTACAAGCTCAATTTATATATGCTAGCTTCACCACTCCTCATAATGATAAAGATGCCAATGCTTGTGCTACTAACCCTTATGTCTTAAAGCATCTCTCATGGAGGAGAACACTAGGTTGAAGGCCCAACTTGAAAAGGGTCTAGCCACTTGTATCCAAGGGGAAAAGAACCTCAATGATCTTTTGACCAATCAAAAGGGAGTGGTTAGCAAGGAAGGGCTTGGGTTTGCTCCCAAGTCCAAGAAGGCAAACAAGAAGAAGATGCCTACCTCCCCTTCAAAAGATATTATTTTTGTGAAGGAGGGGGAGTTGGGCAAGAAGAATGTTGAACCCATTGTGGGTGGTAAAGCCACAAGGGGCAATGCCACTCACAATGACTTTGCCGGAAAATATAACCCCTCATATGTGCTTATGAAATCTAGAAATGGTTATGTTTTTGCTAAATATGTTGGTACCTCATATGGAGATGATTATCACTATGCTATTTGGGTTCCAAAGACCCTTGTGACTAACAAAAGAGGACCCATTCCAAAATGGGTACCTAAATCAAAGACTTGATTTATTGTAGGGCTTTTCTTCCGGTGGATCTTCATGGCTCATTGATAGTGGGTGTTCATCTCACATGACCGGAAGCAAAGAAGTAGTAAAGGGCTTATTGAAACAATTACTCTCATTCTCTCATGTCACCATTGGGAACAATACAAGACTTAAGGTATTGGGATATGGCAAGGTGGTGATCACACCGGAGTTATCAATTGAGAAGGTCCTCCTTGTTGAATCCCTTTCATATAATCTACTTTCCGTTGGTCAATTATGCGATGCCGGTTACACCGTTATCTTTAATAAATACCACGTGACCATCCTTTTCACAAAATCTCTTAAAGTAGCCTTTGTTGGATTTCGTGAGAACGGTTTGTATGTGGTCGATTTCTCGAAAGAGACCACTCAAATTGCCACGTGTCTAATGGCTAAATCCGACAAGGGTTGGCTTTGGCATCGCCGGCTAGGCCATGTCGGTATGAGAAATTTACAAACTCTTGTAAAGGGTGGACACGTGGTAGGACTAACCGATGTTAATTTTTCCAAAGATCGTCCTTGTAGTGCTTGCATAGCCGGAAAGATGCATGAAAAGAATCACCCCAAGAAGACCATTATCTCCACTAAGAGGCCTTTGGAGCTCCTTCATATGGATCTTTTGGGCCTCCCACATATGATAGTCTTGGTGGCAAGAAATATTGTTTGGTGATTGTGGATGATTATTCAAGATATTGTTGGACTTTCTACATCAAGAAGAAGAGTGAAACTCAAAAGATATTCATTGACTTTGCAACCCTAGTTCAACGCCAATATGACTCCAAGATTTTGGCAATTAGAAGTGACAATGGTACGGAGTTCAAGAATTACACTATGGATGATTTCCTAAGTGGGGAGGGCATTCAACACCAATATTCCGCTGCATATACTCCCCAACAAAATGGTGTCGCCGAAAGGAAGAACCGCACTCTTATTGATATGGCAAGAACTATGATGGCCGAATTTCATTCCCCATACAACTTTTGGGCCGAAGCCATCAACACCGCTTGTCACTACTCAAACCGGCTCTTCTTCCGTCCTCTCATGGAAAAGACACCATATGAACTCCTCACCGGTAAAAAGCCAAATGTATCTTACTTTCGAGTCTTTGGTTGCAAATGCCATGTTTACATTAAAGGTTGCAAAATTGCTAAATTTGAATCTAGATCTTTTGATGGTATACTTGTTGGATATGCCGCAAAGTCTCATGCTTATAGGGTCTACAACATATCCACCGGGTGTGTTGAAGAATCTATGAACGTGGAGTTTGTCGAGGATAATGGCTCCCAAGCGGAGCATATTGATCATGATGATGTAGGTGATGATGCTCCATCTCAAGCCATAAGAACTATGGGGATTGGAGAACTAATTCCTATTGAAGGACCTATTGATGATACTCAAGAAGAAGGAACAAGTTCTACTCAAGTTGAGCCATCCACCTCAATAGTTGATCAAGAAACTATCCAAGAACAAGAACATGATATTCATTCAATGATCAAGAAGATGGTCAAGACCCACCCAACTCTAGTGGTGAACAAGAACATAATGAACCCACAACCCAAGAACTCCACTTCGGGTTGACCATGAGCAAGATGAAGGCAATGATGAAGATATTTGTGTTGGTGAAACAATTGGTCAAGCCATGGAACGCCGGGTCATCCGGCGTGCATCAAAATTGGATTCCCACTTCAAAGAAAATATCCTTGGGAGTATTCGTAGGGGTGTGTCCACACGCAAACAATTATCTAACTTTTGTGGTCATGTCTCTTGTTTGTCTAGCTTAGAACCTCTCAAGGTATATGATGCTCTTGAAGATATGGATTGGGTTGCGGCTATGCATGAAGAGTTGAACAACTTCGAGCGCAACAAAGTATGGTCATTAGTTGAAAAACCCAAAGACACATGCCATAATGTCATTGGAACCAAGTGGATATTTAAGAACAAGCAAGACTCACATGGTCAAGTCATCCGCAACAAAGCAAGATTGGTTGCACAAGGCTACACCCAAATCGAAGGAGTCGACTACGGTGAAACCTATGCCCCCGTTGCTAGACTTGAATCCATTCGCTTACTAATTGCTTATGCATCTACTCATAATATTGTCTTATATCAAATGGATGTTAAAAGTGCTTTCTTAAATGGTCCACTAAATGAGTTGGTGTATGTTAAACAACCTCCGGGTTTCGAAGACCCTAAATTTCCTAACCACGTCTACTTACTACATAAGGCTCTTTATGGGCTCAAGCAAGCTCCACGTGCTTGGTATGATCATCTCAAGGAGTTCTTAGTAGACCGTGGCTTTGAAATTGGGGTAATAGATCCCACTCTTTTTACAAAAAGGGTAAATGGAGATTTTTTCGTATGCCAAATATATGTTGATGATATTATCTTTGGTTCCACTAACCGTGAATTTAGTGATCAATTTGGCAAGCTAATGACCAAGGAATTTGAGATGTCCATGATGGGAAAGTTGAATTATTTTCTTGGCTTTGAAATCCACCAATTTCGAGAAGGAACATTCTTATGTCAAGCCAAGTATATTAAGGACATGCTCAAGAAATTTGACATGAACAATGCCAAGCCATATAAGTTTCCCATGGACTCCAAGGCGGATCTTCACTTAGATCCGGATGGTAAGGAAGTTGATCAAAAGCTTTATCGTTCTATGATTGGATCTTTGCTTTACCTTTGTGCATCTAGACCGGATATTATGTTTAGTGTGGGTATGTGTGCAAGATTCCAATCAAGTCCTAGGGAAAGTCATGAAACCGCGGTTAAAAGGATTCTAAGATACTTGATGGATACTCCTAACTTTGGTCTTTGGTATCCCCAAGGCACAAGCTTTGATCTTGTAGGTTATTCGGATGCGGATTGGGCGGGTTGCAAAATGGATAGAAAATCAACTTCGGGTACTTGCCAATTCCTTGGTAGGTCCCTTGTGAGTTGGTCTTCTAAGAAGCAAAATTGTGTGGCCTCGTCCTCCACCGAAGCCGAATACATTGCCGCCGGAAGTTGTTGTGCACAACTATTATGGATGAGGCAAACTTTAAAGGATTATGGTGTCATTTGTGACAAAGTGCCTCTTTTATGTGATAATGAAAGTGCCATCAAAATTGCTCACAATCCGGTTCTTCATGGGAAGACCAAGCATATTGAGATCCGGTATCATTTTATTCGAGATCATGTTGAGAAGGGTGATATTGCAATCAAGTATGTCAACACCAAGCTTCAACTCGCCGATATGTTCACAAAGCCTCTTGGTGAAGCAAGATTCAAGGAGTTGAGAGGAGAACTTAATGTGGTGGACATAAGCAATTGGATTTAGTGGACTTCTTGCATACCTACCCATATTAGACAATAGTTATTTGGTTTGGATGTAGGCATGGACATAGGGGGAGTGTAGCTCAATTCATGAGTCATCACTCCCCCCATTATGCGCAAATAGACAAATCTCGCATAATTGTCACTCGTGTGACTAAAATGTGCTTCAAAGATGAGTTGTGATTTTGAGCCCAAGATATATCTTCGCGGCTACAAGTCATACATACTCAAACATGGTGGCTACGGCCACCGCCCTCCTCTTTTCTTGAGGAGTTGGTGTTAATTGAATTATTTGGGTATTTTTAGACCTTGCTCTATCTTTTGAAGAAACTCTTGGATGTTGGGTTTTCCTTGTTGTGTCTTGCAACTCCAAGTGTTTATTCTCTGCCTACAGTGACTTATCTTAACCTATGCCAAAATCTCATCTCATAAAACCCTCTGAAATTCCCTGCACAAGTTCATTTTTAAAATTCTCTAAAACCCTCTGAAATTCCAGGTCCCGGTACTACCGGGTACCACAGTCCGGTACTACCGACGCCTGGGAAGTTGCTGGTTTCGAAAACTGCAATTTCCCTCGCGGCCGGTACTACCGGGCTCGCGGCCGTACTACCGGGCGTGCGGAGGAGAGCCATATACGGGTGCGGCTCGGGGAAGAACTCTTCTTCCCCAAACCGCACCCCCACTCGCTCTCTCTCTCCGCCGCCTCTCCTTCAAGCTCCGGCGTGCCGCCGCCTGGGTGCCTCTCCCCTGCCGTCCCCGGCCGGATCTGCTCCGTGGGAGTTGTTCCCACTCCCCTCCCCTCCGATGGCCTCCGGTATTTTCCCCTCTCATGCTCCTTTTTGGTCTCTATTGAAACCTAAAATGTGCTAGGGCAAATCACCGGTAGCTCCACTTATTGTTGGTTAAATTCGTGGGGGGAGACTCCTTTTGGTCTGGGATAGCTCTAGCTAGTTACTCTGTGTAGCCATTTTGTCGATTTGTCACGGATTCGCGTTCTCCCCATGGTCAAAACCGTCCTGTACCGCGGCCGGTACCCGGCGGTACTACCGGAACCTGGCATTTTTCGACTTATTCTACACTTAGCAACTAGTTTGTTTTCACAAATTCATGAACTTGTGCACTTACCCCTGTTCCCTCTGCACCTATGTATGCTATTTCACAGGTAGCCGTGGTGGTCATGAGGTTTACGGTCGTAAAGATAAGAGGCCTAGAATCATTGAGTCAGATGAAGATGAAATTCAAGAAGAATCTGAAGAACAGTCCGAAGAGGTATTGCCAACAAGATCCACAGCTAGAACTCAAGGCCGTCAGCCCGTCCAAAAGCAAGCCACTCCAAAGCCATTCACCAAACTTCGTCTTCATGAGTATCGGGCTTATCGAGAGATCAATCCTTATGACAAGAAGAGGTTCCCTAGTGTGAGAAACCCTCACTTCCACACCAATGAGCAAGAACGGGTTTATCAAGAAGTCTACTTGGGTTCAACAAACAAACACAAAGTGGTCATTCAACACTCCATTGACATTGAACACATGAAGAAGGATAAGCTTAGATCCTACTTTGCCGAAGCTCTTGCTATGTGTGGAGAATTTGGTCTCCTTGACATTATGACCTTCAACCATCCATACATTGAGTACTATATTCTTCAATTCTATTCAACCGTTCACTTTGGCAATGACAATGCTCGGACCCTCAAATGGATGACCAAAGACACAATGCTTGAAGCCACAATGAATGATTTTGGGGCTATTTTGGGTGGTTATCGTGATGGAGGTCCAAGGTCCCCTTGTGGGTGGAGATGCCACTCAAATGATAATCCGGTGGCAAGGAGTTGCTTGCTCCCATTACTATGGCAGGTGGTGTCGTGGGTTTGTCACGTCAGGTGTCATAGATGACTTCGTAGGTGTGGGATTACGCGAGTCAAGCATCTCCGAGCTAGGGATCGCAGGAACAAAGATCAACACAGATTTACCCAGGTTCGGCCCCCTCAATGTGAGGTAAAAGACCTACTTCCTGCCTACCCTAGATTGGTATTGATATGATAATCGAGGTGTTACAATGGAGGCGATCCGATCTGGTACTCGCCGTATGAGCTAGGGTTTGGGGCTTGATAGCTTGACCCGTTCTAAGTCCTGCGAGTCCTCTTTATATACACAGAGGCTCGCTAGGTTACAACAGGAAACTTCCCCATAAGGAATACATCCACAGAGGCCTACTCGGAGACTACTTGGTCTTCACGTCCTCCGGGATTTGTCTTCTAGATCTTTCTCCTTATGGCGGTTCAATATTGGGCTTGTTCCCAAGTGGGCCTTCATCCGTGCGAGTAAGATAAGTCGCACTGGGCCGCGGGTTAATCCAGAAAGTATTCCCCCGACATTAGCCCCCAAGATTGGTTAGGACTTTACGGTGAGAATCTTCTGGCCTCTTGAAATGGTCTCTGAGCTGCACTGTAAACGTTCTGACCAATCTCCTGACTCAGGCGATTCAGAGCTGTGACTCATCTGTGCGACTCATCTCTTCTTCTGGAAATATTCTGTTTCCTTTAATTGCGGACCGTTACTCTTTTTGCGGGCGCAAATTGTGCCGCTGGTTGCGAGCACAGATAATGCCGTTAGTTGCGGGCCCCTTCAGTTATAAGCTGCGGCCACCTAGGTCATTATCCATTTACCCCTGCAATCTTCTCATCCCTAGCCGCGCCGTCTTCTTCCTCGACCCGAGCCTAGTTCCCCAATTCAATCTCCCCCTCGCAATGGCGCCCAAGGCGAAGCCATCTGACAATAGGCGCCAGATCTCCTGCAACTGGAAGGATCGTGGGTAACAGAGGAAACTCTTGCGGATCTGGCCGAGGCTGGCTTCTTGCCGCCGAAGGGGGACGGCGTCTGGCGGGCACCAGGCGATGAAATCGAGCCGCGCCCCAAGCCCAACGAGCTGGTGATGTTCGTGGAGCACGTGGAGCGTGGATTCACGCCGCCAGGTTCTCCCTTCTTCCGCAATTTGCTGCAACGCCTAGGCCTCCGTCTTCACGACATCGGGCCCAACTCAATGCTCCAGGTGAGCAATTTTCACGTGCTGTGCGAGGATTACCTTGGCATAGCCCCCAACATCGATCTGTGGCTGGCCTCTTTCACCTGCAACAGCCAACTTGTCTCCAAGGGTGGCGCCTACGTTCAGGTCGGCGCCATCTCTCTTCAGCGCCATAGGAATTCTTGCCTTCCCAAGCTAGCCCTGGCGAATCGACCCAGGGCTTGGCAAAAATCTTTCTTTTATTGCCAAGATACTTCACCGGAGGGCGAAACTCGCCTTCCCTCCTGGTCTAACACCCTCTTCGTGCCTACCGAGGCACTGAAATCAAAACCCCGCGACTCGTCCATATCCTTCATCAATGAGTCGCTGATTAAAGTCCGCGCCTTAATAGGTCATGGTCTTACTGGCCTTGATCTTCTCTCTTGCTGGACCAAATGGCGCATTCAGCCCGTGAGTCCATGACAGCGATCCTTCCTTGAGTGCACAGGCACCTCTGCTGACGTTGATCGTATCAAGGCTTCGGACTGGAGGCCTGAGGATTGGGTGGAATTTGTCACCCGCGTGACTGAGGAGAAGGACATCTCCTTCGATAAGGTGGGGCTTGCCCCTTTCAGTGTTAACAACAAGCCTTTTGAGGTAACTCCTCTTCTCTGTCTTTTCGCCTTCGTAGTTGAGTCGCATTCCTTTTCTTAATACTGCAACTTACATCTTCCTGATCCAGGCTGATGAGAACTATTGGTCGTTGCCTGCGACCGTCGCCGGCACTGCTGCTCCCAAGCGTGCCGCACGAAAGAAGTTGCTGCCCACTCTAGAGGGCAGCGAGACTGCTGATATCCCTTCTGTTGCTTCTGCGGCCTCAGATGGTGAAGAGACCGAACTAGACGAGGACGAGAGTCCAGTGCCTGTCGCGAGTTCTGTTGCCGCGGCTGAACCAACTCCCCGTAGAGCCTCCAAGAGGCTATCTCGTGAAGAACCAGAGGTTGATGCTCTGGAAAACCCCGAGGCCACGAAGCGTCGCAAACCTGTTACGGGCGCGATCTCCTTCGTTGCCAGGCGTGCTTTCAAAGCTACCGCCTCTGCTGAAGAAGACATGGGTCCCCACTCTGGTAATTTCTGCTGTCTTGTCATCTTGAATGCTTATTCTTTTTCCTCTACTGACATGCAAAACCTCTACTCGTAGATTCTGGGACCCAAGGCCTGTCCTCACCGTCAAGCGGTGAACTTATGGCCTTTGTGAAGATGGCTCCAGAGTTAGTAACTTTTCCCTGTACTTTTAATGCTTTTATTCTGCCTATGTGCTTCTTCTTCACACAATGTCCTTGCTTTTTACAGAAGTGCGGCTAAACCCGCAACTGAGCCTGGAACCGCGATTGAGCCGCATTTATCACCTGCGGCTCATACCGCCATGATAGAGGGTGTGGCCACTACTGATGACCTGGCCACGGTTCCTATTCTTGACACAGCCACCCAAGAGGTGGCTCTGGAGGATAAAACGGATCCCCTTATGATCCAGGACGTGGAGAAGGTCAACCCCTCCTCCATAGATGTAATGGCCAAGGATGCTGATACGCCAGTGGTTGAGTCACCAGTGGTTGAGTCACCAGTGGCGGACAATCTGCGGTCGCCAATTCTGCATGCTGAGGTTGCTTCTTCCTCCTCCACAAGCCGGGCTGAGAAAACTGTCAGAGGCTATCATTGCCTCAAATGACAAGCAAGCCATGGAACTCCGCAAGGCATTGTCTGACCTGTCTGCGGCTTATAAGGTAAACTTCTATTTCCAGTTATCTGTCTCTAGCCCCCAAGGATCAAGTTTCTTTCTTTGACTGTAAAGGGAGACTTGATGCTTCTCTTTTAGCTGTGGATATATATTTACTAACTGACGTACCCTTCATAGGAGGAACTAAGCTCCATAACAGCTGCCAAAATTGCCTTGGAAAAGCAGCTGGGGGATACTCCCTCTGAACTGGAGAGGCTACGCGAGCTCCTTGGCCAGCGTGACGCTGAGCTAAAGAAGAGGGAAACCAGGATGGGCGAGCTATCTGATGAAAGCTTCAAGTTATCTGAGCAAGCCAAAAATACCGAGCTGCGACTTAAAACTGTTCAAGAGAAATTCCATGAGAGGGTCCAGCAGCTGGAGCTCCAAGTCAGTGCTCAGAAAGACGCCATTGCTCATCCATGCCAAAGTGTGCATCATGACTCAAGAATTAACTGGTATGTATTGCGACTTGTAACTGCATCTTTTTTCTCTACTATCTTTGCCTGTGTGTTGTAGAGCTGACGGAGACATGCCTTGATGTAGGTGAAGATGCCAAGGAGCAGCGCGGCAGTACTCAAGAACAGCTGGAGTATATCCGCGATTTTTCGCGAAGAACTTCTGACGCCATGAAATCACTGTCTAAGTGCCTACTGCCGACCAAGCCAGTCCCTGGTGATTCTGAAGGGCTGCTGAAAAGACTGCTTAGGGCGCCTCAGTTCTTTTTGGACTGGAAAGAGTCCTCAGCTCGCACCGGCGCGGCTCATGTTCTTGCTTTGGCCAAGACGTACTATCCTTCTTTTGATGCTGCCAAGGTTGCAAAAGGTAGGCCCTCGAAGAAGGTGGATGGCACCGAACTGACGGCCTCAGAATATGCGACGACTTGGAAGGATATGCGCGGCCACGCGACTGAACTGGTGGAGGGGATAGATCTTGCGGCCTATATGGGCAAGTATAATGCTGATGGAAGCAGATGGGAGAAGTTACCCACTCCGTCATCCAGTGCGGTGATTCCGCAGGAAAAGAACCCCTCTCCAGGCGTATCCAGCTCTGCAGCCCCCAAGCCCGCGACTGAAGAGCCCTCCAGCGAGCCTGCGATTGCTCCTTCTGGCAAGCTTGGTAAGCCGCCTGTTCCTCCTTCCCACCGGCCAAAAGCTGCGCACAAGTGAAGAAGAGAAAACAATGGTTTTATAATCTTGACCCTTAGCGGTCTGTAATAATTGTTAGAATTTATGTGTCGTAAGACAATATTATGTTTTGCTTAAGTACTCTTGGCAGTACATGATTCGACCAATAGGCTGGTCCTTATGATTTGTCTCGGTTTTTCCTCACTTAGGCCCTTGCGCGGCTCAGTATTTCCCAGGTAAAAAGTGCGTGTTCAGGGTCGAGAGCGGCCATGATAGGCAATCAAACTCGATTGACGCCGCACCCCCAGTACTTTGGCCGCATAGTGCAAGTCGCATCCAAGAGAGGTTGAGTATAATCACGATAAATGCCACTTGTTTGGCGATCCCAAGGAATAGGCCGCGCTAAAAAGCTGCCGCACCCCCAAGGGACCAATGATTAAAAAATAAAAGACTCACAGCTCAATTGGTAGTTTGAGATGCTTTATTTCAGAATCATTATATGATACATAGGGTCGGTCGCGCCTAGGTGGCGACCAGAAGTGATGCTTGGGTCGGTTGCGCCTAGGTGGCAACCAGAGATGTTACATGGGTTGGTCACGCCTGAGTGGCGACCAGAATTGGGTCGGTTGCGCCTAGGTGGCAACCAGAGATGTTACATGGGTCGGTCGCGCCTGAGTGGCGACCAGAATTGGGTCGGTTGCGCCTAGGTGGCAACCAGAGATGTTACATGGGTCGGTCGCGCCTGAGTGGCGACCAGAATTGGGTCGGTTGCGCCTAGGTGGCAGCCAGAGATGTTACATGGGTCGGTCGCGCCTGAGTGGCGACCAGAATTGGGTCGGTTGCGCCTAGGTGGCAACCAGAATTGGGTCGATCGCGCCTAGGTGGCGATCAGAAGTGTCATATTGGGTCGGTCGCGCCTGAGTGGCGACCAGAATTGAAATTTTTAGCCCTGATTGGCCAGCTTGATGATGTAAACTCTTAATAATTTTGCTGCGGCTGCTGATGGCAACTCGCGACGCTTGGGATGTGTCCTTATTGGCAATGGCTCATAGCCTTTGACTTCCTTGCCTCCCTTGCGGCTGTAATCTGAAGTCGCAAGTCAGGCAGGTGCCTCTTGGCCTTCACGATGTCATCAAAATTCTCCTGCGACTCATGCATGGTCGCGCTCTCTGCGATGCAAGCTGCTCTGGCTATGGCCTTGTCGCCTTCTTCACATTCTTGAGCTATTCTTTTGTCGACATTGATGGTGATGACACCTCTAGGGCCTGGTATTTTAAGCTTTAGGTACACATAGCACGGCCTAGCCATAAACTTTGCGAATGCTTCTCTGCCAAACAGCGCATGGTATGGGCTCTGAAAATCTACAACCTCGAACCAAATGTACTCGCTCCTGAAGTTGCTTTGTGTCCCAAAGGCGACTTCCAAGTTAACTCGCCCCAATGACTGAGCTGATATGCCTGGTACGACACCATGAAACGTTGTTCTTGATGGGTGTAGCTGCTTTTCTTGAAGGTTCATTCTTTTTAAGGTTTCATAGTATAATATGTTGATACTGCTGCCTCCATCCATCAGTACTTTGCTCAACTTGTACCCTGCGACTTGAGGGGCAACCACCAGCGCGAGTTTTCCCTCTTCATTTATTTCTCCTGGGTGATCCTCGCGGCTCCAAATTACTGGTTGTTCGGACCACTTTAGCCACTGTGGGACGGCTGGTACTATGGCGTTAACAGCCTGATTGCGTCGTCGCAGTTTTTGTTCCCTCCTTGAAGTATTCACCACAATGGTATGATACTGACCCAATTGTTTTGGGAACTGTGGCTGATCTGGCTGCGGATTTGGGACGGCTTTGTTGCTGTTGTTTCCTCCGCCATGTTTACCTTCCTCGTTGTTTTGATGATTGAAGTTTGTGTTGAATGGCTGTCCATCCTTCCACTTTTTGTAATGATAACACTGTGCCTTCGTGTGGTTGGGTGGTTTCCCATCTTTTCCTATATGGATGTCGCAGGGGCGGTTCAAAACCTCTTCCAAATTGACTGGGTGAAAATTCCTTCCTCTGCTGCTGCTTTGTTTGTAACGAGTATTCGTATTTGCGACTAACCCTGAGTTTCCTTCTTCGTTTTTGCGCTTGTTATAACTCGCATTGGCATTGCTAGCTTGCTGTTGTTGAGGCTTGCTACTGGCCTTCTTTCCCTTGCCAGTGCTTTCCTCTTCCTCTCCATCAGATGCGTCCCTGGTTTTATCCGAGCTAGCATACTTGTTGGCCGCCGCCATTACCTCGCTTAGGCTCTTGACTTTATCCTTCATGCGACCTAGTTTGTGGACTAGCGGCTCAAATTTGCAATTTTTCTCCATGACAAGGACTGCTGAACTGGGTGGTATATTGTCTGAGGAATGTATGATCTCTGCGACCCTTCTCATCCAGTGGCGACTCGACTTGCCTTCCTTCTGTACACAACGCTCAAGGTCCTCTATGCTGCAGAGTCGCTTGCATGTTCCTTGGAAATTCTTGATAAAAGCTTCTTTCATCTCATCCCTAACATCATGTTTAGGTAACGTGCGCATATCTCTTCGGATGCATTTAGGATGCTCATGCCCATCTCGTAATTGTTGAGCCAAGTAATAGGGTCCATGCTGGCGTTGTAGTTGGCGACCTTGCGAGGTCCTTTGAAATCTGCAGGAAACGGTTCAGACCTGATTCTTTCGTTGAAACAGACTGGGCCTTTGAGTCGCGACGATAGGTTGGACGAAGCTGGCCTTCCTATTGGGTTGGCCACCGGGCGCGGCTGCACAATCTCTATAGGTTGAACTTGCTGAGGTTGATTTTGAGCCGCAGGTTGATCTTCCCTTTGTCGCCTAGCCAAGCTTGAGGTCGCAACGTGTGGCGACTCCGCGTGGATGCTTCTCTCCGCCGTTGCTCTGCTATTGTAAGGGGTGGAGTGCAACCGTCCTGCGTGTTCGGACATATTCGCCTGCTGTATCACTGCTGTGCTCAGCATCTCAATGGCACGCCGTGTCTCTCTGTCCATTGGCGTGTTTCCTGCTGGCGCTAATCTGGCCAAGATGTTTGTGGCTGCAAAGAGATTCTCCACTGGGCTAACATAATGCCCTTGCGGCGTGTGGAACCTTGAGGCTGCTGTGGCGACTGCTGAGCAAAGGTTGGCTGCGTCAGTGGCGGGGGCATCATGGCCCTGTTGTTAGCCGGTACTATGGCCCTTGATCCAGGTATCTCTGCTACTCTTGGTGCTGCGAAAGATGGAACCGCTGGCACGATTGATGGTACCGCGATTGCTTGAACCGCGGGCGCGGCTAACGGGGCCACGGACCGCATAACCATGGCAGATGGTGCCATGTGTGCGGGTATCGCGACTGGAGGTTGTGCGACCCCTGACCATGCGACCGGGTGCGTCGTGTTGGTGGCGACTGATGGGACCGCAATTGCTGGTTCAATGGTGGGTGATTGGAACAGCTCCATAGGGTTCACTGTTCCTGGCTGCAGGCGACTCGCGTGACGTCTATGCGGCAAGGTGGCCTGTATTCCTTGCAGAGAATTGGTTTCCTCGATGAGTCGCAGTTGTTCCTGTTGGAGGCGCTGTTCCTCACGCGCCAGCCTGGCTCTCTCATCTGCGATTCTCTGGACCTCATCATATAGCCCGATCCTGGTAGCCTCCAATTCTGTCACCCTAGCAGCCGCGTTAACCGCAGATACTGGTGTAAACAACACGCTTCCCTGTGGCAGCGTGACCGCTGCGCTGGGGGTTACCCTTGCCCCTGATTCCGCAGGCGCGACTCCAGGTGGAGTTTCTCTGTTTGCGACTCCTGAGGCCGCGACTCCTGGCGTCATCGCAGCGGATGCCGCGACTCCTGATGCATCTAGCGCGGCTTGTTCTGCTGCTTCCGGCGGTGTGGGGGCTAAGCTGCCTGGTGGCATGCCCAGCCCTTCGTCTGCTTCTGTGGTCCTGTAGACCCCTTCCACGTGCCGATCTTCTACAGAGGGCGAGCCGCTGTCCCCAGGGCCTCCGCATAGCCTTTCCTCAAGGACATACTCAATGGATTGGCCTTCTTCGTCTTCGAGAGGCAGCGACTCGTGGTTGATAGATCCTTCTTCTTGGTCCACTGTTACCGCGACTCCTTCTTCTGAGTCGCCATGCTGCGATGGATCCTCTGACTCGCCGCCAATGAAGCCGACGAAGACGTTGATGGATCCAAAGGGGATGACGTGGCCGGTCTCCAAGTAATCTGCTTCCGGCCCCCAGCTTGAATCATCGATGAGGGGTGTGCCATTGACCGTGATGATACGGCCAACAACAAGATCTTCAGCTCCCTTCATGGATCCTGCGCGGAACGTGACGCTTTTGACCGCAGGCCCCACGGTGGGCGCCAAATGTCGTGGGTTTGTCACGTCAGGTGTCACAGATGACTTCGTAGGTGTGGGATTACGCGAGTCAAGCATCTCCGAGCTTGGGATCGCAGGAACAAAGATCAACACAGATTTACCCAGGTTCGGCCCCCTCAATGTGAGGTAAAAGACCTACTTCCTGCCTACCCTAGATTGGTATTGATATGATAATCGAGGTGTTACAATGGAGGCGATCCGATCTGGTACTCGCCGTATGAGCTAGGTTTGGGGCTTGATAGCTTGACCCGTTCTAAGTCCTGCGAGTCCTCTTTATATACACAGAGGCTCGCTAGGTTACAAAAGGAAACTTCCCCATAAGGAATACATCCACAGAGGCCTACTCGGAGACTACTTGGTCTTCACGTCCTCCGGGATTTGTCTTCTAGATCTTTCTCCTTATGGCGGTTCAATATTGGGCTTGTTCCCAAGTGGGCCTTCATCCGTGCGAGTAAGATAAGTCGCACTAGGCCGCGGGTTAATCCAGAAAGTATTCCCCGACAGGTGGTATTCCGGGTCAAACCGAGGACCTAATTCAACCTTTTGAGATTCTGCACCGCATCTATCGTGAGTGTCTTGCTCCTCGGATTGGGAATTGGGACCAAGTGCACTCTTACACCATTGATCTCATGGAAAATTCAAAGACCAATAAAGGAAAAGGGAGGAAACTTGATGTCATGGATTTCATATATCAAGAGATGTGGCTGAATGTTATTGACAAGAGAGTTCCTATTTATGCACCATTTATCATGGCCCTCATCTGTGACAAATGGGGTGCAAAGCCCGGTGAAGACCTTTTGAAGGATGGTTCGCCCGTGATCAAGCACAATGTCAAACAACTCAACAAGAAGGCTCACACTCTTCCCAAGGACAGAAAGGGCTCCAAAACTGCTAGAGGCTCAACTAGTGCTCCTTCAGGTGCTCCAGAGATTGGGGCTAGTTCTAGTGCACCGCCTCTTGACGATGAACCTTCATGGTTCAAGAAATTTCAGATCAAGGCCAAGAGAGCGTATTGCTTCAAGTTGGACCTTCAAGACCGCATGTATGAGGCTCAGGTCTTTCACAAGAAGGCTGCCATGAGACAGAAAGCAATGACGAGGAAGTGGGACATTGAACACTCTCCCGAACAACCTCGTGACTTGGTCATCACCCCCAAGGAAGAGTGGATCTCCGCGCATGGTTATTGGAGTGAAGAAGACGCCCCCGCGACTGAAGATCCGGCTCATACACCTGTCCACCGCGGCATGGGTGGAGAGTGACTCTCCATGGGGCGTTTCTTAGCATCGCGCTTCTCCCTTTTTGGCATTTCGATGACAAAGGGGGAGAATGTGTTCTAGTAGGATTTATCGATGGGATTTGCATGGGAGGGACACAAGCTTGCTCTTGCTTTGATTCGTTACCGCTTGTGTTCCATCTTATTTGGTTTATGAACTTCGTTGCTTATTTGGTTTATGAACTTCGTTACGCATGGTGTAAGACATGCATGAACCTATTTGTTTAAGACTATGTGGTGCTATGTAATAGACTTATTTAGCTATCTATCCTTGGTTATGTCTTACATGTTTGGCAAGTTATTTCTCATATGCCTATTAGTTAAACTTGCTAGGTTTGTAAAATATAAGGGGTGCTCATCCCACATGAATATGGTGTGTTTTGCATTCAAACGCAAATTACAAATAATGCACACATTCAGGGGGAGCCCGCATGTCTTTTGCAAATCTTTTGTCGCTAAACATTGTGTTGTCATCAAACACCAAAAAGGGGGAGATTGAAAGGACATTTCTATCCCTATATGTTTTGATGTTTGTTGACAACACAATTAGCGGACTAATTGTGTGCTAAAAGACTTACAGGTACATCTTATATTTTCACACATGATGGTGGGATTTCTCCTCTACAAGCGTCAAGCGAGAAGTTGTAGTTTTCCTAGGTTTTACTTTATAGGAAAACCGTACTATCAAGAGGGGGATCCGGTGTGGAGGTTTGGGCGGAATCAATCTTGTCTACATGTTTTGCACAAACCAAATATGCACACCACAGCCATCCCATTCCCTGAAAAATACTCTGTTTGGTGCACATTTCCTGGCTCCGGTAGTACCGGATGAAATGGCCCGGTAGTACCGAGCTCGCTCGGTAGTACCGGACTTGGTACCGAGCCAGGTACCGGCGAACGCCAAAACGGTACTGATTCTGGGGAAAATCTTACGCGGTAGTACCGGAAATAATTCCGGTAGTACCGACCGTGCGCGCTCCGGTAGTACCGGCGGAAACTCCGGTAGTACCGGGCGCGCGCGTCGCCTGGTCAAAATGTGCCTGTTGACTGCTGTTTTCTGCTGTTCGGTTGTACCGGTCCATTTGGTCCGGTAGTACCGCGCGTCTGCAGAAAACTGGCCAACGGCCATATTTTTGTGTGGAGCTATATATACTAGTCTTCTTCTCCAAAGAAGCTAGGCTTTGAAAATCTCTCTCCACCATTGTTACAAAGCTTCAACCTTCAAGATCTCCCACTCCATCGGTCTAAACACCTTCATACTTTGAGGAGTGACGGAGGAGGTCTTGATCTACACTTCCACCAAAGCAATTTCGATTCCCCCCACTAATCCCTAGCGGATCTTGTTACCTCTTGGGTTCGTTGAACCCTAGACGAAAGTTGTGTTCTTCGTGGCTTTGGGAGCCGCGGGGAAAAGCCAAGAGCCTCCAATTGAGTTGTGGATGCGTGCCTTGGCCTTGTGATTCTCTTGGCTTTGGGAGCCACGGGAATTTGGTGAGAGCCTCCAATTCGGTTGTGGAGTGTGCCTCATCCTTGTAAAGGTTTGTTGCCAACCTCAAGGGCATCATATAGTGGCTCGTGGATCTCCTCATCGGAGGATAACACGAGGGAGATACGGTGTGCCATATCAAGGCTATTCGGAGTTCACTTTGTGACTCCGCACCGCTCCAACGGAGACGTAGCTTCCATTGGGAAGTGAACTTCGGTAGAACATCTCCGCGTCACCGTGTGGTTATCTCTTTACCTTCCTTTACTTGTATTGCTAGCTTAACTTGTTTAGAATATCTTGCTAGCTTGTTTATTACTCATCATATAGGTTTGTCCACCTAGTTGCATATCTAGAGAACTTATATTTGAGCAATTCCCAAATTTGTATTAAAAGAAAAACGAAATTTGTAGTTGCCTATTCACCCCCCCCCCCCCCCCCCTCTAGTCAACCTACTCGATCCTTTCAGGAAGGAACTGAGGAATACTAAGGAGGAGATAAACTGAAAGCAAGGCGGCAGGATGCAATAGGAAGGCAAGGGAAAGAGCACAACCGGTAGAAAGGTGGTAAAACATCAGCAAATAAAAAGATAAGGCAGCTAGGTGAAGGCATCAAGAAGAGAATGGAGAGTTGCTAAGGGATGAAGAAGCAGGGCCTGGAGAAAAGAGTCAAGATCCAGCCTGCCATCAAAGCATAGAGGTTGTTAACTGGGCTACAGCTAAGCATAAATTTGTAGACAAAAATCTTGGAAGTCATTTCTTGCGATTTTTCAGTACTTGAGGAAATGACGGTCAAAAGGGAATCAATACATTTTTTAAAGGAACAATTCCAATACTTCAACATACATACAAAAGATAAGCTTACCTGCTGGACCAGTACATCACAACAACATATCTATTTAGGCCATCCTATGTATTGTTCAGAAAGATCTCATCAGGTCCATTACAGCGTGTTTCTGAAAGCATAAGGAGTAAAACAACAAATGACATACATGACAACAAAAGGCAAATAGATATGTGGATGCAACAAGATATTTCGATAACTCAGAGGTGTAATAAAAAAAATTGATACAGTATTAGGAATACACGATAAACCACACCTAGTGTAAAGCTGAAATAAATCCAGAAAGCAGTAATAAATCGAGAAAGCAGTATATGCTGATGAATATCGTAAAATGGAGAACATGCACACTCAGAATAGTAGCTGGTAAGGACAGACTAGTTATCCAGAATTATTAAGCTCATTGCATGCCATATCGGGGGGAAATATAATCATACTAATACATCCTAGCAAGAAAGTGATCATGACTATTCAGATTTAGATTATCTTCAAATAAATTTAGCTTCAAAATCAAACAAACTCAATTTATTATTTTTCCGTAGTACAAATGGACTTGTCACTCGCAACAGACTGTCCAAAAAGTGAAAGAACGAAAAATATTACTAGTAAATCACAAGCACATTTCCCTTGCAGATTTAAGATTATTAGCAGACATAATGATACTCAATGTACAAAATAGAACTAGCTTTAAGCTTCCAAATGTACTTATTGAGCTGTCTCTGTCTATTTGACATTTCAGTTGTTTCAAGCTAGTTTTTCATGTTAACTTACTTCCAACTGTTATATATCTTATCTTGAGAAAGGCTGCACTGCAGCTACGCACTAAGACTACCAATATATAATTCTTGCATATGTCAATAGATACCATATATAATTCTTGCATATGTCAATAGATAGCAGTGAAATTTGGTTTAGTTACTACAGATCAAATTTGCCAATCTTGATGTTCATTGTTTTATGGGTTGTATGGATATTCATGTGATGAACTGATAAAGACACATTGCTAGTTCCGACTTGAACCAGATAAATCAATGATGACAATAATAATATGGTAATATTAAAAAAAAACGCTACATATTTTTATGGCGACTGAACTGGTCACATAAGAACTATATAGGCACTAGCTACCAGTAACAGATGTGAATTCAGATCATATCAATTAAAAAACCACGACACAAGCATCGCAATATAGGCACTGCAGTAACAAAAACGCTATATGATGAAGATGTCATCAAACGGCAAAAGAAACAAATGATATGACAACACATCAAATTGTTAACCGCAAAATGACTTAGTTCTCTTATGGCTGGAGTCTATTACCTGCAGTAAAGACACTTTCGAACGGATGGTAGGGATCAAAATTGCTGGTTTCAGAATGTCTCATGAAAATGAATTGCAATGACTTAAGCTGGACCATGAAGAAACCGATATCTGTTCTGAGGAACACATGATTATTCTCCTCAGCATGCCCTAGTACCAAAATATAACGATGGTCGTCTAGGTCCAGGGGAAGTAGGTTGTCCAGTTCAATAGTTCTTCCGAGCACCCATGACACAACGTCGTCACTATCGGTCTTCCTCCTCCATAATTGGGCGGTGAAGCCTGACACAGAGAACAAACCCAGCCCACCATCCTCTTCCCGTATAACAGAAAAATTGTCAGAACACATGTCCACCCGCACCCGTATCACATCTAGGCTCTGCCTTTCCAAATTAAATTCGAGAAGTCCAGCAGAACTTCTACTTAGCTGCCAGTAAAGTGAATCGCCAACTAGCACAGCAGGGCTGCTCATAACAACCATAGGATATCTCATCACGGGTGGAAGCGGCATTGCGATGAGATCAGCCCATAAGTTGGTCTCTGACGAGTAAACACGGGCGAGCGCTCGTCTATGTTGTCCGTCTCCGGTGTCTCCCAGTATCAAAACCACCCGAAAGTGGACGTCTCCGGCATCGCGAAGAACCGTTCCACTTATGTTGCTATTCTCTTTGAACTCCGGCGGAATGTCAAGGCGGTAATGGTCCCGGGTGACAGCCTGACAGGGTCCCATACCAGGATATGGCTATGCTCATCGTAGTCGATGAGGAAGACGAGACCATGGCGAGATCCATAGGAAAAATAGCGATAGAGATCGTTGGTGGAGAAGTGACCGGGTAGGACACGATTCGGGGCATCAAGAGTGGGTACGAATGAGAGGGATTCGTATGGGTTGAAGAAACCGAGGAGTGGAGCGTTGCGGCGGTGGTGGCGGCGGAAGCGGCGGCAGAAGCCGGGGTTGCAGGCGAGGCTGTGCCAGCGCTTGGAAACGGCGGAGGCGCGTGGGAGGGAGGACGGCTGCGGGGAGAGGCGGAGGAAGATCTCGGAGAGCGTCGTCCAGCGGCCTCGCCGCATGCAGCCGCCCCGGGGAACCCATGCGGTGGAGTGGAGACAGCCGCCGCGATGTGGAGATAGTCTGTGAGTGAAAGTGATTTGGAGGAGGGCAGGTGACCCGTGAGTTAGTGACCTAGAGCGGCATTGGGTGACGCTGGGAGCCTGGTAGAAAGCCCACTAGAAGAAACCCCAGGATAACAAAAGCCCACTACACAAAATGTACCGTTCACCCGTTGCAACTTGAAGGCAAATTCGCCCTGAAAAAAACTCTCATACAACTGTTTCTCGCAATAAAAGTCACATTTTTTAGAGGATTTCAAGTGCCTGCCAAACCAATCAAAAGAGAATATTGTAGCAAGAAATTCATTCCGTTTCTCTCAAACATGAATAAAAAAGATTCATTTTATTCCTCTGAAGAGTCCAATAGGTCAGCCAGCCATTGCCGTCCAGACTTACGTGTCTCATGAGACTCCTGGGTTGGACTCGCAATTTCAACCAGAATATTGGTCTAATATTAAGGATGGCACTGGATGCACTTACAAACACTATTAAGGCCTCCATTTGTCTTGAAAAAAAGTTATCTTCTTCCCATGACTTGCATAGATACGGTGCATTACAAAAAAAATCAGTGTGCATCAATCCATTGTTCATGATTGATTTACTGGATTTAACATGGTTGTCCGCTATGCATGCCGGCTATTATTATCATTGTCATTTAATTGGTCATATCATATTATCTAAGGTACAGATACAACTTTACAAGTGACTAATTATTTGCAAGAAAATGATAACTAATACATTCAAACATAAACATCACATGATTAGAAGGCAACCTGACTATGGAAAAGAACTCAAAAGTCCTAGTAGCCGAAAGTTCACAAGAATCACCATTGTCAAAGTAGACAACAAGTGATCGCTTTGGACCTTGATTGAACATGCTTTTGCATATAGTCCTCCCTAACTGAATTATAATCAAAACTCATTTCCTGAAAATTCTTCCCAAAACCCAAAAGGTGGTTTGCTAAAACCAATCGCTAACTCTCTCTCTCTATATATATATATCCAAACAAGCACTGAAACCGACATGTTGATGTATGTACGTGCTCACCACGCTGAACCTTGTTTGCGAGATCCATGATAAGCATGTAATTAGGTTCGTCCATTAACATCGTACAGCAGTTGTCATGACTCTAGATCTCCCTAAAAAATTGTTAAACAATTTTTGAATCAAAACTTGGATTTCCCAAAACTTCTTTCTTGTTTTCTTATCCGTGGCAAGCTTGGCAATGATATCCATCGCCACCTCTGATTGTTGTAGGCAACTATAGGCTTGGAACTGCCCTCCAAGTCCAAAATTAAGGCGAGGTTACCAATTAGGTAAGGATTCTCATAAACCTCTTGCATGGGTGTTATGCTGATTTTCCCTTTACGTCTGCGAGCTTTGCAGCCGATGGTAGTATCAAAGGACGGTTAAAAAAATTGGTATGGAGAAATCAAAGACATATACTTTACTAGGGGGCCATGGAAGTAAGGGGCAAATGCCCCCCTGCGCCCACGGTAAGGATGTAAAACGCAGTTAACATAAATTGGTCCAAACATGTCTAAACAAGATCCAATTGGTGACACTAGTCAAGAAGATAAATTCAATCAACGTGGAAGGGTTGTATATTTGACCAATTAAATGTCATCAAGGTTTAAGAATATACTACCTTCATTCCATAATATAAGCCATATTTCATTTTCTTTGACCAAGGATTTGACCAACAGTTTGTCTATTAATATGTAATTTATGTGACATATAACTGATATCATTGTACTCCTACTCAACACTACATTCTTATGGTTTTGATTTCTATCACATAAGTCACGTGTTAAATGAGTAATTCTATGTCAATCAGTCAAACGAAACGAAATATGCCTTATACTTTCAAATGGAGGGATTATATGATTGATGTTGCATGCATGAAGAAAGAAACTATCATAATTGCAGCTACTGGAGTTTTGATAATAAGAGTTTAGATATAGACGAAAATATGACATCAGAAAATACGAATGAAGATTGCATGATACTCGGTCTTCCGGGATTGTCCAGCTAGGCAGCGACCTTTGCGGCGACCATTCTGATATCTCTATCTTCCGAGATTGTCCAGCTCAGAATGCTCATCAATGTTGTCACTGCCTTAACGGATGGTGATTAATGATCTGAGCTTTGTCTTGGAGTTGAAGCTTTTGTGCCATTGTAGATAGTCGTCCAAGATTTGAATGGCACCGCGCTTGTTGCGCTATAAGGCGTCACAGTTCTGGGAGTCGACATCATGCATGAAAGGTGGCATGGCTCAACTTCTTTGTAGTATCGAAAAACTTTCTCGCAAGAAGGTGTCATAGGGTTGCTCATAGTAGAGATTGGCTAATTCCATCCCCAGCTTATCTACAAGTCGACAACCAAGGGCCAGTGATCTAAGTGAAATAGTTTGATTAAAAGGAAATCCGAGTGTGAAAAAGAACTCAAAAGTACTAGTAGTCAAAAATTCCGAAGAGTTACCACTGTCAAGGTAGACAACAAGTGATCACTTTGGACCTTGATTGAACATGGTTTTGCATCAAGTCATCCCTAACTGGATTATAATAAAAACTCGTTTCTTGAAAATTCTTCCCAAAACCCAAAACGTGGTTTGCTAATACCAATCGCTAACTCTCTCTATATGTCCAAACAACCACTGAAATAGACATGTATGTGTGTGTGCTCACCACGCTGAAACTTGTTTGCGAGATCCCCGATCAGCATGTAATTAGGTTTGTCCATTAACATCGTAGAGCGGTTGTCATGAGTCCACATTGTCAGCATTGCAAGTCCTTCCCCTGCCGCTGCTCACAGTGGTTTCAGCGATTAATCTCCCTAAATAAATTGTTAGACCAACTTTTGAATGATAATTAACTTGGATTTCTCAAATCTTCTGTCTTGTTTTGTTATCCATGGCGAGCTTGGCAATGATATCCATCGCCACCTCTCTGATTGTTGTAGGTACCTGTAGGCTTGGAGCTGCCCTCCAACTCCAAAATTTTGCCGAGGTTAACAATTAGGAAAGGATTCTTCTAAAGCTCTCTTGCATGAGTGTTATGCTGATTTTCCGCTTTACGTTTGCGAGCTTTGAAACTGATGGTAGTATCAGAAGACGGTTCAAAATTTTGGTATGGAGAAAATCAAAGACATATACTTTCACTGGGCCATGGGAGGGAGGGGGATTTGTCCCCTCCTCCCAAGTAAGGATGCAAAACCCATTTAACATAAATTGTTCTAACATGCATGAGCAAGATTGAATACAAAGGAGTCTACGCTCCTAATAAATGCAATATTGCATAATATTTCATATACGATAAGCATGATAATGGGTAGTAACATAGACTAATATCATGTGCATGATACTACTGTATGTTACTTTCCACTGTGAGCAGACATAGTAGCGTCTTTTGAAACAGTAGCATTATATTCCAGTTTACTCCAAGTTCAGAATTGTTGATTGTCTCAGTTAATTCAGATCTGAGCTCTTGTGTATAGATTTGTTCATCTTCTTCTGCACACGATTGTTTGTTCTCTCCTCAATGTCGGAATGCTAACACTGAGTACGTGCTACTATTTCATTTTGAAACAATCATATTGCATTTGTCATTGCTCCACTGCTAGAAAAATGGTCTATGGTCCCGGTTCGGCTGGGCCATCAGTCCCGGTTGCCCAACCGGGACTAGCCAATCGGGACTAATGCTAGTCCCGGTTGGGCCACGAACCGGGACCAATGGGTGCCCACGTGGCCAGTTCTGGCTGGGCGTGGGGGGAGACTCATTGGTCCTGGTTCGTGTTACGAACCGGGACCAATGAGTGTTTTTTTTTGTATTTAGGGTTTAGGGTCTCCCTCTCGCCGGTGCCCCTCCCCCTCTCCCTCTCGCCGGTGCCCCTCCCCCTCTCCCTCTCGCCGGTGCCCCCTCTCCCTCTCGCCGGTGCCTCCGTCGTCTCCCCCTTCTTCGCATCGCCGACGTGCTCTCCATCGTTTCCGTACGCATATTATACGCTCTACTATATACACAGTACACGTTGATGCATATATAATTAATATTCGATCTCTTGCGAGAATACAACTATTTAATTACATGGAGATAGATCACATATGTAGTTCATCGTCCGAAGCATAATGTTCTCCCCTTTCATCGATGACCTCCCTAAGCAGAAATCCCGCCAATTCCTCTTGAATTGCTCGTATGCGCCGTTCTGGGTCGAGCTTCTCCCGCATTTTGCTCAAAGAAGTTGTTCTCCGCTCAGAGGTCAACTCGCGAATGAACTCGCAAACGTAGAATCCACATAAATTACTCCCCGGTGGCTGCTGCGGACTTTTCACCGATATAAGTTAGCTCATCTTTGAATGGACCTTCTACATTCTGTTTGAATAGTGTCCAACACCTGCTTTGGCAAAAAAATGAACAAAGGAGTTATTAATTACTTGATATCAGGAACGAACGAAAGAGGCGATATAATGCGATAATGATTGAAATTACTTATTGAGCATTTCTTTCATTCGGTCCACGTCGCTTGGTCCCAACTTAATGAGTCGTGGACTTCAACTATGGACTTGTCAACTTGAATGCTTAGCAGAATCCAGTGGAACCTGCGGACGTTTACATAAAGCAGACATGCATAGCTCATCAATTACACTTAACATCGAGAAAGCCAAATAAAAATATGTACAAGACAGAAACACTCACTTGAAGTTGTAAGGAAATAGTATTTCCGTACAGAAGTTTGCTTGATTAAAAAGGTGGTCAGGTCATGCTCCACGTCTTGGGGTGATTGCTAACGTATGTTCATTAACGATATATGGGTCAACGAACCCAACCTCAAAATGTCTAGATGTTTTGCATTCCATCATCTTCATTCTACATAATAGCGTACAAAAGGATATATATATAGTCAGGATAATATAATACAGGCAATGAACGAGCTGAGCTAGAGACTTAATTACGAAAATAAATCACTTACAGACAATAGCAAGAGGATAGATTTGTCGAGGGCGCGCTGATTGAATAACTGAAACAGTTCAGTCATTTGAACCTGTATACTGTAAGTTTGAAGAAATGCTCCACTCGAACGTCCACCGCAATCCACTCTTCGCGTCCTTCTTTGATGTGTGCACCAGTACCAGTTGTGCAGATTTCGCATATGTGTTGATAGACGCGTGAGCTCCTCATTACTGACCATAGACTCCCCTGTGACATATTTCCGTGCTATCTCTAACATTGGCTGTTCTTCATAGCCTAAAAGTTGACCAAGGTCATACCCATGGCGGTAGCATTTCCATGGCCTGCGATACAGTGATACCAAGTTCTTAGCAGCAGCTATGGCTCTGGGGTCCAATAATTCAGGTCCTTATCCATAGCGGCTCTGAAGTCCTTGTCGATATCGGAACACACTATGAGCGGGGGGACCGATTGATTTTTCTGCTGTCCGAGCTGGGCAATTTGTTTCCCGCTTTTTGCACTTCTTCCTTGTTCTGCTCAGACTGGGCACGTGCTAGCTTACTAAGTTCACGACCATAGTCAGATGCAGATTCATCGATATTGGGATGGCTGCGCAAGGAAGGACTTCCCACTTTTTGGTTTTTCATCGTATACCGGCTTTGCTCGGGCTTTTTTGGTGCAAAAAAAGCCTTATTGTAGGCAGCCACCTCCGCGGCGTTTTCCGCTACAGTCCTGTCATAAGGTCTAATGGGAAGATTCTTATGAGGTACTGTTGGGAGGGGCGACCTTTTACGTTTCGGTGATCGCTTACCCCTCATAGTACGAGCGGTGGGCGGAGACGGCTGACGCGGCGGCGGAGACGGCTGCGCTGGAGACTGGTGAGGCGGTGAAGAGGACTGTTGCGCTGGAGAATGCTGAGGCGGTGAAGAGGACTGTTGCGCTGGAGACTGGTGAGGAGTCGATGGCCTTGGCTGCCAGTTCGGAAGCACGATGAATTCCTTTGGCCATAGAATGGTCGCTTTCTTGGCTTCTCCAAGTTCAAGCACCTCCCCATCTTCACCTGCAGGGTGTTGCAGCTTCAGCTCCTCATAATCTTTCATCACTTCATCCACCGCGACAACAGCGTAGCCATTTGGAACCGGAGAGAAATGGTAAGTTGGATTAGGTCCAATTGGTACGACATAGCCGACCGCCACCTTCACGGTTAAGTTAAAAACTTTCACATGCATCTCACAAGGTGTGCTCTCCGTGATATCATCCACTGGGTAGCGACGAAGTGGAGCCACTCACTGCATCATCATACCATCCTGGAGCTCCGTGGAAGCCACGCTGCTTTTCCGATTCGATGGGCCGCCGGTACCATCGCATGCAGCTTCTACCATGTGCCGTTGAGATTGGCCGCTAGTACCTTGCTGGCTAAGCGGCAATTTGTCCTTCTGCCGCTTTAATTCTTCTTCTATATTACGCAGCCGGTCTGCAGCAGCGCGTGCTTCCATTGCCTCCCTTTCCTTTCTCCTCTGATGGCTTCTATCAGGAAATTTCTTCCTGTGCTCGGGAATCGCAATTGTCTTGGGCTTGGAGCCAGGTACGCCTCGTAACCGTCCGTCGTGTTCCTTATTCCCAAGGGCGCGTGTGAGCTCGTCATCCTCTCTATCGGGAATGAACCGTCCCTCTGCAACATCCTTTACTGCATTTCTAATTTCGATGGGTAGTAGGGGATTATCTTTGTGTCTTCTGTTATATATGCACTTCCCTTCTGCGTCCAACGTGCCCCCATGCCCGTAAAACCAATTTCTTGCCCGTTCGATCCACTGAGTGGCTCTGGAGTGATCCCATTAGCCAGCAGGTCCGCCTCAAGTTTCTCCCACTTAGGCATGCTAAGCGTAGCCACCAGCCCCATAGTATGGTGGTACATCTTTAGCAGCATTTGCCTTATTTTTTGCAGACTTTTCCAGAGCTTCTCTGATTTCTTGTACGCCACAAATTCTTCCCAGTAGTCCTTATCTTCTCATACCCTTTATCGAAGTCTGGAGTCTTATTTTTCTGACAAACTCGTGTTCAATCTTTTCTTCCAGTTCTTGAATAGCTCGGCCATCTTCTTAAGTGCCCAGTCCTTGACTTTTTGCTCCATGATTTTCCGGGCAATCTTTTCTGCCTCATTGGATCCTCCTCATCTGAATCCACCTCTGGCGCCGGCAGGGTGAAATTAACCATGAGCTTTCTCCAAAGTCTTTCTTTGCCCTCATCGCTGACATATCTTACTCCTCTCCTTTGGCCGATGCCATTCTCGAACGGTGATCGGGATGAGTCCCTAACAAGAACTCCGCATTGCTTTACCATTTTATTTTTAACACCAGGGGGAGCAGTCGGTGTGCCGTCTTCAGCGACTTTTCGATCCTGTACCTTTCTTGGTCGCCCAACTTTTTGGCTGGGCCTCGTTTTGTCCTTACAGAAGATTTGCTCGATCCGGAGGGCTAAAAGAAGAAAGAGCGTTAATATATGTATATAGACAGCAGAGGCTTAATTAATACAATCTTCGGCTTCATTAATATATGTATATGCACCTCGCCGGAGTTTGCAACATTTAATGTTCCACCGGAGCCTTCGGCTTCTCCCTCGTCGGCTTCTCCCTCGCGACTTCTCCCCACCCCAGCCGTCGGGTTCTACCTCACCGGAGCCGTCTCTTCGGTTGAGAGACTCATCTCCCTCACCGGAGTTGTTCAAAACTGTGAGGTGACATCGCCAACATCTTCCGGCCCGCGGATTATATCCTCGAGGATGTTTTCCTGATTTTCGTCTCGTTCCATAGTTTCTGCAAATTAAGAACAATGCACAAAACTTTAGTTGGGTAACTTGTTCCATATGTCAAGATACATCTACACCTGATACTCTTAATTTGCAGGGGCCATAAATTTGCATCTTTGCATATCTAACACAATTTTTTTCCTAACACAATTTTTTTCCTAACATAGTACTAACAATTCCTAAACATGGAGATCCTGTTAAATGGAGCCCAAATGCATTTAAAAGTACCATTTGGAACCACTCCATAAATCTATAAAAGACAACACAATTGAGTTTGGGCCATTTTGAGTTACTAAACTCCCTACATAAATGTTTTAGTCCAGAAGCTTATTAATCAAGTTTTGGCTACTGCACAAGTTCTGTTAATCATAAAATTAAATCCTTTGAGGGATAGCAAGTACTGAATATTTCTGATCTAACACAATTGGATTCAACTCATTTAGATTAACCATTTGACAGCTAAAAATGTTGTAGTACAGAAGGGTCTACAAACGTTAATTGAATGCCAAATTATTTCTGTTGCTCAATTAATTCCACAAAATTAGGGATGCTAATTTATCACAATACTAAGCTAACAAAATTGGATTCACATTATTTGAGCTAACAGAGCATCAGAAACAAACAATTTGGTGATTTAAACCCTCTGTAGTAATTTAAATACCATTCTTTTATTATTAATCTAAATAATATGGGACCTGTGTGGTTGGACAAACATTTTTATTAGCTTTCCAAAGAATTTTGATTCATCAATTTTGGACTTATAGATCTCGAGTTACTTAATTTCTAACATACACACAGAATAAAATGTTTCTGTTAATTTCTTAATTCGAGTAAGGAAAAAAAGAAACAGTAAGTCACCGTATCGGCGGCGCCGCCGTGGCCGGAGACAGTGGCGGACGGCGTAGGGCTCACCTCGGGTTACAGGGGGTGGTGTAGACGGCGGAAATGGGCGCGGCGGCCGGGGGAAGGTCGTGGGAGAAGTGGTGGTTGCCGAGGATGGCCCGACCGTCGACGGCGAGCAGCGCGGTGTGCACGGGCGGCGCGATACTGTGCACGGGCTCCTCTCCTTCTTCTCAGCACGGGCAGCCGGCGTGCGGGCGGCGCGGCGCGGGCGTCGAGGGCACCGGCGTCGAGGGAGCGTCGAGGGCGAGGTCGGGCAGCCTGACGGCGTGGTGTCGCTCCGTCGCGCGCCCGTGTCTTCGTCGATTTTTGGAGATGAATGAGGAAGGAGAAGAGGCCGAGACAGATATAGCAGGCATCATTGGTCCCGGTTGCTGGCAAGAACCGGGACCAATGCCTCTTTGGTCCCGGTTCTTCGTACCAACCGGGACCAATGAGTGGGTCAGTTAATGCCAGATCCAGTGGCGCGTCCATGGACTCATTGGTCCCGGTTGCTGGAAAGAACCGGGACCAAAGAGTCCTTTTTCAAAATTATTTCGAACTTTTCAGTTCTGAAATGTTGTTCCCGCCTTTTTTTTCTTATTTATGTGTTTGAATATGAATTTCAAATGGTTTTGAATCTGAAAAGACTTTCAACATGAAAAGTGTTTAAATTTGAATAAATAATCCAAAACCATTTTCTGTTTTCTAAAATAATTATTCTAACTATTAACCATTTGCCATTTTCAATTAAAAATGCATTAACTTTATTGCATATTTTGAATTGACAAAACTTTCAACATGAAAAGTGTTTGAATCTGAATAACTAATTCAAAACCATTTTCTATTTTTTCAAATTACGTATCTAAATATCGTTTTTCAACGTGTATCTTTTGTCTTCCCATACACGCCCAGGAAGCCTAGCAGGTTCACGCAAAGATTCTTCGTCACGTGCATCACGTCGATTGAAGACTGGACCTCTAGGACTTTCCAATAGGGTAGCTCCCAAAATATAGATTTCTTCTTCCATATGGGTACGTGGTTGTTAGCGTCATTCGGAACAGATAGACTGCCAGGACCCTTTCGAAAGATTACATCTAAATCCTTGACCATGTCATATATAACATCACCATCAGGGAGGTTAGGCTTCTTCCGGCGATCTGCCTCACCGTTGAAATGCTTGCCTTTCTTTCTTACGGCATGACTGTTCGGAAGAAATCGACGATGCCCCAGGTACACGTTCTTGTTTCCCAAATGTATACTTTCAGTCTTATCTAAACAGTGCGTGCATGCATTGTATCCCTTGTTTGACTGTCCTGAAATGTTACTAAGAGCAGGCCAATCATTGATGGTTACGAACAACAACGCTCGTATGTCAAATTCCTGTTGTTTGTGCCCATCCCACACACGTACTCCTGGTTCGGACCACAACTGCAAAAGTTCATCAACTAATGGCCTTAGGTACACATCAATGTCGTTACCGGGTTGCTTCGGGCCTTGGATGAGCACTGGCATCATAATGAACTTCCGCTTCATGCACAACCAAGGAGGAAGGTTGTAGATACATAGAGTCACGGGCCAAGTGCTATGACTGGAGCTCTGCTCCCCAGAAGGATTAAATCCATCTGTATTTAGACCAAATCTTAAGTTCCTTGCATCATCTGAAAATGTCGTGAACTCTCTTTCGATTTTTCTCCACTGGGACCCATCGGCGGGGTGTCTCAACTTCCCGTCTTTCTTACGCTCTTCTTTGTGCCATCGCAACAACCTGGCATGCTCTTTGTTTCTGAACAGACGTTTCAACCGTGGTATTATAGGAGCATACCACATCACTTTAGCAGGAACCCTCTTCCGGGGGGCTCGTCATCGCCCTCAACATCACCAGGGTCATCTTGTCTGATCTTGTACCGCAGTGCATTGCATACCGGGCATTTATCCATATTCTAGTACTCCTCACCGCGGTACAGGATGCAGTCATTAATGCATGCATGTATCTTCTGCACATCTAATCCTAAAGGGCAGATAGCCTTCTTTGCTTCGTATGTAGTCTCGGGCAATTCGTTATCCTTTGGAAGCTTCGGCTTCATTATTTTCAGTAACTTCTCAAATCCCTTGTCAGAACAACCAGTCTCTGCCTTCCATTTCAGCAGTTCCAGTGTGGTACCGAGCTTTGTGCTGCCATCTTCGCAATTTGGGTACAACAACTTTTTGTGATCCTCTAGCATGGCCTCCAACTTTAGCTTCTCCTTTTCTGTATCGCATTCTCGCTTTGCATCAAAAATGACCCCACCAAGACCATCAGCGGGCTCATCTGATGACCGATATTCACCTCCTTCTTCTTCAACGTCTTCCATTACAGTATCACCGCATTCCTCAGGGAACATAGGATAGTTGTCATCATCCTCCTCTTTTTCATTGTCTTCCATCCTAACCCCACTTTCTCCGTGCTTGGTCCAACAATTGTAGCTGGGCATGAAACCTCTCTGAAGCACGTGGTCTTGAATGGTTCTCGGGTCAGAGTACTCCCTGACGTTCCGACACTTCTCACATGGACAAGGCATAAAATTATCCACTTTGTTTGCCTCAGCCACTTCGAAAAATTTATGCAGGCCTGCAATAAACTCGGAACTGCGTCGTTCGCCGTACATCCATCGCATCCGTGCATCCATCTGCATCATATAATTAAGTTTATCAAATACCATTACAATAACATCTTGAATAGTGAAATGACCAACGTATATCGACACGTGCAATATTTCTGTATCAATTACAGATGAAAAGGATAAATTTGCTAACCTCGGCCGAGGATATCATCTTCTGTGAACTTAAGTGTGGCTCGGGCATTTCATCGAACACATCTTGTGCGTGGCAAAGGAAAAAAAAACTAGCACCCACTTCCCACCAATCCAACCAGAAAAAAAAGAGGAGAGAAGAGAGAGGGTGGGTTATTTATAGGCAGGGGAGGGGTATTAGTCCCGGTTCGTGCCACGAACCGGGACCAAAGCTCCGCGGCACTCCACGTGTCCGGCACTGGAGCATTGGTCCCGGTTCGTGGCACGAACCGAGACCAATGTCCCCAACCAAACCGGGACCAATGCCCTGGCAGCTCGAACCGGGACCAGTGCCAGGCATTGGTCCCGGTTTTTCACTGAACCGGGATTAATGGCCGATTCAGCTCTGGACGAAAGGTAGTTTTTCTACTAGTGCTCCAAACGGAAAAGAATGCTAGCACAAAGACACATTGCCTTTACAGTACAAAGTTCTTTCGCCCTTTATAAAACTTAAAAGACTAGTGCAAGATCACTTTGCAATGCAGCACTAGAAAGCAAGCATGGCGTATCCAATGCAAGCCACGAACGAGCCGGCGAGGCCCGCCACCGTGAGGCCGGCGCCACTGGCTGCTCCAGGAGGCGTGCCCTTGGACGCCGTCGAGTTACTCGCGGTTGCCGGAGTGTTCGGCGTGGCTGGAGAGTTTGGCGAAGAAGGTGGCGGCTGCGCAGCACCACCACCGTCACTACCTGAGGGAGGAGACGGCGGCGGAGTCGTCGTTGAAGGCGGCGACCCCTGGGTCGGCGTGGGAGCGCCCTTGGCGGTGGCGGAGACCATGACGATGAGCTTCTCGTTGGCGCGGCAGTTGGCGTCGACGCCGCTGATGAAGAAGAAGGCGCCGGCGCGGTCGAGGTCGAAGACGGTGCTGCCGTCGCTGAACTGCTTGTCATAGGAGGAGGTGTTGCAGGCGTTGTAGTCGGCCGGCTGCACCAGCAGCACCGAGTCCTTGTCCTTGGGGTACACGAACACTTGGCACGCACAGGAACACACAAACGTCAAAATCACATCACGAAATTCATGCAAAGTGTTAACTGACGAAATGGAATGGAGGTTTCGAGCGCGCGGCTGTGCTTACGGAGCTGGTCGCCGATCTGGAAGCCGGTCTTCTCGGCCCAGGTGTTGTAGGACTCAGCGCCGGCGCCTGGCACGGCCCAGCCACTGTCGCCGCCGACGCTGTACTGCGTGGCGCCGGCCACCGCCGCCATGAGAGCGGCGCACGCGAGCACCAGGTGGCCACAAGATCTGAAGCTCGACATGGCTAGCTACAAAATGTATACTTTGGATGCTTGGATTGAATCGATTGATGGGTCTAGAGGCGGCCAGGGCGTAAGTATTTGTAGGCACATTCATGCCGCGTACCTGAGCTGATCGAGATGGATCTGGCCTGGGTAGCTTTACAAGCTGTGGGTGCCTTGCTTTTGGCGGTCGCCTCAAGCTACCTAGCTAGGTACGTAGAGAGGAGGCACGCATCGGCATGCATGCACGTGCCGGTGGCCTCCTTTTGACGATGTGCCACCCCACTGCGACTGCGTGTGCCTTTCGAATCGATGCTTTACCGGTTGCGGTCGGGATAACGCCGGCGTGGGATGTGGCTTCGCTCGTGTGCGTTAGGATCAGGAAAAAAAAATAGCGTGCTAACAAAAATAACGTGGTCCTCATCCAAAAGCTATACAAGATATAACGTTATATAGCGAACTTAAATATAAAATGCAGTGATGAAAAAAATGCAAGAAATAACCTAAATATTAAGGATTTTAACAATAAAAACTTGTCCAGAAACAATATATGGTAACCATATTCAAATGTCAAGGCCAGATCCTTGGCATGAATACAAATATGAGGCTTAAAATCATAAAAAAGGTAATAAACTAAAAGTTAAATATTTTAAATAGTCATTTACATCATCTTTACTAGAAAAACCACCAGATTGCCCGACATCATCATCACCTAAAGTAATTTCCAGGCTTTTTGTTAGCATAGCTATAACGTTACCACGTTTAGTGTATTTTGGCGCGTATAAAACGTAAATAGTCCCGTACCGTCAACTTTAGGATAAATATAGCGTAGACCCTGCAAATACGCTATATCGTGCTATTAACCGAGAAATAGCGTGCTATTTTTTCGTTGGTTAGGATCCGAGCAAAGATATATGACTAAGGGTCATGTAACTCACATACACGAGAATACTCTCATCTCTGTGAACGCAAGCGAGCACACCTTACCCGATGAGCATCTCCGAAATACTGAGCCGATGGATCAAGTCTTGAGATTGACGAAGTCATCACGGGCGCCTCAATGTCGACGGAAACATCGCTTCCTACTGAATAATATTCCGCCTAAATGAGAAAGATCATAGTCAAACATGAGGTTTGAAGTCTGCTGAACCACTCTCCTAACCATACTATCACAGGCAGGTTCTCCATGTAAGAAAATGTACGAGTAGTTCTTTTTACCATGAATTAAGACAAAAACACATCGTGGTAATGCCAAATTGTAACCAATGTGCACTTTGCTAACGAAGTCGTTAAGAAATGCCAAAACGTTTCCGTGAAAGGGGTTTGGTCAAGTTTGGTGTTTTTTTGTTTCGGCGGAAGGCTTGGGCAGAGTCCGGATTTAAATTAATAAAGCCCCACAACGTCTAAACAGTTCACCAATCACCATGCAAGCTAGCAAGCTACATCATACGTCGAAACAAAGGTCCAGCATGCAAGCTACATCATCATGGCTAGGAAACAATTCTGGTGTTTCGAATGGAGAATGAAGAAATCATGATAAGACATGTAACCCTAGCATGTAGTACCATCAATTGGGCCATTTTGTCGTGACAAAGAAAGTAAAGCTCGTGCCGGCCCAAATAGTCGTCTTCTCGGGCTGACTAACTACATCGATCAGACGCCGCCTGCCATCACACGGCAGCGGGCCCATCGCGCGCGCATGCCACCGTACCCAGTCCCTCCCCTGCATCGCCGTCGGCTGCGCGTACGTGCGTTCGCCGGCGCGGTATCGCTGTTCGGGCTTTCGATCGTTTTTCTCAAGAACCGCCTCGTTTCTTCTTTATTTCACCCGATGGAAAACGAATACGTACAAAGAGATCAAACCGATACACACACATCCGGCATCTCAATTACACAAGTGAATCGCCCTGCGTCCATCACGCTTCAGAGCTCAGAGAGCGAGCATGGCGTAGCCGACGATGCAGGCCGCGGCCGAGCCGGCGAGCCCCGCGGCGCCGGTCACCGTGATACCGGCGTTGTTCTGGTCGCTGGAGCTGCCTGGAGGCGGCGCGCCCGTCGAGTTCGTCGACCCTCCATGTGCGCCGGCCGGAGCGTTTGCTGGTGGGGCATCGGTGGCGCGCCCGCCGGAGGCGACGAGCTCGGAGGAGCAGACGGAGGGGATGAGGCCGCGGGGGCCGAGCTGGGCGGTGTCGTCGGGGCGGAGGCGGAAGCGGGGGAGGGGCCGAGGTGGGGCTGGGCGCGGGAGGTGTCGCCGTCACCGCCGGCGGGCTGGAAGCGGACGGAGCAGGAGACGCTGCCGGTGGCGGCGTGGCAGACGCCGGAGGTGAAGCGGCGGGCGACGTTGCCGGTTGCGCACCGCCAGAGGCATTGCTGTTGCGGCAGGCGAGAACCATGACGATGAGCTTCTCGTTGGCGCGACAGTTGGCGTCGACGCCGCTGACGAAGAAGAAGGCGCCGGCGCGGTCCAGCGTGAAGACGGTGTTGCCGTCGGTGAACTTCTTGTCGTACGAAGACGTGTTACAGGCGTTGTAGTCCGCCGGCTGCACTACCAGCACCGAATCCGTGTCCTTGGGGTACACGAACACTGTACGAACCAAATGAAACCACCATTAACAAATAAAGAAGAACTGAAGATCAGCAGAGGATTGATTGATTGATCATGTCTGAATTACCTAGAGTGTCGCCGATCTTGAACCTGTTCTTCATTGCCCAAGTGTTGTACGACTGGGCGCTGGCACCGGCCACGCTCCACCCGTTGTTACCGCCGACCTGGAACTGCGTGGCGCCGGCCATGGCCGCCACGCAGGGCCGGTCCTGACATTTCAGGGGCCCGGGGGAGACTACAATTTGGGGCCCTAGTACAATTAAACATATTATATGTTAACAAAGAAAAACTAAGCGAGAGAAACCACACACAGATTTTTACATAGGAAATCGTTGCAGGGAATCACGGACACAGAAGGAGTACTAAAATCTCAACATATCCTAAAATTATCTCCTTACATTTCTAGATGATGGAACAATGACTAGCAGATTTCATCTTCTAGATTAACATTACTTTATTTACCGCAAGAACTAGCGCAAACTCTTTGGATTTGTCAAAGTGCTCGTGTTACTCTTCAAAAAATTGTGTAGAGATCATCTCTGCGTTTCTATCAATTTTTCTATCATGTTTTCTCCTTTTCCTTTCATAGCACGGGATAGAGACTCCATAACAAGTGAAAATAAAAGGAACTATTAATGGAATTTAGGGATAAACTAACTGTGCTAGAGAAAAAGAGGAGACGATCAATCAATATACATACCTTCTGATCATCTGCTGGCGGCGCGGCGAGTTGGACGATCAAGAAGACGGGATGGAAATGGAATCATGGAATCAGCCGAGCTGTCGCCTGCGCTGCGGCGGCCGAGGCGATGCAGATGTGTTTCCGATCGGAGTAATCATATCCAGGCCTGATCGCATCGGAGGAATAGGTTATAGGTGCGAACAGGTATCCCACTCGATCGGCCTCGCAACCTTTTTTTTTTTTGAATTTTGCCTCGCAACCTAACGTCCCGACTCTGATTGATAATCATTTCCGAGCGGGAACAAAGGCCCAATACGCCACGGCCTTCTTAGGCTATTTGTCTTTTATTTTTATTTTTTACTTACGCACACCTAGGCCTAGTGTACGTATACATGTGGGGGCCCCAAAAAATTCTAGACCCGGGGCGGCCGCCCCTCTCGCCCCCCTCCAGGACCGGCCCTGCCGCCACGAGAGCAAAGCACGCGAACCCAAGGCCATAACCAGTACCCTTCGCCATGGCTAGCAAGCTGGCTGAGATCCCCGAGCTAGACTAGATAGCAACACAACCAAAGTGCTTCTTCCTCTAGTGGATGGATGAGATGGAAGAGCTTGGGGCTGCCGGCTATTTGTAGGTCTCGATCGGCGAGCTGTGCGCACGCACGGGTGGGGTGCTTTGCTTTCGATGGACACCTTGAGCTGATCGTGAGCTATCTCTCCGCGAAGTTTTCGAGCTGTCTTTTGTGCTTGCCCTGGCTGCAATGGCGTCCTCTGCTCCGCTCTGCTCTGCTTGCAGCTGAGCTGACTAAGCCTCGCCAAGTGCCATAGGCATATTCATAGCTTGTGCACCGCTAAGTCCATGGGCTGGCTCGTGCATGGGCAACGTGTCCTTCTCCGTGTTCAGTGCACGTGCCGCGACATGATGCGTCCGGCTCGCTGGCATTGCCGTCAGGGTCCGGTTAAGTTGATCAGGAGAAGTGTGATTAGTTAACGCCCTGTTTGAAACACATGATTTTTGTCCTTAATTCTCGTGAAATTAAATTTTTCATGTTAAATTTCTGCAAAGTCGGGTTAAATGATCAAGAGGAAAGCAGCTTCATTGGAGATTCTTTGTAAAAAGAGCTTTTTCTTAGAAGAAAAAACAGAGAGCCTTATTCAATTTCTTATATTCAAAATAATGGTTGTTTCTATCTCTAGATGCCGCCCAATTCGGAAGCAAATGGCATGAGGATATGCCAGGAGCCTCTACAGACTACAGCAGTGGATTAGAGGTGCATAATGTTCGGCCTGAGCAATGCAACAGCAGATTAGCAGACCAAAACTGGCCACAAGCTGCTAATAAGGCCGACATGGCTCAAATGGTCCTCCCAAACAATACCGATAAGAGAATCCTTCAAAAAGTTCTCTTTTGATTTCCTTGTAATGCTATCTTCTTTTTCCGTATGTGCTGGGCTGAATAGGCACATGATTCTTGTCTGCTTTGACCTTGATGTTGAGGTTGTTCATATATTCCTTGCTCTCTTTACCTTATGGTCACGCTCATCGGCCCAATGAGGCAGATGATAAGATTCTCGCTATGTCTTGGCAAGATTACTTCGTGTATATATCTGCACGGTCTAGTAAACAGTCTTTTTCTTAGGGACCGTCTAAAGTGTTTTTTAAAGCTGCGTTTTAGCATTATGGTGGAGGTGGATTATCATAGTTCTATCTTGCATACCCTCTTATGTCTATTTTAGTATTTTGTTCCACTCTTTTTTGTCTATTGTGTGGTTAGTTTTTAACATTAGATTATAAATAAGCACAATGGATTATAGTTCATCAAACTCAACCCGAGCCTCGACATATATGTCAAAAAAATTGGTTGCTCGTGTTCAAGGAAAACAAGCTGTTGCACAATCACAAGAGATAGTAATCCGATCTTATTGAGTACTGAGTGAACCGAACGCCCAAGGCCCCCACACTGCCCTAGGATGACACATAACGCGATCCCTTCTTACAGCCACTTGCCTCCCCGGGAGTTAAACCGTGGAGATGTTGCGCGGGTCGGGATCAATAGACACTAGTAACTTGGTAAATTCTTTTATTAAATCACCATTACGTACTGTTAAAATTTAGAGAATGGTGTCATTGTAGTGCGATGAGCCCCAATCCACCTGTCGCCTAGCTTTGCTCCTGCATCTCCGTATCGTATCTCCTCATGAAGTCATGTCGTCGATGGGTAGCCCACATGACATGGCCCTATTTTCTTGTGGTTTTCGGCACAGACACATTCCGTGCAATGTAGGTGGGCATCTTTGGCCTTCAGAATGGTGTTGTAACCGGCTCCAGTACAAAGGCCAGGAAAACAAGATCATTTATAATTCACAAACCAGTCCAGAGACCTAATTAGGGATATGAGTTTGGTATTCCTAATTCCACACCTGTAATTATGTTTTCCTCCAAATATTACCCATTCAGATCATATTACAATTATAGCAAAGAATATAAACTTAGTAAATAAGATAAAATAAATATAATGATAACACTTCATTATTTTCTTTAGGGCATATTTAAAATAGTCGCTCACTTACACTAGTGTCAATAATTTAGTCTACATTTTATTCTCTTAGAGCATCTCCAGTCACGATTGACAAAATCAGCCCCCAAACTGTCCGCGGACGCGTCCGGACGTGTCCGCGGACAGCCCCTAAAAGTGGTCTCCTCCAACCATGTACCCCAAAATTCCCCCAAATTGTGGGGTCACTTGCATGTGATTGGTGGAGAAGGAGAGAGAAGGAACAATGAACGACAAAAGAAAAGAAAACAAAGCAAAAGCTGTCCGCCCGGACGCGTCCGGTTGCGTCCGGTCGAGGGTTTGGGGGTTGCCGGACAGCCCGGACCTATGGGGAGTGTTTGGAGACCATGGTTGGGTGCATGTTTTTACCTCAAATCTTGTCCGGGCTGTCCGCCCGGACGTTTGGGGGCAGTTTGGCAACTCCGCTTGGAGATGCTCTTAGAGCATCTCCAGTCACGATTGACAAAATCAGCCCCCAAACTGTCCGCGGACGCGTCCGGACGTGTCCGCGGACAGCCTCTAAAAGTGGTCTCCTCCAACCATGTACCCCAAAATTCCCCCAAATTGTGGGGTCACTTGCATGTGATTGGTGGAGAAGGAGAGAGAAGGAACAATGAAGGACAAAAGAAAAGAAAACAAAGCAAAAGCTGTCCGCCCGGACGCGTCCGGTCGCGTCCGGTCGCCCCCAAACCCTCCCCATATGTGGGGAGGGTTTAGGGGTTGCCGGACAGCCCGGACCTATGGGGAGTGTTTGGAGACCATGGTTGGGTGCATGTTTTTACCTCAAATCTTGTCCGGGCTGTCCGCCCGGACGTTTGGGGGCAGTTTGGCAACTCCGCTTGGAGATGCTCTTACACCTATGGCATTTTAGTGTAGTTCATTTTTGCTTGTTGTAGAGTCTTTGTCAACGGATCTTACACATAAAAATGCATGCCCGTGTGAATTTTCTCATGCTTATGTCTCCACAGACCACAAACTTTCAAATGAGGTGAAACCTACGTTTATGTATTTAGAATTATGACAGGACCTCGGCTCCTTAGCCTGAGAAATGCGTACATTGTTGCCAGAATTCATCTATATTGGGCCACTGCGCATGCAACCACACCTAGCTCGGTGAAGGATTTCTTCATCTGAACGCCCTCCTTCGGCGTTGCCTAAGCAACAATGTACGTTGTCTCTGTTGTAGAATCCTCCATGGTATTATAGTTGAAAATTTTCCAACTTCTTGTGGCCATTCACTTTCTAAACAAACCCTGATTGAAATAAAAAATTGTCTGAATCAGTCATGAAGTTTGCATAAGCATGACCGCTTACAGTAATCTCCTCATCACCACCGTAGACAAGAAACAACTCCTTAGTCTTATCTAAGTACTTAAAAATGTTCTTCCCTAATGTACAGTGATCATTCTCCATACCGCTCTGGCATCTTCTCAAAATACTTAGAGCACATGACACATCTGGACATGTCCATATCGTAGTATACACGATTGAACCAACAACCAAAACATATGGAACCTTGCGCATGCGTTTGCGCTTAAAAACTTTCATATGACACTCCTTCTTGCTCAATCTTTTGCTAGACTACATCGGTAAAATTTTCCATGCGAAACCACTTTAGCACTTTTCCAATGTATGTACATATATTTGTTGAATTTTAGATTTGTATGGCTGTTTTTGTAATCTTGCCATACAAATCTTTATTTATAAAAGAGGGAGTAAATTATATATTGGGGGAAAACATGAACCAGAAAAGAGGCGAGATGTGAGAAAAAACAAAAAATATATCTTAAAGAAAAAACATAAAGTAAAGGAAATAGAAAAATGGGCCAACTCCTTCGCTCCCACAACGGGCCTTATTGCTTCCAGACATATCCTCGGGCCGCCGAGCACAAAATTAGATGTGCTTAATTTCAACTCCGTGCGGTGAGGGAAGTATGTCGTTAATTTGATCAAGGTATGAAATCCCGTGGAATCATGCATGTGTTCCAGTTCAGAAAAAAAAGGGTATGAAATCCCGTGATTTCTCACACACATTAATCAGATTTTCTTCGCGTCTCCCAATCTGTGAAAATGGAAAGCAATTAAAACGTGATTGGTGATGCATCTATATGAAACACCCGAAGGAAGAAAAACACAAAATCACATTCATTCACACTGCGACTAGACTTCCTCTGGAGCTAGACAACCATGGCGAGGGTGTCTGCTGGCCGCGGAAAAAATGGTCGTGGCGGCGCCAATGCCTCGAACGAAGCGACTAAGAGGGAGGGATCTCCGTCGTCGGCCATCGTGGGCGGCGAACGTTCGGTGAACAAGGACTCGAAGCCGCCAACGCCCACCGTCCCTGCTAGTGCTAGTTGTGATCCGTGGAAGAGCATTGCCACGGCGTCCAACACTCCGGCCGAGGGTAATGCATCGAGCAAGGCCGCGCAACCGGGGAATGGTAAGTCGCGGCCGGCCGCCCGTGTAGGCGGGCGTGGGAAGAAGAGCGCACCGGCTGCACCGCCGCCTCCGCCGCCACCCCCACCAGAGGCGTAGCCAGGCCCCAGGCTACAGGGCATTGGCCTGGGCGTGGTCGCAACATCCTTTGTTAAGTTTTGTTGATTGTGGCTAAATTTAGACTATTTAACACTGTTTAGTACTGTACCAGTGTAGTTGGCCTGGTTGGCCTGGATCCACGAGTGGGCGTTCCTGGTCCCAGAGGCGCAACGTGCGCATATGGACTCTGGGTGCCTCCAGCTGGAGGCGGTCGTTTTGGATATCTATTCCCGGGGTACCTGGCGACTGTTTAGAAAAATTCAAAACGTTTAAGAAGACTAGACGTCCTAAGGAGCTGCCATTTTGTTTTAGAGATTTTATTTCCCTTTTCATGAACTTTCTTTTGAGATGTAAACTTTAATTATATCTTGACGCTGCAATAAAGAGCCGTATGCATCAATCGATGCAGAGCCTGGGACTCCCCTTTTCTAAAAAAAAAAAAAAAGTTGGCCTGGGCGCGACTCCTGGCTGGCTACGCCACTGACCCCCACCGAGTGGTGGTAAACCGAAGCTGGACACCTTTGGCCGCGACCTGACTGCCATGGCGGCGAACGCCGACCCCGTCGTTGGCCGCGAGGAGGAGATCGACCGGGTGGTGTGCATCCTCTCCCGCAAGTCCAAGAACAGCGCCGTGCTGGTTGGCGCGCCGGGCGTCGGCAAGACGGCCATCGCCGAGGGCCTCGCGCAGCGCATCGCCCGTGGCGAGGTCTCCGGTGTCCTGGTCGGCACGCGCGTCGTGGAGATCAACGTGGCCGCGATGATCTCGGGACCTCCTACATCGGCACGTTTGAGGAACGCGTCACGGGCGTGATCGCCGAGGCGGAAGCTGCGACGACTGGGAAGGTAGTGCTGTTCGTGGACGAGATACACATGCTGCTCGGCGCGGGCCGCGCATCCGGAAGCTGCATGGACGCGGCGAACATGCTGAAGCCCGCGCTGGCGAGGGGACGTGTCCGGTGCCTCGGCGCCACGACGCACGGCGAGTACCAGCACTACTTCCTTCGGGACAAGGCGTTGGAGCGGCGGTTCCAGAAGGTGCACGTCGCAGAGTCTAGGGCCGACGAGACCATCGCCATACTTCGGCGGCTGAAAGCGGCGTACGAGGAGCACCACGGCATGGAGATCCAGGACGAGGCAGTCGTCGCCGCCGTCAAGCTCTCCGGCCGCTATATTCCAGGTTGCCCCAAAATTAAAGCACCCGGCCGATTGATCACAAGTGCTTGCGCATTCATCTTAACGTTTTTTTTTCTTTTTCAGCGCGGCATTTCCCGGACAAGGCGATCGATCTTGTCGACGAGGCGTGCGCGACGGCAAGACTGTTGATGGATCGCCGGAAGAAGCAAGCCAGAAGTAATGCCGGCGGCAAGCACTTGGTGCCCAAGGACGAAAACATCGTCGGCGCGGACCACATAGCGCAGGTACATGGGCGCATGCACCCATCTGAAAACTTCGTATTTCACTCCGGCCGGTGTCATTGAACCATCTGAAATTCTGAAACATCTGCACACCTCTTTGTACATGGGCGCATGCAGATCGTGAGCAAATGGACCGGCATACCGGTGACGAGACTGGGTCAGGACGAGAGGAAGCGGCTACTGGAGCTGCCGGAGAGGCTGCACCGGCGCGTCATCGACCAAAACGAGGCGGTGAACAGCGTCGCGGAGGCCGTGGTGCGCTCGCGGTCAGGTCTCGGAGAGCCCAACCAGCCTTCGGGATCGTTCCTCTTCCTCGGCCCGACCGGCGTCGGCAAGACGGAGCTCGCCAAGGCCCTCGCCGAGCAGCTCTTTGGCAACGAGAAGCTGCTCGTCCGCATCGACATGTCCGAGTACGTCAACAGCGGCTCCGACACTCGCCTCATCGGCGCATCTCCTGGGTACGTACTTGTTACATATGAACAATGCTCTTTACCAGCAGGCTGTAATTAATGGCGTTTGCCACTGAAGGTCGTATGGGTACGAGAAGGGCGGGCAGCTCACGGAGCCGGTGAGGCAGCGTCCCTACAGCGTCGTTCTCCTGGACGAGGTGGAAAAGGCCGACGTCTCCGTGCTAAACGTCTTCCTCCAGATCCTCGACGACGGGCGCGTCACGGACGGGCAAGGCCGCACCATCGACTTCACCAACACCATCATCATCATGACCTCCAACCTCGGGGCGCAGCACCTCCTCCTCGCCGGCGCCAACGGCGACATGGAGACTGCGCGGCAGCGCGTGATCGCCGACGTGCAGAGGCACTTCTGTCCCGAGCTGATCAACAGGCTAAGCGAGATTGTGATGTTCCACCCGCTGTCGGGCGAGCAGCTGCGGAAGCTGGCGAGGATGCAGCTCAAGGGCATGGCCGCGCGCCTCGCCGAGAAGGGCATCGGCCTCGAAGTCACGGACGCGGCGCTCGACGTGATCCTGTCGCTTTCCGGCGACGAGGTTCGGTTGTACGGCGCGAGGCCGATCAAGCGCTGCCTGCAGAAGAACGTGATGACAAGGATATCCAAGATGGTGGTGCAGGAGGAGGTGGACGACGACTGCTACGTGTCCGTGGATGCTGATCAGGAAACGAAAGATCTGGTGTTCGCCGTCGACAAGCAGGGCTCCAAGGAGAACGACGACGCGTCTTCTTCGGCAAAGAAGAGGAAGAGGAGGCCACCCGCGAGGAATCTCGTCGTGATTGATGATGAAAATGAGTGAAAGGGTTTCGCATGCTGCCCGGCAATTTTGATTCAACTTTTTTGTTGCACTAGATAATTGTCCATGCGAGGTGAAGGAATGGTGATTGATAAATTGTGATAATTAATTTTGCTACTAGGATGAAAAAGGTAGCCAAATTATGGTGATTATAAAAAAATAAGAACGCGTCGAATGATGGACGAAACGACGAAAATAATGCGAAACAAGAGATGTCATTGAGAAACATATCATGAATTTACTTCCAATTTCCTTTTTTTTTTCATTTTCCAACTATTGCTCCACTATTAAAATGGACAAAGAATCAAGCAATTCATAAATCATCTCCCTTCCTCCCTAAACCGAAACATGTATTGTTATCAAAAAAAAAAAAAAAAAACCGAAACATGTATATGCAAGGTGGTCACACATGATTTTTTTACTCCTTAATTATTTACACGACCCGGAACCCTCTCTGCGACTCGTTGAAATCGTCGTACGCCGTTGCGAAGGAGGCTCTCGACCTCGAGGAAGACGATCTCGCAGAGCAGGTAGGGGATGAGGTTCTGGGCTTCCTCCTCCTTGCTTTCCTTGGGCCTCTTGTGGCGCAGGAGGTGCCTTCTTGCCCTGGTTTGTCTGGAAAATTAATTTCAGTGGGCAGGATGGATCTTGCTGGCTCAAAGTCTGCAGAAATAAAAAAATACACTACTTGTCAGCACCTTGTAAACATGCAGGCGACCAATTGGGAAATTCTGTAGTGGTCTGCCACTACATATAAGTGCTAATAAAAACAGCTATGCACATTAATGATTAGTCATGGAGATTTTGCAACGGTGGTGTTCTTATATATAGGTAAGCCCTTATGAATTTATTAAAATGTCTCGGTCAGACCGGGCCCACATGTGAGTGACCTATAAGGCATGTGATGATGTGAATAATTTTACAGTCGAAAATCAGGGATCGCCCTTGCATGGATCTTGTATCCCTTTTTAGGTCTTGACAGAGATAAATGAGAGAGGCCTCTAAATGAGAGGATGCTAATTACCTGTAGAGGTCCAAGAAGTCTGCCTTGACTGCCCAGCTGTGCTCACAGAACCTGCAGACATATCTTCTATTGACTTGAACTCGTTCATCTGAAATGAACAATGCACATTAATAATTAGTTACAATAGTAAAAGAACAGCACTCGTAATATGCTGGTCTACAAGAAGATAATCTGAAAAGGCTTCCAAGTTATTTGTATGTTTACCCAGCTGGGAGATGTATCACTGGTGCCCAAGCCTATGTGAGCCACGTGCTTTACATCTGTAGGGAAACCAATTTCCATCTCATGCTCCTTATGGGCTGCAGGAGAACAACAGATCATGTGTAATTAGGAATCGCACTTACTAATTTCTGAGACGTCTCATAACATTAAACAGAGAAATTTAACTGTATTTAGGTCCCAGAAAAAGTCAATGTAACAGTATTTCAAGTTGTGCTTGATTTTACTTTGTTTGCTTGCATGTAGATAGTTTGTTCAATAAATATGCCATAATAGATTTCTTGAAATGCAAAAGGTAATATATGTTACTGAGATTATTATTTCAAAAATGGAAGAAAAAGAAACAAAGATTGAAATATTACCAAACATTTGCGAGATTATCCTCAGCCCTTTAAAGATCCCCTTCATCTTTACCGCCATTTCTGAGGCCTTTCCCAAACAAAAGGTTCCTACAAGAATGGAAATGCACAGTAAGATCAGCTGTTTTTTTCCTTTTTGGAGTGTGAAACCAATTTCGAGCTCTCATCCCATGCAGAACAAAAGATTATTTTTCGAGGCCCAGGATCAGTTAGATATATGATTAACAGTTAGAGCAGGACAGGGAACTTCTTACCTCCAGAGCAAGTGCTTCAATTGCCAAACTTCGAAAAGCAGCAGCCTCTGCTTCCGAATCTTCAGAACTTGTATCACTTTTAAGAGGAATCAAGCAAGAAAATCTAGATCCCGATGATGGCAATGGCGATGATGATGAACAAGTAGTTCGGTTTAGAGGGACAAGAGGGAAAGGGGGAGCTAAATCTTCTGAGAGGGCAGCACGAGAAGTGCTTAAATATGGTGACAAGTTAGTTGGGTGCACCACCTCTTTTCTTCTTTCCTCTTTTTTCAAATCTTTAGATGCCAATTCAAGCCTACTTAAAAAAAATCCAACCTGTGGCTGTTCCAGCTGTACTTGGATTTTGTCTCTGTGCTAATCATTTGCTTGTCCCTCAATTGTTCTAAACAAAAAGAAATGCAACTCATACTGACTATATCGTATTCTCGACAACAAGTTGATTTTTTTCTAGTACTTTTTCCCCTTGATAGGCTGATGTTCTGCACAACTTGTTCTGGAAAAAGGCTGTATGTTACTCTGTTTACTACAATTTGAACTATCCACTGCTACATTAAAGTGTGCAAAGCTTTTTTTCATCGTAAAAAAAGGTGTTTAAAGCTTGAGGTCCAAAGTCTGCTCATGTCTGTCAGCATAAGACGAGGCATGTGCATCATGGTCCTAATTCTTGCTGGTATTAGGTAGCATTGAGGTATACAATGAAGACCACAGCACCGAACTCTGGACCAGCTAAAGAATGTCACCTACAGCATGAAATTCTAGTTGTATGTGCACTTCTTAATTTCATCCGGTTGAACTAGTGATGTGCATGCTAGAGGTTTCAAAGAAAGAAATAAAATGAAGATAGCAGATCACCTTGAGCCATGAAGTACTGAAGCGTTCTCTTACCTTGCGAAGCACACATCTGACCTACTTGTTTTGCAGAATGGTGATCTGTCCCATTCCCTTAACGCAAGATATGTGTTTGAATATTACTCTGTACAAATATTTGTTCTTGATGGCTTATTTTTATCATCACATAAATACTTATGTTATCTCCTTTGCTTCCGTGCTTACGCCATGAAATCTTCAAACCAATCAGCAAGTGTAGCATCTCGTTAAAAAGGTTGCTTGTCTTAACTGTTCTGTAGGCTGCAGCAGATAAAACCATCATTTGTTGGCTCAGCCAGAAAAAAAACATCACTACTATTCTTCACTCATAATTTTTCTAAACTGTCTTCGTTTGTTTATTTCACAGAAGCCATTTCTTCAACGCAGAAATACAGGTGTCCACCTCCACCTGTAATTGTGAGCATTGGCCATCGTCCTCTGATCTGCCTACTGGTGGAAAACTACCATATTTCTGCAATTTTCTGAAGCATACAAAACCTCAATCATGGTACATTAAAATACTATGAGCTATGAACTCATTGGCGCAAGCTAAACAACTTAACTGTTTCTTTAGTAGGGAAGTGGGCACAGCTAAGCACCTAGTTTCTTCTCTAAATATATATTTTGCCGGAGTGTTGCAGGCATGTCGTGTGGATAAGCTGTTGCCTGCTAGATCCGGAGATCGGCGCGGAACACATATACGTGTGTGCATCCATCGGTTGGCTGGGATAGGACAGGATCTGGTCATGCCTCGCACCTTCCCCGATTGGCAGACACCGTTGCAGGTCGATCGTGGCATGATCATCCTGTGATCGGCAAGGAGCTGTTGCAGTCTTGCAGACCAATTTTTTGTTTGTCGAGTCCAACAAGAAGGGGAAGAGCCTGGATGCTGGGGGCTAAGCTGTTGGAGATCTTATCGTTATCAATTTTTTTTTTGAGAAACACAGTACAACGCAGACGCTCACATACACGCGCATACACTCACCCCTATGAACGCACACACGCACACCCTACCCCTATGAGCACCTCCGAAAGACTGAGCCGGCGGTTGGGTCTTGAGATTGACGAAGTCACTACGGGCGCCTCGCTGTCGACAGGAACGTCGCCACCCACTGAAAGAATATCCCGCCTAAATGAGAAACACCAACGTTAAACCTGGGGTTTGGGATAAAACCACCCTCTAACCATCTTGGCACAGGCAAGTTCTCTATCGTTATCAATTTTAGGGGTTCGGAATCCGTTTTGTAAAGGAATTTTTGATACGAACTTCACTAAAGGGGTAAGTAGATTCCGAGACCATGTGCTCCATGATGTGCTTCATGCTTCGTAGGTTAAGGACCTGTTTTGAAACCATGTTTGAGGTCAACCATCTCCTTTCCCCTTCTTCTCTGCCTTAAAAAATTGATATCAGAAATTAGAACAGCCTATAGTAGTCTGAAAAATGTAACGGAATGAACTATAATTTCAGCACTACCTTAACTAACCCAAGGGAACAAAAGATTTTTTTTAGATAAAGGGCTTTATTAGTTAAAGTTTTTTTCCAATTACCAAAAGGAGTCTTACATCCATTGGATTACTTTCGGTATAGATTCTTTTGGCAGGGGATAGTGAAAAAAAAATCAACTGGCTAGATGGGATGTAGTGTGCCGCCCTAATGACCATGGCGGTTGGGGATTCATAACCTGTGGGTCAAGAATAGAGGCCTCCTTGGTAAGTGGATGTTTAAGCTACTGACTGAAGATGGGATCTGGCAAACTCTTTTTAGGAGAAAGTACATCGCATCGAAATGCGTTATCACACTGGTGATTCACATTTTAGGTCTGGCCTAATGGCGACGAAGAAATTCTTTTTCCATATGGTTCTTTTTTCATTAAGGATGGATCGGAGATAAGGTTCTGGGAGAATAGGTGGTTGGGTCCTACCTCACTCCGTGAACAGTATCCAGCGTTGTATGATATTGTCCTTGGACGTTAAAAGAGTGATATGCTCGCTCAAGTTTTGGTGGATAACCATCCAACTATGACGTTCAGAAGAGATCTTGTTGGTCCTAGACAGGTAGCTTGGCACGAGTTGCTACAGCGTCTAGTAGTTGTCAATTTGACACAGGGGACTGACGAGTTTCGGTGGAATTTACACAATAGTTGAAAATTCTCTGTGAACTCTATGTATACAGCACTAATCCAGCCAGAAGTACCGGTAGATAATAATAAGAAAATCTGGAAGATGAAGATCCCACTAAAAAACAAGGTTTTTGCGTGGTATCTACGTCGAGGAGTTATTATTACTAAAGAAAACCTTGCAAAACACAATTGGCATGGAAGTAAACAGTGTGTCTTCTGTCATAAAGACAAGACAATCAAACACTTATTCTTTGAGTGCAAATTTGCTAGTTCTATATGGTCCATCATCCAAATAGGTTCAACTATATACCCACCCAAAAGCATTGCCAATATTTTTGGCAACTGGCTGAACGGGGTGGATAATGGGTTTAAACAACTTATTAGGGTGGCAGCATTTGCCGTAATATGGTCGCTTTGGCTATGTAGAAATGACAAGATGTTTAATGATAAAAATTGTTCTCTTATGCAGGTTATCTACAGGACTACTGATACTCTCCGTTCGTGGTCTTAGTTGCAACGTGTGGGGCACCACCACCTGTTGATACGTCCAAAACGTATCTACTTTCCCGAACACTTTTGCTGTTGTTTTGCCTCTAATTTGTGTGTTTTGAATACAACTAACACGGACTAACGCTGTTTTGATCCTCGACACATGAATTATCTTATCCATGCAGTGTCCGTTCATCCATCCCTATGCCTACAGTATTTTAATCCTGTTGTCTACTATAATCGTCACTGCTGTTTTTACTTTACTGCTGCTGTTATTTCACTACTGCTACTGCTATAAAACTGTTGCTACTGATAATCTGTGTCGAGCAAGTCTATTTACAGGTGCAGCTGAATTGACAACTCCGCTGTTAAGGCTTATAAATATTCTTTGGCTCCCCTTGTGTCGAATCAATAAATTTGGGTTTTACTTCCCTCGAAGACTGTTGCGATCCCCTATAATGTCATCAAGGCTTGTCCCAGAATGCGGTTAATTGTGGTATAACTTTGATATTTTTATCTTTGATAATCTTTACTTCTAGTCTTCCCTTGAACTTCAGAGGTGTCTGGGCATTTATGTTTTGCTGTACAAATACGGGCAAGCGAGATACCACCTTATCATATCTTATTATGAGCATTGCAATCCTGCTGATAGATATGTTTCATGTTGCTTATTATTAGTATGTTGGTATCTTTTCATGATTAACATAACTATCAGGTGACATTATTTGCATGTATCTTATTATGAATTGCCTAAGCACTTGTCCATATAGTGAGAATATTTACATCATATGAAGCAAATGTGTTCGTGAAAGTTCTTTTATCGCACTCAGTTGTTAACTGAATTGCTTGAGGACAAGCAATAAGCTAAGCTTGGGGGAGTTGATACGTCCAAAACATATCTACTTTCCCGAACACTTTTGCTGTTGTTTTGCCTCTAATTTGTGTGTTTTGAATACAACTAACACGGACTAACGCTGTTTTCAGCAGAATTGCCCTGGTGTCTTATTTTTTTGCAGAAAATCAACTTTCGAGAAAATCCGTGGAAATAATTGCAAAGCCCCTATTTTACCAAGAAACCCACGGAGCCAGAAGAGGAGACGGAGGGGGGCAGCGAGCCGTCCTCCCCACATGGCGGCGCGGTGGGACCTGGGCCGCACCACCCTATTGGGAGGCCGACTCGGCCACGTCCCCGAGCCCCCCTCTGGAGTACTTAATCCCCTCGACCTAAAAACGCAAGGAGGTTCGACCATATTTCCAGAAAACCTCCAGAGCGCCGCCGCCATCGAAAACCCTATTTCGGGACCAGAAACTCCGTTCTGGCACTTCGCTAGGACGGGGAATTGGAGGAGATCGTCGCCATCATCATCACCGACGCCTCTCTATCGACCATCCATGATTCCCCCATCCATGTGTGAGTAATTCCCGCTGTAGGCTGAAGGGGATGGAAGGGATTGGATGAGATCGTTCATGTAATAGTTATAAGATTGTTAGGGCGTGGTGCCTAGTATCCGTTGTTAGTACTTTATGACATTGTTACAACTTGTTATGCTTAATGCTTGTCATTAGGGCCCGAGTGCCATGATTTCAGATCTGAACATGTTATTGAGTCATGATGATATTCATTGTTTTAAGATCTTACGTGCAACTTGTTTACACATATTGTTGTCCGGAACCCGAGGCCCCAAAGTGACAGAAATTGGGACAACCGGAGGGGATGGCTGTGATGTGAGGATCACATGTGTTCACGGAGTGTTAATGCTTTGCTCCGGTACTCTATTAAAAGGAGTATCTTAATTACCAGTAGTTTCCCTAGAGCCCCCGCTGCAACGGGCTGGTAGGACAAAAGATGTTGTGCAAGTTTCTCATTGCGAGCACGTACGACTATATACGGAACACATGCCTATGGTTACTTAGTACTTGGATACTATTTTATTATTTATCTGCAAATGTCTTGTCTTGATTATTACATGAATTATCTTATCCATGCAGCGCCCGTTCATCCATCCCTATGCCTACAGTATTTAATCCTGCTGTCTACTATAATCGTCACTGTTGTTTTTACTTTACTGCTGCTGTTATTTCACTACTGCTACTGCTATAAAACTGTTGCTACTGATAATCTGTGTCGAGCAAGTCTATTTCCAAGTGCAGCTGAATTGACAACTCCGCTGTTAAGTCTTATAAATATTCTTTGTCTCCCCTTGTGTCGAATCAATAAATTTGGGTTTTACTTCCCTCGAAGACTGTTGCGATCCCCTATACTTGTGGGTCATCACCTGTTTATGAGCTCTGTACCAAACTGGAGGATGCGGCGAGAGACTTTTTATCCCGACATTGATGGTAGCATAATTTGCTGATTGGGCCTCCACCACCATAGGCCGCTCTTACAATTACTCATTTTGATATGTAATTTGCCTTTTTTTTTGAACTTCAGACATGTTTCGGCTGTGTGCATCTTGGTTATGAAGAGGCTGGGTGTAATACATAAACCTTTAAGTAATAAAACTCCCTTTATCTAAAAAAATGTTAAAGTTTAAGCATTACACCCGGCATCTGCATATCAATGCACACAGCCGCAATCCAAGAGCAAAATAAAAAAGAGTGTGTAGCACTAGACGAATTATAATCATGAAGTGAATAAAGTAAATCGCCAGCACTGAAGATGAATGCGAACGCCTATAGAGGACCAATCCGGCGATCAAGCGACCATCCATGTCAGGTAAAAATATCCCTCGTCACCTCTTTCAAACATGCACATGCCTCCGTAAAGAGCCCTCGATGTCCCACTCGTTATAAGGTGGACCAGGAACGGATAATACTTGTGCACCGTAGAGTACCTGCAAACGAGAAACATATTTATCATTGGAAATCTTGTCATTTCTACTAAGCCACGGCTATCGCTCCCACCCCTAATAAAGAACGGTTTTATACTTTTTATCAATACCATGTAGCCAGTTGCCAAACACATTAGCAACATGCTTTGGTTGATATAAGTTAGACGCTATCTGGATAGCTGACCAGATAGGAATACCTGTTGTACATTATATTATTTTAGTACTAATATATATTGTGTTTTTCTTCAATTCAGTCGGTTAGCGGCTTAGTAGTTAGATTGATGTTGCATGAATTGTAACCTTTATTCCTATTACATTATGTTTGTTTGTGTCTCTTTATAATTTGTACATATGGAACTTTCGAATAAAAACGGTTGCATGAATCAATCAATGTAGAGGTTCGGGCTTATGTTTTTAAAATGTCAATATACTATGGTTGAAACATCAATGCGGGCTTATTCGGTTTAGAGGGGCTGAAGGGGATTAAGCGGGGTTAAATCACCTACAAGTCAACCCCTCCCCCCCCCCCCCCCCCCCCCCCCCCCCCCCCCACCAATCCTCTTCATTCCCTTAGGGAGGTGGTTTAACCGAACAAGGCCTACATGGATTAGCCTGTATGAATTGTGGAATATGATATGGGGAAATACAATCGATAATCTACTTTCGTCGTGGCACCAAGTCCACAATGCTTGAATCTAGCCTTCTTCTCCTTATGTCTGACCTTTAATGGTTGCACCTGGCAATGTCGGCTTCTAGTTGTTTCCTTATTGAAGGCTATGTTGGAAGATTGGACAGGGTGAAACCTAGAATCTGACTTGACCGGACGACGACACGTTTTAAATCAGACTCGAGTTTTTCCAATCTGAAACTAGTTGGATTAACTCTTGTTGCATATGCTGGGTGTATTTTTTATCACTAGCACACGTGCCCGTGCGTTGCAACGGGAGGAAAACATTATAGCGAGATATGATTGGAAAAGAAGAACTATGGCAACATAACTAATGAAGGCATCATGTTTTGCAGAACATACGCCTAGTTCTTCTCATTCTCCCTAGTACGGAATCCACCCCCCCCACGATATAAGACGTGGATTATTTTACGAACTGAAAGTGGATAAGAAAAACATGGATTATTCCACAGATTTGAAGGAGATTTTTACCCATATCTCTCCTCTGAACATGGCGTGTAAGCTTTATTGCGAAACAAACATATCATTTTTACCTTTTTTTATACATTTATTTTAGATTCAATTCACTCAAATGTACTCATATGACCTGAGAATGTTAAAAGATCAAAATGTATTCGTTGTATACACCAGAGCACGAAATATAAAAAATCATGAACCAAGCAAAAGGGAGATAATAAATTAGTCTTTGTACAAGAAAAGATTAATTGACATGGGGTGACCAAATAAGCTATGAAATTTTTTACTTGTCCGTAAAATCCCCTACCTTTCATGTCAACTTTGGTGTCAGCAAGAGCAGGAACAATATATACCCTTCCAAATTAGATTCTTGGTCAAAGCAGCAATAAAATTCCCCACATGTTTTGCCTGCCATGGTGAAAAAGTACACTATATGAACCAGAAACCATCTCCGAATGAAGTAAAACTCCACCAAAGCTTCCATCCAGCTCCTCCGTTCTCAAACGACACTGTTGCACTATTGAACAGCCACACAAATATATATGCATGACCATGCGATGCCGTAGAGGAAAACCTGCAACGCTGCAACATGACAAATTATTCAACATCTGAAAATACGGTGTGCTGCAATAATCAACAGGTAAATAACAGAGCAGATTTAGTAACAGGCTGTTACATGAGTGCATCCTCCTAACAGCCCAACCATAAGTAGCATCTCCTGAGCAAAGACTGGAGCAAGAATTGGCACTACTGTTGCCCTCATCTACCCACATGAAATAAGTGTAGTCGCATGTCCCCTTCACATGCAGCATCGCCATGAAGTCCAAGGCGAGCTCCATGTCTTTGTTGAATTGTTGTCCGCTTCTTCACGCCCCTGTGGCCCTGATCCGTTGCGCGTTGATCAGCTCCACAACAAGACGTTTGCAGTTTGAGTTGCTTCACAGGAGACAACACTATTACACATTTGATTTTCCTGGACGGATTTGATCGAGCAGATGAAGCGCATGAACACGTACTTGCTCCTTGACCTCACCGGAGACGCCCATCAGTGAGTATAGCTAGCATGTCGCTCAACTCGATGTTGGCCTTCTCCTACACTGCCATCGATCGTAAGCAAAATATAGCTCCTTCGCTCGTCATGGACCCGAAGAGTGTGCAGGCCAGTAACACACACTGGGAGATCGGCGGCCATTGGAGTAGAGGGGTGCCCCTGCTGAGACCCGCTGCGCTGTTCTCGGCGACGCTGATGAAACCCGACCAAAGGTGCTATGTCTGGTCGGCGAGGGGAGAAGCCGGGCCGACGACGCTTGAGCAGGTAGCCGGCTGCCACGACACCTCGGTCGACAAAAGCGGTGGTAGCTCAGATTCGTCCCTCCTCGGTTCTGCTTCGTAAAGATCGTGCCTGGGGAGCTCGCCCCTGCCTCGAAGTAACATCCAGTGGTCATGGGGATCGTTCGGAGAACTTGCCCCTGCCTCGAAGCAACAGTCGATCATGGGGGTCGGTCGCCAGAGACGTCGATATGGCCGTCAGGTGCTTTATCGGGTTGCCGATTTGCTCGATCTGGTTATCGTGGAGCTTGTTCCGGTCGTCGGGAAGCTCGGCCAGGTCATAACAGTGTCCTCATCTTCTTTGGATCGATCGAGAAACCCACGGGGTGGTTCTGCTCTGCACGAGCTCTCGGCGAGATCTCCTCCGTGCTCTAACATCAGTGAGCGACGGAGTTGTGCGCGCGTCTCCACTGGCCTCAGGCTGTCGGCGAGGGCCCCGGCGAGATCGTTTCCTCCGAATTCTGACGTGCTTGAGCGAGATGTGGCCTGCAGAGTTACGCCCGTGTCTCCTCTGATCCTTGATTTATGTAGGGAGTACGCCAGGCCTAAGGCGGTGGGATCGATGGCGTGTATCCTGTCCGTGTTGGACTCTATCTGTACGCACGATCGATGGCGTGTATGCTGTCCGTGTTGGACTCAGAATTATTCTATCTGTACGCAGAAAAAATCGAAACGTTATCCTACGGGGTGACTTATGCGTGGCATAGGTGGGTAATTATGTGATTTGTGGGAGGGCAAAATCGACAAAAAAAATGCTTTTATTATTAGGTATAGATATAGATTTTACAACGGTTTTGGCCCAAACACAGCAGGGCCCAAGACGGCCCTGCACGCCCACCTCCGGTAGCGCCGCTTCCCCACTCTTTCCGTCTCTCCGCCGGCGGTAGCTACGCCGCTTCTTCGTCGTTCAGCCGCCGGAGCTCTCCTCTCACTTCCAGTCCCCTCATGCCCGTCACAGATCCGCCCCTCTGACTCCAAGCCCTCCGAGTCTTTCTTTCGTTCCCGCTTCCTCGGAAGCTCCACGCCACCGCGGAACGATGCTCGCTGCGGCCACCGTCCCGGCGTCTCCTCCCGCGGTTTCGTCTTCTCCAGCTAATAGGATGACCAGGCATGCCATTCTTATCGCCGAGCCGCGTGTGCTTCCTTCTCTTATCCTCTTGAGGTCTTGATGATGTGCAGGAGGTGTTCTTGGAGCTGCCCAGCAGGACGGATTTCAGCTGGGTACTCCCAATTGGAGGTGCAACCTTGTCTCTATTTAGTTGTTTTTGTATGAGGATGGAAAATCGGTTTATCTACATACTCAACACCAATTCAACCTATAAATGACAAATTAGTGTTAGTTTGATAAAGTTGGTGGATTTGTTTTCTATGGGTAAAGTTCATTACACTTGGATCTAATAGATTGTTTGGGATGTGTGTGTTCAATTGTTCAGCACATAGTCGTCACTAAATTGAGGAGAATCTCCTTGAACACTTGCCATTTGAAATCAGTAATGGTACGCGAATCATCAAGCTTGGGATTTTAAAGCTACTACGTACAAAGGCAGGGTACGACGTAGGTATAGATTCTGTAATCGGTATAATCGAGTAGTGAAGTATCCTGAATTATTATTTTGTTTTAGGTCGTTTTGTGTGCAACTTTATATGATGGGCTGCTTTAGTCTTCGTTTGGAGTGAAGCAAACTATACTCTCCCAGTTCACAATATAAGACTTTTCAGCAAGCTAAACTAGCTATCTAAAAAGGCTTACATTGTGGAACCGGAAAGTACTATCTATTAACTGGAGACATGAATGATAGCTGGATTAAAAATTCTGATGTTGATAAGAAATATTATTGATTCATTACAAGTTCTTTGCAACTCAAAAAATGTTAAACTCCATGTCCAGGAACTGCTGCTGCCAGAAATAACACAGGCTGTCCAATTTCCATGCAATCTGGCTACATTACATGGACATAATTGAACTTCATTTCTTGTAGGTTAGAAAAGTCAGCTACCGACCTCCTGGAACTGAGCAAAACTTACTGAATCAAACTAGTCTCTCTCTCCAGGAGAAAAGGTAATCCTATGTTTTCTATTCGAACACTTGTGTTTCAAGAATGCCTTCTGTATTTATTACTTTATTAGAAAACCAATTCATGCAGTTTTGGTTTGATATTTGGACGGACGGTAGCGGAAAGACTACTCTCTTACAGGTTTGCATTGGAAGGCTGCATATCATTTTTTATTACTTCTGCATATTTCATCTTAAGTTGATAGCTTGATTTTTCAGCTTTTGGCTGGTCTATCAGAACCTACATCTGGTTCAATTTGCATTCAGAAGTATGATGATAGTGGAAATCAGATGGGTCCGTCGGAATTATTAGCTTCTCAAAGAGTTGGTATTGTATTTCAGTTTCCTGAGAGGTTTGAACATTGAACTACTACTTTCACTATTATATTTACACATTGACAAATGACTATGATCTGTTGAGCACTTGAGAAGTTTCACAGAAAAATAAGAGAATTTACATATATAATTGTAGGTACTTCTTATCAGATACTATACTTGAAGAAGTTACTTTTGGATGGCCGAGGCAAAAGGCAGACGTTCTTTTGAGGGGGCAACTCGCTTTAAAACTCCAAAATGCCATGACTCTGTATTGATTATCTCTCATCCATTTGTTTAGACCCAATTGAGTAATATTATCAAACGTTTTTCATTGTGGAGTGAACGTGTTGATTGAATTTTTTTCTTAAACATAATTTGTTTTATGCTAGGTTGGTATGAGCACCATTTCATTGGATGAGAATCCACAGTCTCTCAGTGGTGGGTTCAAGCGACGACTTGCTTTGGCAATTCAACTGGTATGTTTACATTAACTTGTCATGAGTTGATCGTTTTGTTTTAAAAAAGTGAAGATGGATAATGTTTTGCCTTATTATAATCTTCTAGGTTCAAATTCCTGATTTATTGTTGCTTGATGAGCCCCTCGCTGGTCTTGGTATGTGCTTGAATACCCATAATCAAATTAATACTTCAAGAATTTCTTTCCGATGTATTTGTTCATTTCCAAGCAATGAGAGCAGTCGTTTAATGTAATTCTGCTTGTGCATCCTATCATTTGTGCCACACCTCGCATGATAGGATTTACTACACGGTGGGCAAATAGTTTAGTATATGCCTGTCCTGTACGTGGTTACTAAGTTTGTATCTTCACTATCAGACTGGAAAGCTCGGACTGATGTTGTGAATCTCCTTAAGGACCTAAAGAAAGAACACACGATACTTGTAGTAAGTCATGACCTAAGGTAATTCAGAACTCAGTGCCATCGGAGTCACTTTCAATATTTTATGAGCTATATATTGGCTGCTCCGTACTTCTAATCGGCTAGCTGAAGGAATATAACTTCTAAATCATGACCTTGGACTGAGGCTTTTGAAATGTCTATTAAAAACGTTTTGCAGAGAATTATACCCACTTGTCGACCACTCGTGGAGAATGGAAATGGGAGGGATTCTGAAGGAGGAACCTTTACCTGTGTAGATATGCTTTCGTTTGAATAACCGTCGAGCATGCTTGGGCTGTATACCAGGAGTCTCCATCTTAGGTACAGATGTATGATAAACTATTTTGCAGGCTTACATTATACTAGAATCAAAGAAACACACACACGTTGCTGTGCCTTGTTTATTTGCATTGGCATGCTGGTCTATATGAAAAATAATTCGCTATGACAGCAAACTTTCTATCTGGGCATTATGACTGAAAACCTGAATGTTTTAAAAAAATCACCCTGCCCATGTGGACTCGAGGAGTCTGAGTGCATATGGTCTCCGCTGAACTTGTTTTTACAGCAAAAGAACATGGTGCTGCAGTGTTAAATTTAAAGTGATGAGTGATGGAGTCTGTTGGCTCCTTATTCGGTGAGGGAGGTGACTGAACGCATATGGTTCCCCTCCCCATTGGACTTTTTTCAACAGTGAAGGAACATATTGTGGTGATGTAGTGTTAACAAAAAAATCATGTGGTGCTGCCGCCGGCTTGAAATACCAAGTGAAATTGACTGACTATCCTACAGATTAAACGTAACTGTTGCTCCAATATTTGTTACATCACTACCTTGCATTTGATCCTTTCCATCAATTATGATTTCAGAAATCGACTGGTGGGACTTTTCCCAGTTTGCTGGTTTTGTTTTTGCACCCTGCAACCTTGGGAATCCTCTACAAGTTGCAGATCTGGGTCTTCCTTCATCGGCATTGAGACCATCTGCCGATTCTAGGTTGCTGGCGGGCTGGTTGACAGGCCTTGTGGGTCTACTAGTTTGTTTCCTGACTGATGTGTGCTTCTGGTTTGTAAAATGTATCCAGACTCCACACTTGAGCAATCCGCACTACTCTATGAGAATGATTAGTGCATCCACTGAACTCTCCAAATAGAATGCAAGCGAAATGTGTGGATGCAGGGATAAGAAATAATTAGCAGATGAGCATGTGTATGTTTGTTCTAGTCAGTAACAGTCTATAGCACTGTTACGACATCTTGCAACTTGGCTAGCATATGCATCTTGAACTTTGCAGATATTGCCTGTATGACCCATTCTTGTTAATGTCATGCGGGCACTAATTGCCAGGCGCCATCCCACAAGTTTATAAAATTTCCCATGACATTGAAAAGAACCAGGCTCGGGTTACAAAGATGAATAGGAGTTAACACCCACTAATCTATACAAGATGGAAAGCCCATTTCTTCTATCTAAATATTAGAAAGAATTTTGCTGGATGGTGGAACGCTTGTCTTGACCACACCACCGCTTGACCTTCAATCTTCGTGCCTTTTGAGCTTTTTGCTTGACTCCTCTTGAATCGACATGCCGAGCCGGGCCAAGGACCCTGCCTAATCCATTCAGCCTCTTCGTCTTCTTCGCAGGTCTTCTGAGCTTCGTGAGCTTACCCTATGGCTTGGTCTTTTGAAATCAGTCCGGTGGGCTTACCTGATTCTAGAACCCGAGTCCACCAAAGTTTGGTATTGAGTATGACTCCTCTGATGTGAAATCGATACCGAGTCCTCTAATTAACAAAGTTTGTGGGATTCCTTGATCTTGGCGATGCTTAGGAACTGTGTGACATTATGGAAACCTTTTGGCTGATTCCAGAAATTGTCCAAGTTTTTCAAACTTAAAGGTGTCACTGGCGAGGCCAACTCGCTGACTCGAAAAAGAGTCATGGACATAAATCCTCTCTGAAAATTGTATCGTCGAGTTGTACTAGTCGGGTACATCGAAAGGCTCCGCTTGATGGGCGTCATGCATGACGTCAGGAACGATTCGATGGCGAACGATCATTCCGTTTGACGGCGTGGCCGCGTGACCGACAACACCTGTAGTCGGAATGAACAGACGCCTAGGGAACCGCGCTCGTGACCCTGGCGTGCTCCCGCTCGGGGCCGCCGGGTACAATCTCGCTGCCGACGCCACTTCCACGTCTCCATGGCTTCGTCTTGCGACATAAAGGTCGGCTCACATCTGGTCTGCTACGACAGCGACGTCGCAGGCGTCATCTCCAACTCAAGTGTTACCTCGCTAGAGGGCTCCATGTCCAGATACTTCTTATATGGATCTCGATCACCATAGGCGGGGGGGCCACCCCCCCCCCCCCCCAACTTTTTTTTAGCCTAAATACCCTATGTAATGTAGGAATAGCTAGGAAATTTTTGAATAATTGGCCTCCCAGCCAGCCTTTCTTACACATGCACTAAGTTGCGGCCACTCCAGAGATTATGCTCTAGCTTTGCCATTGTGGATCACAACTGTGCAGGCCAAGGGTGACAAGCTGGAGTCTACTGCTTGTCCAAAAAAACAGGACTACCCTTCGTTGGTCTTCGGTACATCCCATGCGTGTATGTGAGCCCCGGGCCTCCCATCGAGGTCGACTCTGTGTGAACGTTGTCCATCGCCACATGTGTGAGTGAGTCGACTCTATGAGCTAGTGTTGTCCGTGTAGTGTGCTCCGCTCGGCCCTGTCTTGTACATGTGGTGTGCTCATCATGCATGTGTTATGTTCCCCCGTGTGTTCGTGTTGTACTCTCCCTCGATCGCTCTTTAATCAAAATCCATCATGCTCTACATGTGATTAAAATGCACTACTCAAAACAATTCTTTTACTTTCTTACCGTTTTTCTTTCCATCACTGCTATTTCAAACTGTTTTGTTTTAGCGGTGCTTTCTCTACATATTATGGGACATCAAGGTCGGCTCACACCTGGTCCACTACGACTGCGACATCACAGGCTTCATCTCCAACCCAAGTCTCACCTAGCTAGAGGGATCCAACTCATTAATTCTAAACCTCCTTGACTTCTACTACACGTCTAACACACCTCCATATACTTCTTATATGGATCCTGATCACCGTAGGCGGAGCTATGCCTGTCATAGGGGGCCACCCCCCCCCCCCCCCCCCCAACTTATTTTTTTTTTAGCCTAAATACTCTATGTAATCTAGGAATAGTTTGGGAGATTTTGAATAATTGGCCTCCCAGTCAGCCTTTTCTTGCGCATGCACTAAGTTGCGGACACGCTAGAGATTCTGCTCTAGCTCTGATATTATGGATCACAGCTGTGCATGCCAAGGGTGACAAGCTGAAGTTACTGTTGGTCCGGAAAAGGAGGACTACCCTGTATCAATCTTCGCTACATCCCATGCGTGTACGTGAGGCCCGGGCCTCCCATAGAGGTCGACTTCGTGCGAGAGTTGTCAATCGCCACAGGTCTGAGTGAGTCGACTCTATGAGTCTTGTCGGTGTGTGCTCCGCTCCGCCCTGTCTTGTACATGTGTTGTGCTCGTCATGCATGTGTTATGTTCCCCCCGTGTTCGTGTTGTAGCCCCCCTATCGCTTTTTAATCAAAATCCACCATGTTCGTCATGTGATTACAACACAATACTCGAAACAATTTTTTACTTTCTTACTATTTTTCTTTCCATCACTACTATTTCAAACTGTTTTGTTTAGCGGTGCTTTCTCTACACGTTAGGAGGCCCTCATTTCCCCCTTGGCACTCTTTCCTCCCCCAGCTCCTTGAGAGTTTCCCTCGACTTCCCGGCTCCTCCCTCTTTCTTCGCCGAGGCGGGAGGCTGCCCCATATACATAATTTTTTTTTGTCAATGTGTGCACAGAAAATTCATGTTAGTACATGAATGTTAAATTTTAATTACACAAATCTATCAATTATTCATAATGCATTGACATTGAAAGATTCATTAATAAATTTGTTGCACAAATCTTGATAAAATCGATGGTCATGGTAGTAGGTGCGTACGCTCCTAGTTGTGGTATTGCATTTTTGTTGTTTTCACCCATCAAGTTCATGAACCGGCCAGTGACAACTCCGATCCGCTGGAACTCAACAGAAACTTACTGAGTCAAATTAGTCTCTCTCTCCCGGGGAAGAAGTCAGCATGTGTTTCTATTGGAACTCTTGTGTCTGAAGAATTCCTTCTGTGTTTAGTAGAAAACCAATTCATACAGTTTTGGTTTGATATTTGGACAGAGTGGGAGCGTACTTAAAGGTTTGCATTTAAAGGCTGCATACATCATTTTTTTTTTCTTTCTGGCGCCTGCTGTATACGAGGAGCCTCCATCTTAGGTCAAATAGAAAATTTGGATAATCGTCGAGCATGCTTTCGTTTGGATAATCGTGGGCTGTATACCAGGGGTCTCCATGTTAGGTACAGATGTATGATTAACTATTTTTGCAGGCTTTCATTATACTAGAATCAAAGACACGCACACCTTGATGTGCCCTTGTTTTACCCTTTACCCTTTTTAGTTTTAAAAATGAACTAACTTTCCAAAAAATGATGATGTCACCACAAAATCAGTTCATTTCCTTGAACTAAATATGAAAATAGGGTAGAGGGTGACCCACTGCCATCATTACGCTGTTTATTTGCATTGTCATGTGGTCTATATGAAAAATAATTCGCAACGACAGCAAACTTTCAATCTGGGCATTATGACTGAAAAACCTGAATGTTCCAAAAAATTCACGCTGTCGATGTAGACTCGAGGAGTCATAGACTCATAGTGCATATGATCTCCGATGCACTTGTTTCTACAGCAGAAGAACATATTGGGGTGCTGCACTATTAAATTTGAATGACGCCAAGATGGAGTCTATTTGCTCCTTATTCGGTGAAGGAGGTGACTGAATTCATATGGTTTCCCTCCCCATTAGACTTCTTTTTACAGTAAAGGAACATATTGTCGTGATGTAGTGTTAACCAAAAAAAATTGTTGATCTGGGTCTTCCTTCATCGGCATTGAGGCCATCTGCCGTTTCTAGGTTGTTGGCGTATGGGTTAACAGGACTTGGGGGTCTACAAGTGTGTTTCCTGACTGGTGTGAGCTTCTGGTTTGTATAATCTATCCAGACTCCACACTTGTAGAGCAATCCGCATAACTATATGCTAAAGAATAGAATGCAAGCGAAATGTGTGGGATGTAGGAATAAGATAATAATAAGCTTGTGTATGTTTGTAAGAGTCCACTGGTACTACACATCTAGTACTACTCTGATCCGTAAAAAGAGGCGCAAGCCGTACGTCAAAGGTGTACGTGATTAACACATTTGTTACGACTCTTATATCGGATCGGAGGGAGTACTAACTTTGCTAGCATATGCATCTTGAAATTTACAGTTATGACCCATTCTTGTTATGCCTCGGCTCCAATTAGCAGGCGTCACCACAAGTCTATTTAGAATTGCATTGGAAAGAAAGAAACGACAAAGGAAAGGCAGAAACCACAATTCACAAAAAGAAATTCGATGATGGGCCCCGATGAGTTTGTTGAGCCCACGACCATATTGGCAGAGAAACGAGAAATTCGATAGCAGAAGAAAATCAGTTCCGAACTGGAGGCAAACAATCCAACAAGAGCATATCAATCATAATCTAGAAACTAGGATAAGCAAAGCAGCATTGTTGACATGACAACTTAAGAGGCATTAAACTGAAAGATATCAAATTGACAGTCAATCAAGCAAAAGACGATTACTCCAAAGTTCACTTATTCATTACTACGAACTGCTGTAACAGCAACTGTTTTCACGGAACCAGTACACATAGGGGGACTCGATTGTCCATTATACAGACACGGTAGAACACGAACGAGACTGACAATTTACTTCAAGGGCGACATGGGCACCCACAGGACGACCAAGGCACAGCAGCAGCTCCGACACCAAGACACTTACTGACCACCACGGAGGCGGAGCACCAGGTGGAGGGTGGACTCCTTCTGAATGTTGTAGTCGGCGAGGGTGCGGCCATCCTCCAGCTGCTTCCCGGCGAAGATCAGGCGCTGCTGGTCCGGGGGGATCCCCTCCTTGTCCTGGATCTTGGCCTTCACATTGTCGATGGTGTCCGAGCTCTCAACCTCCAGAGTGATAGTCTTGCCAGTCAGGGTCTTCACAAAGATCTGCATACCACCACGGAGACGGAGCACCAGGTGAAGGGTGGACTCCTTCTGGATGTTGTAGTCAGCAAGGGTGCGGCCATCCTCCAGTTGCTTCCCAGCGAAGATAAGACGCTGCTGGTCCGGGGGAATGCCCTCCTTGTCCTGGATCTTGGCCTTGACGTTGTCAATGGTGTCGGACGACTCCACCTCAAGAGTTATAGTCTTGCCGGTCAGCGTCTTGACGAAGATCTGCATACCACCCCGAAGGCGGAGGACAAGGTGAAGGGTGGACTCCTTCTGAATGTTGTAGTCAGCAAGGGTCCTGCCATCCTCCAGCTGCTTGCCAGCAAAGATGAGGCGCTGCTGGTCCGGGGGAATGCCCTCCTTGTCCTGGATCTTGGCCTTCACATTGTCGATGGTGTCAGAAGACTCCACCTCAAGGGTGATGGTCTTGCCAGTAAGGGTCTTGACGAAGATCTGCATGCCTCCACGAAGACGGAGGACAAGGTGCAGGGTGGACTCCTTCTGGATGTTGTAGTCAGCGAGGGTGCGGCCATCCTCCAGCTGCTTGCCAGCGAAGATGAGGCGCTGCTGGTCCGGGGGAATGCCCTCCTTGTCCTGGATCTTGGCCTTCACATTGTCGATGGTGTCGGAAGACTCCACCTCAAGGGTGATGGTCTTGCCAGTGAGGGTCTTGACAAAGATCTGCATGCCTCCACGCAGACGGAGGACAAGGTGAAGGGTGGACTCCTTCTGGATGTTGTAGTCAGCGAGGGTGCGGCCATCCTCGAGCTGCTTGCCTGCGAAGATCAGGCGCTGCTGGTCCGGGGGGATGCCCTCCTTGTCCTGGATTTTAGCCTTGACGTTGTCAATGGTATCGGACGACTCAACCTCAAGGGTGATGGTCTTGCCGGTGAGGGTCTTGACGAAGATCTGCATCTGCAGAGAATAATAACCAAATAGAATGGTAAGCATCAAGAAGCAGACCAACGAATAGGATCAACAGCACACATGAATCTGTAAATAAGCGATAGAGAATGCCCCAACAACAGCAGGATATATTTAATCTAAACGATCATGGACTGACAGGTTACTACTCATCAAACCACAAAATATAACTGAAGATATCAACTATACCAAAAAAAAAACATAGCTGACAAGCATGCATACATCATCTAAGCTACAGATTTGCAAAGCGACAAACCTAGATCATCATGTTTAACGAGGCATATTATTACCATGATAATGATCCAACCAAGAGCACAAGATCAAGCAGTATACAGGTATTGAGAGCAAAACTATGGACCACAAGCTACGACCAGAATCGGCTATGCCTAGTTAGCTGGCAAGCAGGAACAGAGGGGCTACTTGATTTAACGTGCATAGGTTAAGAGGAGACCATACGGCATCAGGAATCGAACTTGAACCAGCGGATCTAAACAATAAAAATTACACAAATTCGCTGAAACAACACGAGATCTATCTACATGTAAAATCCCTACGAACTCGATGACGCTTCACCGATCTAACATGAGCAAACTCCCTAACGCGTCACCGATCTAGCATGAGCGAACAGATGCAACGCCAAGTCTATGCTACCACAGACTCAGATCGAACATCTACGAGCAGTAGTATCCCACCAAATCAAACAGCACTAAACATCCAACCACGGATCGATCGACACACGAGGCACCTCAGAAACGTAGATCTAGACGAGGCGGGGAGAGGGGAAGGAGGCGGCGGTACCTTGATGCGCCGGCGAGGAGGATTCGACGAGCGATTGGAGACGAGATTGGTTGGGGATTTGTTGGTGCCGTTCCACGGATCGGTTCTGTGGATTGGAGGCGATGAGAGGACCCGTGTATTTATGGCGGCCAGGAACGGGCCGGGTGGGGAAGGAACCCCGTGCCGTGACGGTTCCGCCTTGTTTGATGGGTACGTTTCGTGCTCGTCTCCGCTCGCGCAGTTCCTGGACCTGGACGCGTATCCGACGCGGACAGGCGAACGGTGCGGAGGGTTCGAGAAGGATGTGGCGTCGCCCGTTGCGACCGTTTCCTTCGCGTGGGGCCTTCTGGATTGGAAAAGCAAAAGTCCAGCAAAACGGCAAACATTTACGAAATTTTGATGTTTCTCTGTTTGTATGTGCCCGTCACCGACGCGTCCTCCGTCCAGCTGACGGCGTGTTCCCAGCCCCGGCATGCAGCTTTGGCGTCCACCTCCGTCGTGGACTTGTCCGCTCAAGATTTGCTGCCACCTCCGCTGCCCGGCATCGTCGACAAGCCCGGGCACAAGCCCACTGAAGAGCTGCGGGTGTCGCCTGTGGTTGCTCCTATGCTGCACTCTGAGGAGGTTCTGGCTGCTGCCAACGCGGCCACCGCTCTTGATGTCGAGGAGGAATGGGAGCATGTGGGTCGGGGGCGCTGATCCAGCCGGGATGGTCCCCCCAGCGGTCGAGGGAAGGTCTGGAGCGCAGCCTTGCTTTCAAGCGGTGGGCTCGAGGAAGGTGCTTTCGTTGCCTCGAGCGCGGTCATCATGTCAACGCATGTCGTGGTCCCTTCAGATGCATTCGTTGTCGTCTCCCTGGTCATCGGGAGAGGTTCTGTCGTGCTCGCTCTCCATTTGCTCACGATCGCTCTCCCAGCGCTCGCGCTTGCTCTCCAGTCAGTCGCACCTGTCACCGCCGAAGCTGATCCCCGTGCGTTCAACCTTGTTCTCCGCTAACCAGGGCTGAGGTCACGGATCGTTCGTCGCTACGTGTGTCGGTACCGCCAAGATCCTCGTCTGGATGTTCCTTGGAGGCTGAGTTTGCCTTGATGCGCATGGAGCTTCTACAAAAGGTTGAGATGCTTCGCACTGAGCTTCGCGACACTTTGGCCAAGCTTCAGTTTGCGTCAATCGTGTCTCTGCCGTCTGAGATTCAGGTTGACTCCGTCGACGAGGGGACTGAATGCTTTGGAGATTTTTCTCCTCGTGCTCTGCTTGCGTCACCGTCTGTCTTTGAGAGTGTTGTCATCACCAAGATGGCTGAGCTACAAGAGCCATGTGGAGAATTAGCCATCGCTGCGCCATCACCACACCAGTCTGAGCCCTGTCAGTTGTCTGCTTCTGTGGATAGTGGATGTTTGATTGCTCCCGTCACTTCCTCTTCTTTTAAGTGACGAGGTTACTAAGACTCGTGTGTTGACGCCTAGCTCGAAGTTTCTGTTGGGCAAAGAGGTTCCTGGTTTGCTTCTCGATTTGGAGGCGGCTCGCCCTAGATATGGCAAGGAGATTGTTCGTGTCTTGATGGGATAGCTTCAGATGCTGAAATCAAGAAGGTGGTGAAGTCTCTTAGGAAGACGAGTAAGAAGCTTGGCGTTGCGAGGAAACGGTCCACTTTTACTTGATTGTTGCGCCCATTTGAAATAGTCGGTTGTCTGTTCGTGGTTGTGATAGGTTGAGCGAGTTTGTTAGCGGTCGGGTTGCTTCTAGTTGTTGCATGTTGTTGTAGTTGTTGCCTGTTGTAGGTGTTGCTCTGTGCGTTTGTGTGGTGCTATGGTGTTAATGTTCGTTGTATGGTTTTCGTCCGGTTTCTTCCACTAATAAATCAGGCACCTTCTTCTTAATTAATATAAGGCAAAGCTTTTGCCTTCGTTTAAAAAATATATATCCACCCTGACAGGATTCTTATTTGCTCCTCTATCCCTGAAATAGCTAAAGACTCTTTGAAGCGGAGATTTGTTTGGCTCCCGAGGTTCAATGCTCCTGCTATTAAGATAAATGCGGAAATTACATTTAAGTTCTTTGGAAAAAAATCCGGATGTAGCCAATGGTGGTGTATCTCACAAACGCTTAAAAATTAATTTCAAGACGATTTATGTTATTAGCTACACAAAATTGATAAAAGTGTGGATCCGAGTATGCATGCTTTCAAATCTCTAAAATTTATCAGGTTTTGTCATTTTTGTGTAATCCATCATACAGACTATTTGAAATTGATATTTTCACGTTTGTGGAAGGCTACATCCTGAATTAGTGTCAGGATTTTTTAAAACACGTAAATATGATTTTCGATTTTAATAAAAAAAAATAGTAAGAGCACTGGATCTCGGGAGGCAAAACACCTTCGCCTTTGAAACCACTAGTTTTTTTTCATCCGGACTAAGGTTAGTTGTCTTTTGAAATGCCTCGTTGAGTTACATGCTCTCTCCCCTTTGAAGAAGAGAGACGACCCGTTTGTGCTTTGGGCACCTCATTTTCCGCCGTTGTCTTCCGGCGGGGGAGGTGAGGGCTGCCGAAATCCGGTGTGCGAACTATGTCGATGGAATTACCAAATTAGACTTTGCTAGAATATAGGTTCTCTTATGTGGTCAGACATGTCAAGTAACTGCAAGAGCAAAAGAAGATGGCTAGGTGGAAGGCCTCATCTGCCATTTTGTTGATGATGGGGTGTCCATTCGGCATTACGTTGACGATACTGATGCGATTATTTTATGGAATATAATTTAGAGAAAGATTTATACATGAAGCTAAATGTATGTGTTTTGAATAGTTTTCATGGTAAAATATCAGTTTTCGCAATAGTGAAATCTTTGTCTTTGGTCGTGGAAAAGAAGCAACAAAATCTATACATAGATCTGTTCTGATGTGGAATTGGGATCTTCCATTTATATTGAGAATTCCCATTCACTTTCTTAAGCTAAGAAATGGTTGGTCGTTTCAAAGATCATTTTGAGAGGAAAAAAACTATCTCACTGGGTGGGTAAGATGCTCTCATACGGAGATTCTGTTGTTGTACTCATTAATTTATGAATTTCCAGCGTTCTTGCTTTCGATTATGAAGATACACATAAAGGTTTATGGAAGAATTCTTTTGGCAAAGTGATGGACATAAGAATACCGCCTGATAAAATGAAACATCATTTGTCGCCAAAAGAGCAGGGGTCTTCCATTGTGGATGTAAACTTTCAAAATAAATGTTTACCTAGTAATTGATTTTTTAAATAAACATCTTAAAGTGAGAAAGGTACGTGGCAAGAGTTTCTACATAATTAGTATCTTAACGCAAAAACCTTGTCTCAAGTTACGGCTGAGCCAACAGACTCCACTTTTCGAAAGGGGCTAACACGAGTAAAATACAATAGCACGTGTTGACTAAGTAGATAAGTCTTCTAGATACTGAAGGACCTAAAGCCTAGATGGCTAGATGGACACACTTCGTATATACCACACATGACACAAGTCACACGACCAAAGATAGGACTGCCCATATTCGCTGTCAGCTAGGAAAATTAAGATATTTTCGAACGATAAATCAGAAAGAAAAAATTATGCTACTTGCTAGAGCACAGTAGCTCAAGACAAAACAAACCATGGGCTTCTATTAACATCTTCGAGTCTTAGTTAGTACTCGATCATCATGCAATGGATTTGTTACATACAAAACAAAAGGATATGCCATTCACTGACATAAAGATGGCAGCATGGACATGGTAATAAGGACATAAAAGCTCGCAATCGGCACTCACCAGCTAATACAGATAAACAGGAACAGAAACATATATTTTTCAAATACCATACATCACTAAATTCCCTAAGAAAATATTAAAAATTGTAGCACAACTTTTCAACCCCACAAAATTTACAGCAATCTACAGGCTAAAAGCGATATTATATTTAAGTAACTAAGAAATGAGAAGAGAAGACTCTTGTTGGCCCTACATGATGTCGAGCAGGCGGATGATGTTGGGGAGGCTTACCACATGGAGGAAGCGGATCTTGCGGTCGTGGAGGCTTCCGTTTGTGGGCAACCAGCTGCACCACATAGCTAGTGTTAAGTGTCTGAAAGAAAAGGCAGACAGAGAATGTTGAATGTAAGTCCTCTGTTGCTCAAGATAAGCTATGAAATTTTGCTTCAAGAGTAAACACAATACTTTTCTGGCTTCTTGAAGTTTTTGTTAGTTCCTTAGTGTCAATAGTCAGCTGGAACCTATCCTGGTAGTCACAGATATGATTCAAGACGAGAAACATAAAGGTTGTAAGGAAGTAGCAATGATTTGCATGCTCAGCACTTGGAATCACCGGAATATAAAGCTCCATCTTGTGGGCATTTACACAATCGTATCCATTCATTTCCTAAAGGATTTTAATTACAAACTCAACCAACCCCTATTAGCATACCGAATGTCACCGTATTTGGTTCAGCTTTTGAGCGCTGGTCTCAACCAGAAACTCTGGTATTTTTCCTCTTGCTCGTACACTGATCCTCTGATGAAGAATATTTAGTACACTGTGTCAGGCCTGCAGCCCTGCACACAACCATACTGATTCATAACTCAGGGCATCCTTCAGATTGTTGCTTACAAAAGCACCATTGATAGGGCCAGTGTAATGACAATGCACAAATTCATAATTTGGCATTTCTTCAAGAAAATAAATGGTGCACTCAAGTTATCCGGTTGGGTATAAATAATTGATTAGCATACTTGAATGTTACTTCATTTGGAGGGCACTTCTTTCTAAGCATCTCAGCTACAACCTCCTCTGCTTCCTTCCATCGTTCAGCTCTACACAAACCCTTCAGTGTAGAATTGTAGGAAATCGCATCAGGCTTACATGACATTGTGCTTAATAACTTGAGGGCGTCATCCAGGCGGCCTTGTTCAGAAAAGCCATTGATAAGGACATTGTATGTGAAAATATCTGGTGTACTTCCATACTTTGGCATTTGCTCGAAAACCTCAATTGCACGATCAATCAGCCCTTTTCGGCACAAGGAGTTAATTAGCATATTGAATGTGACTTCATTTGGGGGGCAACCCTTTCTAGCCATGTTAGATATAAGCTCCCCAGCATCCTCCCAGCGCGCAGCTCTGCACAAACCCTTCAGCACAGCATTATAGCCAAAGATATCAGGCTTACATGGCATGCTTTCAAATAAGTCAATGGCAGATTCCACAAGCCCTTGTTCAGAAAAGCCGTTAATAAGGCTACTGTATGTGACAATATCAGGAGTACATCCGTACTTTGGCATTTGCTCAAACAAATCGATTGCGTAGTTTACCTGACCATGTTGGCACAACGAATCAATGAGTATATTAAAAGTCATTCAATTGGAGGACAATCCTCCCTAAGCATCTGAGCTATAAGCTCCTCGACATCATGCCATCGCTCAGCTCTACATAAACCCTTCAACGCGGCATTGAAGCTAATGGTATCAGGTCTGCACATCATGCTGTTTAGTAACTTGAGTGCATCATCCACGCGCCCTTGCTCTGAAAAGCAATAGATTAGCGTATTGTAAATGACAACTCAGGTCTGCATCCGTACTTGTGCATCTGCTCAAGAACTTCCATTGCAAAATCAACCAACCCACTCTGGCACAAGCAGCTGGTTAGCATACTAAACGTCGCTTCATTTGGCAAGCAATCTTCCTAACCATCTCACAATCAGCTCCCCGACATCCTCCCACCGTTCAGCAATGCACAAACCCTTCAACGCAGCATTGTAAACAACGTGTTGGGCTTGCATAACATGGTCTTTACCAGCTCAATGGCGCGTCCACACGCCCTTGCTCGAAACCCATTCACTAGGGTACTATAGATGACAACATCAGGTGTGCAACCATACCTGGGCATTCGCTCAAGCAGTTGAACGGCACGGTCAAGCAGCCCATTTTGGCAAAAGGAACGAATCTGCGTAGCGAATGTGACTTCGTTCGGGTGGCATCGTTCCTGATCATCTCCTCCACGAGCTCGTCGGCGTCCTCCCACTGCTTGGCGCCACACAAGCCCTTCACGGTGTTGTAGGTGTAGGTGTCGGGCGCACGGGCATGGACACGATGAGGTCGAGGGCGTCGGCGAGCCTGCCGGAGCGGCAGTACCCGTTGATCAGCGCGGTGTAGGTGACGACGTTGGCGGCGCCGGAGGCCGACGCGCTCCGCGTCCGCTAGCCGGCCGTCGCGACAGTGGCCGGCGACGAGGGTGTTGTGGGAGACCGAGTCCGCGGCGCCGGCGCCTTGAGCGCGTCGAGCACGCGCTCCGCGTCGCGAGGCGTCGCTGCGCGCAGAGCTTCTTGATGAGGATGTTGCACGCGATGACGGCCGGCGGCTCCGAGGAGGGCATGGAGGAGTCGACGAGGCGGAGCGCCGCGTCGAGGTCCCCGAGCTGGACGAGGCGGCGGAGCGTCTGGCCGGAGCGGGCCGGGGTGGCGGGTTGACCCATATGGAGTGGCTGCTCCGCTGTCCGGTGGGCCCTGCTGCGATTCAGCCACCTGGAGGCGGCCGCGGCGGCGATGCGCAGCCGGTGGGTTCTGGGTGGATTCGGAGGGGCCGGGAAAGGGAAAGGCTGGTGGGTAGAGGCGGCGGCGAATAGCGAAGGGGAGGGGGTGGAGGAGGCGGCGGCCATTGTTGAGGTCGAGCTTGGGTCTCGTAGAAGGGGATTTTGGCGGGACCGCCGGCGGCAGGGAGAAAGATGGATGAGGCTGTGAGTAGCATTTCCAGACGTATATCCACGTTATTTGGGCTAGTTAAACGTTGCTACAAATTGTGAAATGAATTCACGGCATCAATATTAATACACGTATAGATTACTGTATGTGTTGAAATTTTAGAAAAATAGACAAGTTCACAGTAACTCCTGAGGTCATATGCTCTGTCCGAATAAAAAATAGAAAAAATGTTAAAACATCTAAACAAACTATGAATACAACTCGTGACAAACATCTACAAGTGTTCTACCTATGTGCCAAAATTCGTGGTGAAATTACATTTTGTGGTGCTCTATCAAAAAAAAAAAAATCAATAGCCAAAGTAGGACTTAAAATATATTTTCTAGAGCACTGGTTTTATTATATGAACGTCGTATAGACAACCCGCCAAACAATCTTAGCAAAGGAATCTATACCTAATCTATATACCTAATAATAAAAGTAGGGAACGACTATGTGTAAGGCGCTTTATATTTGGCATAACCGTAAGGTGTTAGGATAATTTTTGTTAATCACCGAACTCATGCATGCATGCGCATGCGTGCAGGCCAAAACGCACGGGATTGAGAGATAGAATAGCACTCCTTTGCATGCATGCACAAAAATCCAAAAAGCTGATGTCATCCCGCATTAAATGCGAAACTCAAAAATTCAAAAAGTTTTTTAGCCCAAACCGTTTATCCGATTTAAGATCCGTTTTCACCGTTGGACTAGTCGCGACGAGATCTTCAAAACTAGATCCCATGTCGATATGTTTCGACGAAATTTTTTTTTGCACAAAAGTTACCACCCCCGTAACATATAAGTTACCAAGGCTTGAATATATAAGTTACCCAACATATTAGCGATTAGTTTTTGGGTTGAAATATAACCATTTTTTTGTTGTTCTTTTAGATTTTTATGAGATTTTAAGTTACCACAACACTTTGAGATGGTAAATTTATCGTGTATATGTATTAGAATGATAACTGTCAATTTCATAGTGAAACTACACATAAAAAAGATGGGCATTGTGTTCGTAACTATTATTTAGATGACATGGTAATTACATCGATTTCGTGGTGTATAACTACATCATAAACACATGGATAACTACATAAGTACTGAGTGGGTAACTCGATCAATATTGGGTGGATAACTATTACCGAGAGAGTATGGTAACTACATTGATAACTATACACTAAAACACCGTACGACTTCATAAGTGAATATCACTTTTGGATGGTCAATGTATCATGCACAAGTTGGTAACTATACACTAAAACACCGTACGACTTCATAAGTATTAGGATGATAATTGTCGATTTTGTAATGACAACTACACCATAAAAAATGGACATTGGGATCATAACTATAATTTAGAGGACATGGTAACTACATCAGTACATGGTGGATAACTATATCAGTACTGGGTGGGTAACTATATCATAAACACATGGGTAACTTTATCAGTATTAGGTGGGTAACTTCATGAGTACTGGGTGGGTAACTCCATCCATAATAGGTGGGTAACTTTATCAGTAATAGGTTGGTAATTTTATCAGTACTTGATAGGTAACTATTACCAATAGAGTAGGGTAATTACATTGATTTTGTGGTGGATAACTACACCACGAAAACATATGGGTAACTTTATCAGTACTGGGTGGGTAACTTCATCAGTATTGGATGGTAACTATTACCGATAGAGTATGGTAAAAATTGGTAACTATATCGATTTCGTTGTGTATAATTATATCATGAACACATGGGTAACTCCATTAGTACATGATGGGTAACTCCATCGGTACATGGTGGATAACTCTATCAGTACAGGGTGGGTAACTTTATCGTAAACACATGGGTAACTTTAGGTGGGTAACTCCATCCGTAATAGGTGGGTAACTTTATCAGTAATAGGGTGATGACTTTATCTGTACTTGGTGGGTAACTATTACCAATAGAGTAGGGTAATTATATCGATTTCATGATGGATAACTATATCATGAACACGTGGGTAACTCTATCAGTTATGGGTAGGTAACTTTATAAGTATTAGATTGGTAAGTTTACCAGTACATGGTGGGTAACTCCATCAGTAATAGGTTGGTAACTTTATCAGTACTAGGTGGGTGTGATCTGGTTGGTTCAGCTTGGGGGAAAGGCTTCTACAACATTGGGAACGTGTGAGGCATCAAAGCATATGTGAAGAATCCGAGCTAGGGCCACATCAACACAATGATCCAGTTCAGCAAGTTCATCCATGCCTTCCACGACAGCTACGGAGTCCAGTGCTCTCCCGTCGTCACGCGGTACCACCGCAACCAGTGCCATGCCCCGACACCGTCCACCTCGTAAAGATCTCGATTATATGCAACCAGAAATTAGCTGGGTAGCGGTCGACTAGACTAATCCATCGACGAAGCAGCAATCGTAAAAAAGAGCAAAATTAACACCATTCTTTTGATAATTTACAACTTTGTACAAAATATTCTGCACGTAACACAGTGCCATCTCTTTTCATACATGATACCCGAGTCAAAAACGTGGCCGGCGGGCCCCGAGCGGCTGCCTCGCGGCGAGCACGCACGAGGGCGCAGGAACGACGACGGTCACGCTAAGAACGGGCAAGGCGGCGCGGCGTCGGCAGCATGCTCCGGCGGACGGCGGCGCTCCTAGCGGCGGCAGCAGGACGTGCCACCGACGCCAGCGAGCTCCGCCCGCGCTACGGCTCACGGAGGACACCGACGCGGTCCTGCGGAGGACGACGGTGTGGGGCGGCGTGGAAGGTGTCGACGCGGAGCTCGGAGGGAGGCCGACGGTGTGGGGCGGTTATAAAAATCATAGGCCTCCACAAGTGAATCGAAGCTGGTTCCAACTGCTGGAAAAACAACAGCATCAGTTTGCCTCTCCGCAAAGCCAGTCAATGCCTTTTCCAGCGCCTGACATGACCAGCCGGTGTCTCCCATTCATCTGGGGCACGACCAAGCCTCACCCTGCGTCAAGCAAGAAGCAATAGTTACAGATTAGTTGTACATTGACACAGTGTTAAGCGGAATCCAAGACAAATGGTAGGATAATGCTGTTTCCATTTTAAGTAACACAACTGTGGATGACCAATCCGGATAAATCATGAGACGTCCGTGCCATTCTACTTAAGCTTTACTACTGACGAACATAAACAAGCCTAAAAGATGGCCGAAATGTAATTGGACATGTTACAAAAATCACTGAAGAATTACTGCAATGTACAGCCTGTTGAAGGTCAATCACGGCATACCTGCGAGTCCAGCCACAAGCAGCTTCATTGCCTGCATCTGCAGGCGTAGGTTGGCCGCCTCCGTTGTTCTTGGCCGCCTCCGAATTCACACGATTTTCAGAGGTACGTGGTATACGAGCACCGCTCGTAGAGGCCCCCTGCTGCGCGGAGCTATTCCCGGCGTTCTGGGCCTCCGGCGGATCCACGCGCTTCTGTGGGGTGACAGCTGCTCCGTCAGGTCTCAGCTCAACAGCTGGGCTCGATTCTCCGGGTCCTGCCGTCGGCTGCGCTGCTCCGCCGGCGGATCCGGTCGACCAAAAGCTCGGCTCACCGCACGAAAGGCGAAATCGTTGCCCGGGAAAGCTATCCTTATCACCTCCATGGGATCTTCAACGGGCCTGCACCCCAAAACGGATTAAGAAAAGAACAAGAAGGTAGGGTAGGGGGAACAGAATTACTCGGGCCATATGTGTGTGCGCAAACCTCTGTTCGTCTTTCGACGAACACTTCCATGCCGGACGCGGAAGACGGGCGCAGGAGGCCGACGACGGAGGACGCCGGGGCAGACGCAGAGGACGGGTGCGGGAGGCCGACGATGGAGGACGCCGGCGCGGTCCTCGCGGAGGACGACAGCGTGGGGCGGCGCGGACTCGGAGGACGTCGGCGCGGGAGGCCGCCGGCGCGGACGCGGAGGACACCGGCGCAGGGAACCGACGGAGACGAGGGCGGTGGCGTGGCGTGCTCCTGGGCGCTGGCCTGCAGTCGCTCGGGAAGAAAAGAGAGAGGAGAAAGAATGTGGATCGGGAGAGGAGAGAGAATGTGGATCTGGAGAGGAGTTGTGTGACGCGCGCGATCCGTCCATCTGAGATCCAACGGCTGGCGTTGCTGCGTCGAGTTAAGCCCCCTGGCAGGCGCCTGCTAGTTAGATTTACCGATAAAAGTATTAAGATTTCTTGTGGTACGTCATTTTGTTTGCCGATTTTACCCTCCCATCAAACCACATATTTACCCACCAGTGCCACCCATAAGTCATGTACCGATTCGTTTTTTTCTTTATTCAGTTTACCGTCGCAGCGCTACTCACGTCCTTTGATTTCTGTCCGGCCCAGCCCATCAATCTTGCTCGCTCAACAAAAGCCCACCTCCAAGTCAACTACTACAGCACGATCCCTCTAGAAACGAACACTACTCCAGCACGAACTCTCCTCCGACCTGAACTCGACCACGCTCCTATGGAAGTCTGCGCTCGGCTCCCTTGCCCGATCCCTCATAAATCCCTCCCGGCCAGAGAGATCCAAGTCCCTGGATCTGACCCACATCGGTTTATCTGCGCGCCGGCGCGGCTGTCGGCGACCCGCTCCTCCTGTGACCCGTGGGCCTTGACTTGCTCCTCGTGGGGGCGTGTCCACCTAGGCAAGGCGGAGCCAACATCCAACTGCCGTCCCACCGCAGGACAGCACCCGCTTCCGCGGCCTCACCGTGCAAACTCGGGGTCTCACCGTGGATATCCTCGGCGCGCCAGTCGAGGCAGATGTTGGTGAGGTATTCGGAGATGTTGTTGATGTCTCGTCCTACTTCTACTCCTCCCTCGCCGTGGACCCTTGGTTGGCTTCAAGAACTGGGGGGCGTCGTCGGCGGCCGAGGCAGGGGAATCGTCGTGCTCGTCAGAGCAGGAAGGGATCTCTTGGTCCACGGCTCGGTGGAGAGCTTGGCCCCGGCGAGGAGGAGGCGGCAGTGCCTGGCAATGAGCTCGTTGGCGTTGTGGATGGGATGGTCGCAGCTATCGCACAGGATGGCCCGGTCCTCCACGCAGAACACGATCCCAATCCGCTCCTGCAATCAAGTGATCAGTCAGCACAACAGTCGGCTCAGCTCAGTTCCAAGAACCACGATCTAATCTATAAAAAAGAAAACACGATCTGAAGTAAAAGGTAGAAGCATGGGAGAATCTATCCCTTCGATGCATTTTTATTTAGTCATTCCAATTTCTGATATTTCACACAAGCTCCTGCACTTCGATATTAACCACTCAGGCAATGGTCTTAATTTGTTTCAAGCAGTGGCTTGGTTTTGTGAAACGAAGGCTTTTTTTTTTTGAGAACACAGTACAACACAGACACTCACACATACGCACGTACACTCACCCCTATGAACACACGCACGCACACCCTACCCCTATGAGCACCTCTGAAGGACTGAGCCGGCAGATCTTGAGGTTGACGAAGTCAGCACAGCCGCCTCGCTGTTGACGGGCACGTCACCTACCACTGAAAGAATTGCGCCGGATAAATCTGGAATAAATCCAGGTAAATGCAAACGCCCATGCCAAGTCTAGGACTTGAACCTGGGTGGGCTGGTTCCACCACAGGGAACCCAACCATCAGAGCCAAGCTCCGTTTGCGAAACGAAGGCTTGTTCAAGCAGTGGATCTTTTTTTTAGCTGGTGTCTTGCGAGATTCATGTAATGTTCATGAATGAAATTTATGTTGGTACACACGGTCGTTGGTTCATTCAAATGGTATGAACATACCAGATTGTTTATTGCTCTAGAGGATTGGAGGTACACTCGAGATCAGTTTTCTTCGTGCTAGCTTCAGTTCGTAGATGAATGTCCTTTTCAGGTAGTGCTTAATTAACTGCATATTGTCACAGTGTTACAACATTACATAGTTATACTGAAAAAGTAGGAAGGTGTTGCTTTTATGGTTGGACATTGTTGAAGCAATTTATTCAAATCAGATGCTACATATTTTCATTGTAAATACTAATGGCCGTTTGACCCAATGAAAATACTACTGGTTGTTTGACCAAATCAGAGCCCGGTAAACGGGGTGGGGGATTTTTCTGTTCGATCGGGTTGGGCGTCAGATTTGTTAGGTCTTCTGGTAACGCTCATAGCAACGCACATGTATCGTATGACCGTATGGGCTAATGCGGCGGTCAGATTTCAGAGAAGGTAGTGGTTGCGTACCCCGACCGTCGAGCTCACTGCTTTCTGCGACACACCATGACCGTACCCGACGAGAATTTATTTTGTGTGACTTCACGAATTAATTTTCTCCCCCGTTGCAACGCACGGGCACGTTTCCTAGTAATAAATGAAGTAATAAAGAAGTTGGATTGTCTTATCTTGATCACAAAAGTAACAACTCTTATTTCCCATCCAATTCCTTTTTCGTCAAATTTTGTTCTTCAACGGTCCAGATGTATTTGCGTACAAAATCAGTATGATCATTCATATAGTCCAAATACATGGATTTTACTTCAAACAACATGGAAGCATTAATTATCCAAACTAAAAAATCAGGTGTGACGTCGTCAGATAAACCCTCATGGATCGTTCCACGATTGAAGGGGAACTTTCGCTTTACTTCCTTGTTTCCAATGGAAACTAAACAATTAACGCACCTCGATTCGTTTGGTCACAGATGGCAGACATTCTTCTTCATTAGTTTGTTTCTTTTCTTCAACGATCAATTTGCCTGCTCCTTTGATCACGAAACTAAATAAAAATAATGCGAGACTTCCCCTATAACTAAATACACATTTTTCATCCTTTGCTTGTTTATTACTCCATGGTCACTTAACCCTTCTAACAGAAACCATCAGCTAGAAATTGCCTCCAATCTGCATCCGTCGAAATAAGACCAGAGCATGCTTCAACGTAACGATATGAACTTTTTCTGTTGCTTCAAACCATGCATCAAAATACGTGTATTGCATCTATCAGAGAAGTTTTGCCCGAGCTTTCTCACAAAAAACGAAGCACTATGATTATAGTTTGGCACGCCGACCGTAGATGTAACATTAGGGAAAACAACTACGCAAATCGATATACTCACTCCGTCCACAAAATAATGTCTCAACCTATTTCAAATTTGTATATATCTAGACATTATTTAGTGTATATACGCACAAATTTGGGTTATGCTGAGACATCCTTTTATGGACGGAGAGAGTACAGAAATGACAGACGATAAATTTTTGACAGACAATAAATTACGGACAATAGGTTGAGACTCTGGGTTAGGATGAGACATAGCTTCGAGTATTACTCAAGAGTGAGAATAAAATATCAGTTTGAATACAGGTACCTAGCAGAACCGTGATACGTCTCCAACGTATCTATAATTCCTTATGTTCCATGCTTGTATTATACCAACTGCTACATGTTTTATTCACACTTCATAGCATTTTTATGCATTTTCTGGGACTAACCTATTAACAAGATGCCACAATGCCAGTTCTTGTTTTCTGCTGTTTTTGGTTTCAGAAAAGCTGTTCTGCAAATATCCTCGGAATCGGACGAAACAAATTGCCAAGTCCCTATTTTTTCCGACACGTTCCAGAAGTCCGAAGGAGAGACGAAGGGGGGCAGCGAGGCGCCGTCCCCACCCCATGGCGCGGGTGGGCCCCCTGCCGCGCCGCCATGTGGGGAGCGGGCCTCGTGCTTCCACCGACACCGCCCATTCGCCTATTTATTCTCCCCGAGGCGTAAACCCTAAAATACCGAGACATATTTCTAGAAAACATCCGTTGCTGCCGCCGTCAACCCTAACTCGGGGGGTTCCTGAATCTCTTCTCGGCACCCTGCCGGAGAGGGGAATCATCACCGGAGGGCTCTACATCACCATGCCTGCCTCCGGAGTGATGTGTGAGTAGTTCATCTCTAGACTATGGGTCCATAGCAGTAGCTAGATGGTTGTCTTCTCCTTTTGTGCCATCATGTTTAGATCTTGTGAGCTGTCTATCATGATCAAGATCAACTTATTGTAATGCTACATGTTGTGTTTGTTGGGATCCGATGAGTATTGAATGTTATGTCAAGTTGATTATTGATCTATTATATATATGTTGTTTATGATCTTGCATGCTCTCCGTTATTAGTGTAGGCTTTGGCCAAGTTTATGCTTGTAACTACAAGAGGGAGTATTTATGCTAGATAGTAGGTTCATGCCTCCATTTAATCTGGGACAGTGATAGAAAGTTCTAAGGTTGTGGATGTGCTGTTGCTACTAGGGGTAAAACAGCAATGCTTTGTCTAAGGATATTTGTATTGTTTACATTATGCACCATACTTAATGCAATTGTATGTTGCTTGCAACTTAATACTGGAAGGGGTGCGGATGCTAACCTGAAGGTGGACTATTTAGGCACAGATGCATGCTGGATGGCGGTCTGTGTACTTTGTCGTAATGACCAAATAAATCTCATAGTGATCATCATGACTTGTATATGCATTGTTATGCGCCTCTTTATTTTATCAATTGCCCAACTGTAATTCGTTTACCCAGCATGTTAGTATTTTATTATGGAGAGACACCACTAGTGAACTGTGGACCCCGGTCCATTCTTTTACATCTGAAATACAACCTACTGCAATCATTGTTCTTTTTTATTCTCTGCAAGCAAACATCATTTTCCACACTATACGTCTAATCCTTTGTTTTCAGCAAGCCGGTAAGATTGACACCCTCACTGATTCGTTGGGGCAAAGTAGTTTGATTGTCTTGCGTGCAGGTTCCAAGTCAACCGTCAGGAAGTTTGCTTCCCCGACGGCAACCACAAGTTTTCTGACGCCGTTGACACCTTCAGAACATCGCCGATTTCCTACTGGTTCGATAACCTCGGTTTCATACTGAGGGAAGACTTGCCGCTACACTCATCAAACCTTACACTAGAGGTCTCCTGATGAACGTGTGCTTTACACGCATCAAGCAAGTTTTCTGGCGCCGTTGCCGGGGAAGTCGAGTTGCTTCTGCAAGGGGAGTCTCTCACTTCCAATCTCTATACTTTGTTTTTGTCTTGCTTATTTTATTTTTATTTTTTCTTGTTTGCTTTCTTTATATCAAAAACACAAAAAAATTAGTTACTTGTTTTACTTTTGTTATTTCGGCCTAGAGTTTATTTTGCTAAAATGAGTACTCCTGAGAACATCAAGTTGTGTGACTTTACAAGCACAAATAATAATGATTTCATATGCACTCCTATTGCTCCACCTGCTTCTAAAGCAGACTTTTATGAAATTAAACCTGCTCTATTAAATCTTGTTATGAAAGAACAATTTTCTGGTGTTAGTACTGATGATGTTGCTGCCCATCTTAATAATTTTGTTGAACTTTGTGAGATGCAAAAGTATAAGGATATAGATGGGGATATTATAAAACTGAAATTATTTCCTTTCTCTTTGAGAGGAAGAGCTAAAGAATGGTTGTTATCTTTGCCTAGAAATAGTATTGATTCATGGACTAAATGCAAAGATGGTTTCATTGGAAAATATTATCCTTCTGCTAAGATTATATCTTTGAGAAGTAGCATTATGAACTTCAAGCAATTTTATAATGAACATGTTGCCCAAGCATGGGAAAGAATGAAATCTTTGGTAAAGAATTGTCCCACTCATGGACTGACTGCTTGGATGATCATCCAAACCTTTTATGCAGGATTAAATTTTTCTTTAAGGAATTTGTTGGATTCGGCTACTGGAGGGACCTTTATGTCCATCACTTTGGGTGCAGCAACAAAGCTTCTTGATGATATGATGATCAACTACTCCGAACGACACACTGAAAGGGCTCCTCAAGGTAAGAAGGTAAATTCTGTTGAAGAAACCTCTTCCTTGAGTGAAAAGATTGATGTCATTATGTCTATGCTTGTGAGTGGTAGATCTCATGTTGATCCTAATAATGTTCCTTTAGCTTCATTGGTTGCTCAAGAAGAGCATGTTGATGTGAACTTCATTAAAAATAACAATTTCAACAACAATGCTTATAGGAATAATTTTGGTAACAACAACTATAAGCCATATCCTTCTAATAATGGTAGTGGTTATGGTAATTCTTATTGTAGATCTGGTTTGCCTAGTGAGGAAAGGATGCTAGAAATTGAAAGGGCTACTAAGAGCTATATGCAATCACAGTATGAGCAAAATCAATTGTTCACTAAAACTATGAATGAACAATCTGCCATGTTGAAAAACATAGGTCATCAACTTGAGAATTTGAATAGGGAAATTTCTGGTTTGCAAACTAAGATCTCAAATGCTGAAAACCCGAATTTCACCCATGTCTGAATCACAAGCTTCTTTAATTAATAAAATGGCTGCTAAACCTGAATATAATGATAACAATTTTTTTGCTACAGCCAATGGTATCCAAGTTAAAATTGACAGCAATATTAGGATGTTGGCTGAATTGCATGCTAGGTGGGAAAGAGAAGCTGAAATTGATAGAAATAATAGTATAGCTCGAGTTTGTACTATTACCACCACTAGTAATGCTGAAGTATCACATGTTAGTAAACCTCCTACTATCAATGGTAAGTTTATTGGTGTTTGCAATGTTTCCACTTCCACTACAAAGCGTGCAAAATTGCCTAAAACTGCTGAAACTGTTTCTGATAAAAGTGCTGAAATTTTTCGAAATATTGGAGGCAATGGTCCCATTACTTTTGATCATAATGATTTTGATTTTGATGGCTGTAGCATTTCTGAAGTTATTATGTCCTTGCAAAAGCTAGCTAGAAGTCCTAATGCTAGTGCTATAAACATGGCTTTTACAAAACATATTACAAATGCTCTCATGAAAGTTAGGGAAGAGAAATTAAAACTTGAAGCTTCTATCCCTAGGAAGTTGGAAGATGGTTGGGAGCCCATAATTAAAATGAAAGTGATTGATTTTGATTGTAATGCTTTATGTGATCTTGGTGCAAGTATTTCTGTTATGCCTAAGAAATTATATGATATGCTTGACTTGCCACCTTTGGAACACTGTTATTTGGATGTTCATCTTGCTGATAACTCTATGAAGAAACCTTTGGGGAGAATTGACAATGTTCATATTATGGTTAACAATAACCTTGTCCCTGTTGATTTTGTTGTTTTGGATATTGAATGCAATGCTTTTTGTCCTATTGTTTTGGGAAGACCCTTTCTTCGAACTGTTGGTGTTGTTATTGATATGAAAGAGTGGAATATTAAGTATCAATTCCCTCTCAAGAAAGGTATGGAACACTTCCCTAGAAAGAGAATGAAGATGCCTTTTGATTCTATTATTAGAACAAATTATGATGTTGATGCTTCTTCTCTTGAGAACACTTGATTTGCACTTTCTGCGCCTAGCTGAAAGGCGTTAAAGAAAAGCGCTTATGGGAGACAACCCACCTTTTTATTTTCTGTCATTTTATTTTATTTTGAGTCAAGGTGTTGTTTGCTTCTGTAACAACTCCTTTGTATCTTTATTTTATTGCAATGTTGTGCCAAGTAAAGTCTCTAGTTGAAAGTTGATGCTAAATTTGGATTTCTGCGCAGTGACAGATTTTTGCTGTCCACCGTTTTGAGCTGTACGCACTCCAGAAACATCTAAAAATTCTGGAAAAATTCAGGCGTGATCCTCATATATGTAAGCAACTTTCATTAGTTTTGACTTTTCGCATCTGAGCAACTTAAGTGCCTCGATGTTTTTGTCTTTACAGACTGTTCTGTTTTTGACAGATTCTGCCTTTTATTTTGCATTCTCTCTTTTACTGTGTTTGAGTGGATTTCTTCGCTCCACGAAACATCAATGGCTGTAGATAATGTCCAGAAGTATTGGTGATGATTGTGTCATTACAGAACATGTGAATTTTTGATTATGCACTAACCCTTTAATGAGAATTACTTTGAGTTTGATGTGGCGGAAGTTTTCAAGGAGCAAGCGAGAATGATGATATGATGTGATCAAGAAGAGTGAAATGCCTAAGCTTGGGGATGACCCCGTGGGTCACCCCAGCAATATTCAAGAAGACTCAAGCGTCTAAGCTTGGGGATGCCCGAGGCATTCCCTTCTTCATCACCAACCTATCAGGTCATCTCTAGTAAAACTATATTTTTATTCTTCCATATCTTATCTATTTTACTTGAAGCGTCTGTTTGCTTTTATTTTTTCTTTGTTGTTTTTATTTTCTGAATAAGTTGGATCCTAGCATTCTTGTGTGGGAGAGAGACACGCTCCGCTTTTTCATGTGAATACTCATATTCTTCACTTATATCTTTTGAGTATTCTCATCTAGCTACTGCTATGCTTTTAGCTCCTGTTTTTCATGCATCTCTTTTAGAGATGTTAATTCTTGTGGAAAGTACTCTCTTGTTTCATTTGTAAATTACTTGGAGAGTTGCTTGGTTGATGTGTTGGTTCAGAAAATGCTGCATGTGGTAGTGGTATAATGAATAAACTTGCATAATCTTGTAGATCACTGAACTTTGATAACTTGATTCTTTGCAAATATTTTGAGATATTTAGATGGTAAATCTTGCTGGTTAGTTAAGTTAAAATCATTAGTGGATTGTTGTCTTTAAGCTTGTACCGTACTACAAACTCTACTAAAACTGTTGAAGGTGTAGTTGGACTTGATAGCTTTCCATGTCTAAAAGTGATTCGTAATAACTAAGTTGTGCTGAAGGTCGAGGGATCTAGCGGGGTACTTGTACCGCCGTGAACGGCCCTTCTTGGAATGAATTTTAATCATACTCTTAATGTTGAACCTGCTAGTTGTTTGCAATAAGCTTGTGAGTTCTTTTTGACTAATGTTAAGCTACGGTTTTTGGCACTTCCACCATCCATATTTGCTAGCCTCTTCGGTGCTGTGCATTGCCTTCTGCTCACATTGAGCGTTGTGCATACTTCGCCAGTACATCCGAACCCGTGGGAGGACTTTCTCTTGTTCTCCTACACATAAGCCCATACATCTTCCTCAAAACAGCCACCATCTACCTACCACAGCATTTCCATAGCTGTTCCGAGATATATTGCCATGCAACTTCCATCTTACATTACATGACTTGTTGTCATTTATCATTTATATATTGCTTTGCATGATTCTATACTGCTGATGTGCGGTTTACCCATGTTACGCTAGATCATTGCATATCCTGCAACACTGGCAGAGGCATACAGTTTCATACATCATGTTTTGTTCATTATGAGTTATTTGTACCAAAAAGTGTGTTGTCATATTAGAGTGTTGCCCCTAAAAGTGAAAAGAGCCATGGAGGTCATCAAAAAGAGAAACAGAAAAAGAAAAAAAATAGAAAAAAAGAAAAAAAAGAAAAAATTAAAGAAAAAGGGGGCAACATTACTATCCTTTATCCACACTTGTGCTCATGTTTTAGCACCTGCATATTCATAGTCATCATTTGAGCTCATGTTTAGCACCTATACTCCATGTGAGAGAGTTTTCATGTTTTACTAGTATAACTATGTGGGGTATTTACACTATAGAACTTGGGTTGTATATTCCAATGATGAGCTTCCTCAAAAATGCTCTAGGTCTTCATGAGCAACCAAGTTGGATGCACTCCCACTAGTTCCATTGGAGAGCTTTCATACACATATATCTCTATGTGCATCCGTTGCATGGCAATCACTACTCGTTACATAGCTTCGATTATAAGACTTCCTCTTATCTAATGATCACTTATAGCTTTGTGAGACTTTCTTCCTTTGGCCTTCCAAACCTCCATTAATGTTCTTTTAGCCATAACATCCTGGTGCCAATACCAAATGCTTGCGCTCACCGGTTGAGTAGACTTCGAAACAGTTGATTCATGACGTTCATGTTTATATTTACTTGATTGAATCCTTCTATGTTATGAAAAATTACTTGATGCTTGGAATTGAAGGATAGAACTCCTACATTGGATACTTAAAACATCCTTAATGAACCTTGTACGGTTTCATGTCTTTAAAGCAATAGTTCATGAAAAGTTTTAGCTTGTTTAACTATCTTGCTTTGTTATATCTTATTGAATATCAATTATAGACTTTTGCTTTGAATGATTTGATCCAGCTCACATGCTTTACAATATTATTTGATCAAGATTATGTGTAGCATGTCACTTAAGAAATTATTTGTTGTTATCGTTTTACCTACTCGAGGACGAGTAGAACTAAGCTTGGGGATGCTTGATACGTCTCCAACGTATCTATAATTTCTTATGTTCCATGCTTGTGTTATACCAATTGCTACATGTTTTATTCACACTTCATAGCATTTTTATGCATTTTCTGGGACTAACCTTGTCGTGGTGGGATCACGGCAGATGCCATAGGTATGGCTAAGATGGGGCCGAATGGTCGTTGGGGGAATCCGGGGAGGGTTTATGCACTCAAGAAGTGCACACGCAAGAACACGCAAGAACACAAACGAGAAACCAAGAAACCAAGAACACAAAGCACACCACGATGTACCCTGCTTCGGGGCCCTCTTGTGGAGGCAACACCCCTACTGCAGCACTATCCTACTCGGTGTATAGCTCAAGGTGACAAATACAAGCTGCTCCTCGAGCTGTATGATGCTACAATGGTGAGAACTTGAGGTAAAAGACGGAGCTACAAGGGAGGAAGAAGGAACTCCGAGCAAGATCCGAGGTATCTCCGGGGGTTCCGAGGTTCCTCTCTCTCTCTTTCTATCTCTCTCCTCCTCTGTCGATCGATCCCTCTGCAGGAGGGGGGTGAAGCCCATTAATAGGCCAGCCGAGTTACCGTTGTGCCCCTCGCTGAACACTGTAGCCATGCCTCTGCTCTGGTCATCACCGTACGCCTGTCAGGGACAAGACATGGCCTGCCCATCCCCTGCTGCATAACGGCAGAGCTAGCCTGTCTCCTCTGACAGAGACAGGACGTAGCCACGCCGTGCTACCTCGTAGCCTTTTCCCCGGATCTCGCGTGGTCAGCGGTCAGAGACGTGCAGCCCCGCCGAACCCGGGGCACGCCTCTGCCAGGCTCCGTGACAGACGCTCCCGTGTCAGGCGGGAAGTGACAGGAGCATTGACTCCTGCCCGACCTACGGCCTCCTGCCTTGGTTAGCTCGGGTCTTGCTCCCGCTCCTTACCTCGGGTCTTGTACTTAAGATCCGACCAGGTCGGACGTTACTTCCTTCCAATAGCTTCTCCTACACTCACAATACAAATCATGGCACCGAGGTAGTTAGGTCGGCTGATCATACCTCGGACTATGAACCTCGGCCCAGGCCAACGGGATACCTCGGACCCCTCTGGGCCAAGTTAGATCGGCCTTTTCCGTATCTCGGCACCTTTAAACTCCACTTATGCCAAGCCTTGACCCTACCCGGGGGTAGCCCCCGACATTAGTCCCCGAAGCTGGTGCGGTCCTACGACCTCGGATGGAGGGCCGTAGCAGGTTCAAAATAAGCAAGGCACCACCTCTAAAACCGACCTCAAATATAGCTCCGCCGAGGTACTTCCCACAGACCATAATCTAATCCGAGGTTGATATGCGATCTGAACTTTTCGAGCTGCTTGACTCAGCACAATCTTGCCTCAAGATTTTCCGAGGCACGTGGCGAAGAATCTCTGCCCGGACCTCGAAATCCGGACCTTTGAAAGACAGGTCCTGACCACACGCCGCCTTCGTCAGCCGGACCCACCAAACAGTGCACACGCGCACTCAAGTACTTGACCAACTTGACCGCCCACGACCCCTCGGTTCTCGCGCTGACCAGCACAGAAAATCCGGCGCTGGCGGTTGCCGTCCTGTGGCCCACGATGTGGCCGATCGTGCGGCCACAACTGCCGCAACTGCACGCTCGCCCGCACACGATCCCGCGTCCTCCCGGTAACCGCGCGGTAGTGCGCAGTTACCGCACGCGGTTATAAATAGGGGCCCAGGGGGAGTTTCTTCTTCTTCCCCACTCGCCCGCTGCTCCGTGCCCTCCGCTTCCAGCGCCGCCGTCGAGCTCTCGCTGGTGACGTGCACCGCACCTTGCGCCGCCACACCGCCGTTCTGCAGCAGCGTTCCGCACCGCCGTCGAGCGCCTCGCCGCACCGGAGTACGCGCGCTGCACCTTGCGCCGTCGACTCGCCGCCGATCCTTCGCGTTCTTCCCCGGTGAGTTCTTCGTTTCCCCTCCATGGCCATGAACATGTTCATCCTTCGATGAACTCGAGGATCTTGATGAATCCGATGAACTTGATGAATCCGATGAACTTGATGAATCCGATGAACTTGATGAACCCGATGCTCCACTTTCGCATTCTTTTAGCACTTTTAGATCTCACCTAGACTCGTTTCAGATACATCCACCGCGCTGTCCTCTTAGTTTTGCCCCTTGACGAACTTGAGTTTATTTTCCTTTTTAGCTCATCGGTAGATCTTTGCTAGTATCTCGCAGTGGTAGAAACGTGTTTCCCGCCTAAATCCTTTAGCCCGGCTGTCCCGAATGATCCGAGGTATTTACCCCGGCTATCCTGAATTCCGAGGTACTTACCCCGGTTGAACCTCCCTCTTCTGCAGGAAAGCGTCCATGTCTTCTGCCTCGGATCACGCCGAGGAAGGAGCACCTGGAGAACGAGGTAGCTGGGAGGGATCCGATGTCACGGAGGTCGACATCAAGTGGCTCCGAGATTCACGGCGGATCCCGGCCAACTCATCTGCCGGGTTCCGAAGAAAGAAGATATCGAACCCGAGGTGGAATCCGGGGAGCGGGTCGTCTTCCTGGATCACTTCGAACGTGGTTTCGGGCTCCCGGCCGGGAAATTCTTCCGGGATTTCTTGGACACCTTTGGGCTACAACCACACCACTTGCCCGCCAATGCCATCCTCCAACTTCGGCCTACGCAACTTTTCCGAGGGTTACCTCGGATTATGGCCAAGCATCGAGTCCTGGGCCAAGTACTTCCAGCTCAAGAAACAAAGTGTCCCGAACAAGAAGGTCGTGGACAAGGAGATGACCGCTTGCGGGGCGGCCTCGATTTCACCTCGGCGCCTCTCTGAGTTTCCTCGGATTCAGGGCCTGGACTCCTGCCGAAAATGGCAACGCTCCTTCTTCTATGTGAAGAACCCGGGCACCGAAGACCTCATCAACTTGCCGGAGTTCACCATCGGAACCCCCTGCCCAACTCAACTGGGATTATGAGCCTGCACCCGACGCTCCCGAGGTTCTACTGATCCACCAAACCATGATGTCCTCCAGGAGAAAAGTTGGGGAGCAGATGACATTTGCGCACCATGATCACCCGCCGAGTTAATCCTCTACAAGCGCGGGCCCATAAGATCTGCCACATGAGTGGTCGCTATGACCCCACCGGAATAGCACTCATGAACTCGATGACTCCGAAGTGAAGAGGCGCATCCGGGCCATCGCCAAGACCACCATGCCCGATAAGTGGAAATGGGGTGTCAAGCCCTATGACCGAGATCACCTTCCACCCAAGTAAGTGTACCTTACCCGCGTATAATATTCCTCGGTTTCATTTTCACCCCGACCTTGTATTGATTCTTGTGCTAACTCGGTTTTACTTCGCCACCTCTGCAGAAGTTCACTCGACAGGAAATCGAGGATGGCCCCCTTTCTTCTAAGGAGTGGACTCCCGACCTGCCTATTCCGGCCGCCGCCGAGGCTGAAGATCCGGACAATGAGGATCACCTCCCTATTCCCAAGGCCACCTCGGGTAAGACTCGCGGTTGCCCATCGCACCGCCCACCAGTTCGATCGTCCATCCAGGATTGGCCCGATGATGACGATGACGATTGCCAAATTCTGGAACCTGTCAATGTTATTCCAATTTCGTATGCTCCTCCAACATATAAGAACTTTCATCCAGCGTCTGCAGCTTCCCGGAAGCGCTCAGGACCCGGTACCTCGGATGCCGAGGCTTCCAAGACCTCGGAGACTGCAGCGCCCAAAGCCAAGCGTGCCAAGAAGACCTCGGCGAGGCACAAGAACGAGGCCCCGTGGAGGAAGATGCGTAAGTCACCTTGCTCCTTTTTACTTCTCACGCTGTTCCGAGGTTAAGCTTTTTACTCTAACTTAATCTTTTCTTTTTCGTCTAGCCCGGCTCGGCAGATCAAACAGAGCCACAGCTCGATACATTCACCACTGCCTCCAGTGGTTGAATCTCAGACAACCGAGGTCGAGGTTAACCTCGGCAGCCCCGCCAGAGCCTCTCCTCCAGAACGGTCCGTTGACATCCGCAGCCCGGAGAGGACCATCTCCTCCCCGGTGCGTGTCACCTCCGCCGAACTTCCACCGCCGAGCTCTGACTCCGGCCTGGGACACTCCGCTCCCGCCGAGATCAGACTCCTCCGCGTCCTCAGAAGGATGCGGAGACAGATCGCGCCAAGACTCCGGCTAAGACCGTGCTGGAGCCTCGGCTCTCCCCCAAGTCTCAAGCTGCGCGCAACCAGCAGCAACAGCAGCAGAAGAAGCAACAACAACAACGACTGCAGAAGCAAAAGCTTCAGCAGCAGCAGAAAGATTCAGCTCCAAATGTTGAGCCCCCCACACAGCCACAGCAAACTCCGATGCCGCCACCGCCACCGGGCCCCAAGGCTGCGAGCACCCAACTGGTGCCGCATGTTCCCGCGCCGAAGTCCACCTTGACCAAGACCGCGCCTTCGAGCTCTCAGGTCGCCACCTCCCGAGCTCTTTTCGCTGCTACCATCCAGCCGAACATCAGCAGCTGGGAGGTCGGGCAACTCCGGACCAAGAGCGGGAACAGCTTAGGCTCGGAGAAGCATTACGACATGGACTGGAACTCGGCTGACACTGCCGAGGTCTCCTCTAACCGACCTCTGAGCATCCAGCTGGACCTAGCGCCGTGCTCCAGTCCATTTACAACATGCAGACTGCGGTCCTTGATTGCAGCAAGAAGGCATCGGTAAGTTTCTTTACGCAACTCTCTTTCTTCCTTTGAAACCAAATGACAAACATACACTATTCCCAGTCCCCGAGATTCGGGTTGAGCAATTGACACTCCACCGAGTTAAAATTGCTCGGCTTGAATCTCAAAAACTTGTCATTTCTCCAATGCTGAGTCCCCGAGGCCAATGCCGAGTCCCCGGGACTCAATTGGGCCTCGGGTGCTAAAAAGACCTCGGATTTCTTCGAAATGTAACTTTTCAATATTCGTGTCAAATCTCTTTCCGCCGAACTGATCTCTCTATTTTTTCAGGAGTGCAACAATGCTCGGACAAAATCTTCAAGAACCTCCTGCTGGATCACAACACACTGAAGAAGTCTCACCGGACTCTTCTATCAGCAAAGGAGCAGAGCGACAAAGATTATGCCTCCAAGTTGAAGACAGCCGAAGATGAAATAGCTCGGCTGCAACAAGAGCTGAACCGGGCTAATGAAGCCAAAGCTGCTGTGGAGGACGCTATGAAGGTCAAAGACCAGGCCGCCGAACAGCAGAAAGAAATTGCCAAGACCCTGGAGAACCGCGCCACCTCGGCCGAAACCGAACTATCGCTCTCCGAGCTATATCGAAAAGTTGGTTGTCCGAGCTCACTCGGATTAATCACCAAATGGACAGTAAGTTTCTTTTCCCTTTTCCTTATTTTCTGCCGACCTACACCCCGTGCCACCGTATGCCTTATTTCAGCGACAGCCTTTTTGTCTTCTTCAGAGAATTTTGAGCACTCCAAGGACAAAGCTATCCGAGAAGTTCAAGCAGCTCGGGCAAAGAGGGCTGAGACAGAAACCCTCGGCGAAAGCTGGGATATCCAGGACCACCTTGTCGCCCTTAATGCTCGGATCAGGCCGCTCAGGGCCATTGGAACTAAACTGGTTGATGCTGCCATCGAGGTCCATCGTGCCCTCTGGCCCAAGGTTAAGACTCCCACTTGCATCGACGAGCTCGCCACGAAGCTGAAAGGAGCCGAGGCTAGACTTCGGGAGTGGAGATGCTCATCAGCTCGGGCTGGAGCGGACAAGGCCCTGGTGTTCGTGCTGTCTTGGTATGAATGTTGAGATCCACACGGTTACCTCCCTGCGCAAGGGCTCTCCTTGGAACACCACTCCTGATGGCATTGAGAAACGCCAAGCAGCAGCCGACCTCTTTGCTAGTTATGCAAACACCCGGACCTTTGATGAAGGGCGCCTCTATTCTGAGGATGAAGAGAGCTCGGACGAGGAAGAAGAGTCCGGTGAAGAAGGCTCTGACGGCGAGGAAATTGACTTCGACGAGCCTGAGAGCTCCAAGGGCAAGGCCGGCAAAACAACCGAGGTGGCTGAATTCTGATGATGACTTCAACTTCGACGAACCTCCGAACCCCAAGGGCAAGTCCGGCAAAGCCGTAGCCACCGAGGTGATCTCCCCCGACGTGACGGACACCCCGGCATCCACTCCAACAACCGAGGTTGCTTCCGCGACCGAGGTTGTTCCTGCGCCCGAGGTTGTTCCTGCGCCCGAGGCTCCTGCTTCCGAGGTCCCCACTACCACAACTTCGGCGACCGAGGTCTCTGGTTCCGAGGCCTGAACTTGTCTCAAGAAAAACATTAAATCCCCGGTATGCCGGGTGCAGATGTAATAGACCTTAAGTAGTTTGCCTTGCTACCAGTACTATTATCTTGCTATCCGAACCATGCTTTTCTAAAATTTATGCCGAACCCTTTTGGAACGAGTCCCCGAGTTCACTTTCGTGTTTACTATACTTGGCATTCTTTGCTCTTGTCTACCATTTTGGCGTTCGACAGTCGAGTCACAAGATTGTTGTTTATAGCATACAGTACTTAGCAAATGCGAGGTGTGTTTCAAAATCATCCGACATAAATGAAAGGTAAAGACAGGGGTTAGTAAACGACACATGCCGAACTATATTTTTGGACCGAGTCCCCGAGTCCATTTTCATGTTTCCCACGTTTTTTCATCTTTGCTCTTGACTACCATTTCGGCGTTCGTCAGTCGAGTCACAAGATTAGTTACACAGCATACATTACTTGAAGTTTGAGACGAGGTTCAAAATAGTTCGGCATATGAACGAAATTGACAAACAGAAATAAAACACAAGCACATGAGCGAGGCAGTCCCCGAGCTTCAACCTCGGAGTGCCGACATTTCATTAAGGATTAACCGAGGTACATACATTGCGCCCTTCATGAGTAGAAAGGTCGGAGTAGAGCTATATTCCATGGTCGCTGACCTCTGATCCGGGGTTGTCCAGCCCATCTTTCCTTGGTTCCTGCGCATCTATAAGATAGTACGAATCATTGAGCAGAGCTCGGCTCACAATGAACGGTCCCTCCCATGGAGGTGACAACTTGTGCCGACCTTTCTTGCGCTGCACCAGCCTCAGCACCAAATCTCCCTCGTGAAACACACGAGGGTTGACACTCCGGCTATGATAACGTCGGAGACCTTGTTGGTATATTGCTGACCGAGATGAGGCCAATTCTCTAGCTTCCTCAAGCAGATCTACTGCATCCTCCCGAGCCTCTTTTGCCTCGGCTTCAGTGTACATTGCCACTCTGGGCGCATCATATTCGATGTCAGTGGGTAGCATAGCTTCTGCCCCATAGACCATAAAAAATGGCGTATAGCCAGTTGATCGATTTGGCGTGGTCCTTAGACCCCACAGTACTGCTGGTATCTCATCTATCCAACACCCCGGCGTTTTCAGCAGTGGTTCAATGAGCCGAGCCTTGATGCCGGCCAACACTAGAGCATTTGATCTTTCCACTTGTCCATTAGACTCCGGATGTGCCACCGAGGCTATGTCCAGCCGGATTCCCTTGTTCATGCAAAACCGAGCAAATTCTCCAACAGCAAAGTTCGTGCCGTTGTCCGAGATAATGCTATGGGGGTACCCATATCGCAGAATGATCTCCTTCAAAAAGTCACTGCTGAATGACCATCCAACTTCCGGATTGGTTTCACCTCGATCCACTTGGTGAACTTGTCCACCATCACCAGTATGTGCGTCATGTTACCTCGGGCTGGTTTGAACTCTCCCACCATATCCAAACACCATACCGCAAACGGCCAAGTGATAGGAATTGTTTTGAGCGCCGAGGCTGGCATATGCGTTTGCTTGGCAAACCTTTGGCATCCTTCACATCTCCGGACTATGTCCTCTGCATCAGCAAGAGCAGTGGGCCAATAGAACCCATGCGAACACCTTGGCCACCAGAGCTCTTGTGCTGCAATGATGACCACACTCTCCTTGGTGGATCTCCAAAAGCATCTCCTTGCCTTCAGCTGGCTCGACACACCGTTGCAACACCTCGGTTACGCTTCTTTTATAGAGCTCCTTGTTGATGATGGTGTACGCCTTTGCCCTCCTTTGGATTCTCCTAGCCTCGGTTGTGTCACTTGGCAAGCTTCCCTCTGTTATGAACTTCATGATTGCTCCGCCCACTCCGGCACTGGGTGCAAAGGAAAAAGTTTCTCGTCCACCTCCATTGGTTCGGCCACCATAATCTCCTCCATTATTTCCTCCACCATCCTGCGACCAGTCCCCGAGTCTTGACGAGCAGTCCCCGAGGTTCGGTGCGCAGTCCCCGAGCTCTGCCACGCAGTCCCCGGGTCCGACCAACGCATCCGACGTCTACCTCCATTGGAACAGGTCCGGACTCTTGCTCCGCCGGGATGAAAATAGATTCGGATTCAGGAGAAGGTTTGATTGAAGGAGTTCTCAAGTGATTCAGGGCTACTCCAGGTGGTACTGCCTCTTTAGATGAACCGAGCTTTGACAACACGTCGGCAGCATTATTTTCTGTCCGAGGTATATGCTGTATTCACACCCTTCAAAGAACCCGGATATCTTTTGCACATGGAACCGATATAACGCCATGTTGGCATCCAGAGCATCCCAAGTTCCAGAAGATTGTTGCACCACCAGGTCGGAATCGCCGAAGCATTCCATACGCCGGATACCGATCTCCTTCGCCACATTGAGTCCATGGATTAAGGCCTCATACTCCGCCACATTGTTTGATGCGAGAAATGAATCTGCAGCACATATTTCAGCTGATCTCGCTTCGGTGAGGTGAGGACTATTCCAGCCCCCAGCCCGATCTTTGTCTTGGACCCATCAAAATGCATCTTCCAATAATTATAGTCCGGCCTGGGTGGCTCATACTGCATCTCGGCCCAATCACAAAAGAAGTCCGGCAGCGCCTGGGATTTAATTGCATCTCTTCTCTCATAATGTGGTGCATATGGAGACACCTCAATCGCCCATTTGGCAACTCGGCCAGTTGCATCTTTGCACCCGATGATCTCCGAGATTGGAGCTTCGCACACCACCGTCATGGGATGCTCCTGGAAATAATGCTTCAACTTCTTGACCGCCAGGTAGACACCATACGTCATCTTCTGGTAGTGAGGGTAATTCTGCTTCGAGGTAGAGATCACCTCGCTCAAGTAATACACCGGTCTCTGCACCGACCTGCCACCTTCTTCGCGCTCCACCACCACTGCCACACTTACAACTCGGTTTGTGGCCGCAATGTAAAGTAACATCGGCTCATTGTGCAATGGTGACGCCAACACCGGAGCGGTGGACAACATCTTTTTAGCTCATTGAACGCCACGTCGGCCTGCGGGGTCCATGTAAACCCGGTACTTTTCTTCATGAGCTGGTACAAAGGTAAGGCTTTTTCTCCCAGCCGACCTACAAATCGGCTCAACGAGGCTAGGCACCCTGTGAATTTCTGCACATCTTTCAAACACTTCGGTAATTTCATGTTCTCAATAGCTCGGATCTTGGCCGGGTTAACCTCGATACCTCGGCTAGACACCAGGAATCCAAGCAACTTTCCAGCCGGGACACCAAAGGTGCACTTGTCCGGGTTAAGTTTCAACCGATATTTTCTCAAATTCACAAATGTCTCCTCGAGATCCTCGAGGAGAGTACGTTTCTCCTTAGTTTTGATGACGATATCATCGACATACACTTGCACATTTTTGCCCATTTGAGAGTGCAGGCATTTCTGCATACACCTCTGATAAGTTGCCCCGGCATTCCTCAGACCAAAACACATGACACGATAGCAATACGCCCCATACGGGGTAATAAAAGCAGTCTTTATTTGATCCTTCGGGTTCAGTGGTATCTGGTGAAAACCAGAGTACGCATCGATAAAAGACAACAGTTCACAACCAGCAGTGGAATCAATCACTTGATCAATCCGAGGTAATGGAAACGGATCTTTCGGGCACGCCTTGTTGAGGTTAGTGAAGTCAATGCACATGCGCCACACCTTGACCACGGCTGGCTCGTCTTTCTTCTTTTCCACCAAGACCGGATTGGATATCCAGTCCGGATGCAGCACCTCCATAATGAACCCGGCTGCAAGCAACTTAGCCAGCTCGTCCAGCACCACTTGTCTTCGGTCGTCTGAGAGACGACGGGTCGGTTGCCTCACCGGTTTCACCTCCGGCCTGACAAATAAAGAGTGCTCTGCCAACTCCCTCGGAACACCAGGCAGGTCCTTAGCCGACCATGCAAAGATATCCCGATTCTCACGGAGGAAGTGACAGAGCTCGCTTTCCTATTTCTCGCCCAGCCCGGTCCCAATGAGGGCCATGCGCTCCGGGTGCTCCGGGTCAATGGGGATCTTCTTGGTCTCCTTGGGCACCTCGAATGCTGCAGTTGAGTCCGGGCTCATCAGTCCGGACATGCCGAGCTGTGTTGACTGCGCCATTGCCACCACTTGATGCAGCTTCTTCTTCTCAGCTGCGATCACCAAAGATTCGGCCAGATTAGACCCCGCCGAGGCACACTGAATGGCTCGCTTGTAGTCACCCGAGATGGATATGATCCCATTAGGCCCGGCATTTTCATCTTCAGGTATGCAACATGGGTGGAAATCATGAACTTGGCCAGAGCCGGCCTTCCAAGCAATGCATGGTATGCACTCTCCAAGTCCACCACCTCGAACTCGATACTCTCAACTCGGCAGTTATCCTTGGTTCCAAATGCTACATCCACCCATATCTTGCCCATGGGTGCACAGGAAACGCCAGGCACAATCCCATGAAAAGTACAACTGCTCGGCATCAACTGATTTGGCGATATGCCCAATTTCACCATTGTGTCTCGGTACATGATGTTGATGGCACTGCCATTGTCCACCAGAACTCGGGTAAACCTCACATTGTTGTAGGCCCACACAACGTCGGATCTACCACCAGGGCATACTTTCCAGGGCTCGGCATGATCCGAGGTGTATCTTTCCTGCTCCAAGTGATCTCCTGCTCAGACCAGTTCATATAGGTCGGCACCACCGGCATTACTGCATTCACCTCCATGGCACGCCTCTGCACACTCTTCTTGTCAGTTGGCTCGGTCACAAAGACCACATAGCTCGCATGAGCCTCTCTATAGTCATTTCCGGGGTATTCATACTGCTGACTTGGTCCGGCACCATTGTTGTTGTTATTACCTCGGACATTCACAACATTCACGGGCCTTGCTGCTGCAGGCCTCGGAGGAGGTGCAGTGGTTATCGGGGTAACATTTGCTCCGGACAGATTCGGGTGGGACCTCGGCTGAAATCTCTGAGGTGGTCCTCCTCTGTTTCCTCCGGCCTTCGCCCCTTCTTCTCTGATTCTGTGGTTCCAGCTGCACTGCCGGGTTGAATGGTTGGCTGGCTTGCGCGGGTCGGTCGTATGGTAACGGCAAGGACCATCTAACATCGCTTCATAAGTCAAGGGTGGCTCCGGGTTCGGACTAAATGCCGGACCATTGATTTTCGGCCTCTGGACACCTCCAGCTCCGGGCTGATCCGGGTTCACCGCTGCAACTTGGTTCGAGGGGTATGGGTGATACGTCTCCAACGTATCCATAATTTCTGCTGTTCCATGCTTATATATACCATTTTCTACATGTTTTATATACACTTCGTATCACTTTTATGCATTTTCTGGGACTAACCTATTAACAAGATGCCACAGTGCCAGTTCCCTGTTTTCTGCTGTTTTTGGTTTCAGAAAGTTACTTCTGGAAATATTCTCGGAATTGCACGAAACAAAAGGCCAAGTCCTATTTTTCCAGCACGTACACGGAGTCCGAAGGAGAGACGAAGGGGAGCCACGAGGTGGCCAAACCACCTGGCGGCGCGGCAGTGGGCCCACCGCGCCAGCCTGTGGTTTGGGCCCCTCGGGGGTCTGATGTCTACGTGTGCTTCTATTCTTGTAGACAGTGTTGGGCCTCCAAGAGCAGAGGTTTGTAGAACAGCAGCAAGTTTCCCTTAAGTGAATCACCCAAGGTTTATCGAACTCAGGGAGGTAGAGGTCAAAGATATCCTCTCAAGCAACCCTGCAATTAAGATACAAGAAGTCTCTTGTGTCCCCAACACACCCAATACACTTGTCAGATGTATAGGTGCACTAGTTCGGCGAAGAGATAGTGAAATACAAGTGATAGGGATGATTATAAGTAGTAACTGCAATCTGAAATAAAATGGCAGCAAGCAAACATGTAGCAGAACTTGATGTAAACGGTGTTTCAATGCTTAGAAACAAGGCCTAGGGATCATACTTTCACTAGTGGACACTCTCAACAATGATCTCATAACTGAATAAGTAAAAGCTACTCTTAAACACTCTCTTGTTGGATAACAAACACCATTCATTGTGTAGGGCTACAAAAGCACACCTCAAGCCGGAGTAAACAAGCGCCACAACGTCATAAAGGAATCACACACGGTGCACACACTGTCACCTTTACACCGTGGAGAGTACCGGAGTTCATATTAAAGTAACCTATAGAGTGCATAATAGATAAAGAGTAACATCTACATATTCAACTAGATTAGCACAACTGAACACAAGTAAATACTGCTCGGGATTATTCTCCTTCTTGATAACACAAGAGTACTACGTGTAGGGCTGCAAAAGCACTCCTCAAAGTCTGAGTAAACAAACACCACAGTTCCCAAGAATAAGCCATGATAAATATCTAAATTATTCATAGAGTCACACAAGTACCCACACTGTCACCTTGATACCGTGTTGTCACAACGACTCCAGAAACTAGACAAAATCACTTGAGTAGCATAAACATTATTAATGTATTCAGCGATACTAGCAATACACACGATCACATAAAGATCACACCATGGAGAGAGAGATGAACCACATAGCTACCGGTAGAGCCCTCAGCCTCGGGGGAGAACTACTCCCTCCTCATCATGGGAGTCAGCAGCGGCGATGAAGATGGCGGTGGTGTCGATGGAGATGACTCCGGGGGCAATTCCCCGTCCCGGCAGCGTGCCGGAACAGAGATTCTGTCCCCCGAAACTTGTCGTCGATGGCGGCGGCGCTGCGGAACTCTTCTGGAAATATGACTTGGTTTTTAGGGTTTTCGCGTCTGAGGCAATATATAGGCGAAGGGGCGATGTCGGTGGAGGCCGAGGGGCCCACACCACCTGTGGCGCGGCAGGGGGCCCACCCGCGCCGGGTGTGGTTTGGCCACCTCGGCGCCCTCCTTCGTCTCTCCTTCGGACTCCGTGACGGTGCTGGAAAAATAGGGACGTGGCCTTTTGTTTCGTGCAATTCCGAGAATATTCGCAGAAGTACTTTTCTGAAACCAAAAACAGCAGAAAACAGGGAACTGGCACTGTGGCATCTTGTTAATAGGTTAGTCCCAGAAAATGCATAAAAGTGATATAAGTGTATATAAAACATGTAGCAAATGGTATAATATAAGCATGGAACATCAGAAATTATGGATACGTTGGAGACGTATCAAGCATCCCCAAGCTTAGTTCTACTCGTCCTCGAGTAGGTAAAACGATAACAACAAATAATTTCTGAGGAGACATGCTTTCACACAATCTTGATCAATATATTGCAAGGCTCATGTCATGAATGAAGTGACTCAAAGCAATGTCTATAGTTTGCTAACAAATAGATAAAGAGTAAACAATGAATCATATAAGCAAAAACTTTTCATGAATAGTACTTTCAAGACAAGCATCAAAAAGTTTTGCATAAGAGGTAACTCATAAAGCAATAGATTCAAAGTAAAAGGCATTGAAGCAACACAAAGGATGATTAAGTTTCAGCAATTGCTTTCAACTTGTAACATGTATATCTCATGGATAGTTGTCAACATAAAGCAATATAACAAGTGCAATAAGTAAACATGTAAGAATCAATGCACACAAAGTTGACACAAGTGTTTGCTTCTAAGATAGAAAGGAGTAGGTAAACTGACTCAACATAAAGTAAAAGATAGGCCCTTCGCAGAGGGAAGCAGGGATTAAATCATGTGCTAGAGCTTTTTAAGTTTTCGAAAGCATATAGAGAGCACAAAATAAGTATTTGAGAGGTGTTTGTTGTTGTCAACGAATGGTAGTGGGCACTCTAACCCCCTTGTCAACCAGACTTTCAAGAGCGGCTCCCATGAAGGACGTTATCTCTACCAGCAAGGTAGATCATCCCTCTTCTCTTTTGTTTACACATGTATTTTAGTTTCTTTATAGATGACACTCCTCCCAACCTTTTGCTTACACAAGCCATGGCTAACCGAATCCTCGGGTGCCTTCCAACATTCACATACCATGGAGGAGTGTCTATTGCAAAATTAAGTTGCTTACTGATAAATCAGGGCAAAACATGTGAAGAGAATTATTAATGAAAGTTGTAATTAATTGGGGCTGGGCACCCCGTTGCCAGCTCTTTTTGCAAATTATTGGATAAGCGGATGTATATGCCACTAGTCCAGGTGAAAGTCTGTCAGAAGTAAATGACAAGATTGAAAGATAAAACACCACATACTTCCTCATGAGCTATAAAACATTGACACAAATAAGGAGTAATAAAGTTTTGAATAGTTTAAAGGTAGCACATGAAATATTTACTTGGAATGGCAGGAAATACCACATAGTAGGTAGGTATGGTGGACACAAATGGCATGGGTTTTGGCTCAAGTTTTGGATGCACGAGAAGCATTCCCTCTCAGTACAGAGTTTAGGCTAGCAAGGTTGTTTGAAGCAAACACAAGTATAAACCGGTACAGCAAGAATCACATAAAAACATATTGCAAGTATTATAAGACTCTACACTGTCTTCCTTGTTGCTCAAACATTTTACCAGAAAATATCTAGACCTTAGAGAGAACAAATATGCATCCCAAGTCTCAACAAGCTCTACGGTAGTTCTCCACTACTAGGCTTTAACTACATGATGCAAGAGCTTAAACATGATCTACTTGAGAGCTCAAAACAATTGCAAAGCATCAAATCGAAACAAGACAATGATCTACAAGAATGCATATGTCTTTTCCAATACCAACTACTACATGTAGCATTTTCTTTCTTCCAAACAAACACCAATCAATTTATTTAAACATAAACTCTCCAAATGATAATATAATGCAGCAAGAGAGTATTTATAAACAAGTGCTAACAGCTCGAAGAGATGCATGAAAAACAGGAGCTAAAAGCACTGCAGTAGCTAGTTAAGAATACTCAACAAATATAAGTGAAGAACATGAGTATTCACATGAAAAAGCGGAGCGTGTCTCTCTCCCACACAAGGATTGCTAGGATCCGAATTTATTCAAACAAAAACAAAAATAAAAGCACACAGACGCTCCAAGTAAAGCGCATAAGATGTGAAAGAATTAAAATATAGTTTCACTAGAGATGACCTGATAAGTTGTTGATGAAGAAGGGGATGCCTTGGGCATCCCCAAGCTTAGACGCTTGAGTCTTCTGAATATGGTTGGGATGAACCACGGGGGCATCCCCAAGCTTAGGCTTTTCACTCTTCTTGATCACATAATATCACCCTTCTCGCTTGATCCTTGAAAACTTCCTTCACACCAAACTCAAGACAGTTCTCATTAGAGGGTTAGTGCATAATCAAAAATTCTCATATTCTGTAATGATACAATCAATCCCAAAGCTTCTGGACATTAGCTACAGCCACCAATGCTTTGTGGAGCAAAGAAATCCACACAAACACAGTAAAAGAGCGAATGCAAAACAAAAGGCAGAATCTGTCAAAAACAGAACAGTCTGGAATGACGAATTTTTTCGAGGCACTTAAGTTGCTCAGATGGATCTGGCCTAAAATAATGAAAGTTGCGTACATATCTCAGGAATATGCGTGATTTTTTCAGAATTTTTGAATTTTCTACAGGGAGATAAGCTCAAATCCGTGACAGCTAAAAATCTGTCACTGCGCAGAAATCCAAATCTTGCATCAACTTTCAATATAGAACTTTACTTGGCACAACAATGCGATAAAATAAAGATACAAAGGAGTTGCTACAGAAGTACAAAACTCCTTGACTCAAAAAAAAAAAATAACAGAAAATAAAAACAATGGGTTGTCTCCCATAAGCGCTTTTCTTTAAAGCCTTTTAGCTAGGCATAGTGATTTTGATGCTCTCATATGTATAAGAGTTGAATATAAGAGAGCATCAAAAGCAAATAAAACACATTTAAGTCTAACCCACTTCTATGCAAAGGAGTCTTGTAAGAAAAAAATCAATAAAGCAAAAGTGACTAGCATAGGAAGGCAAAACAAGTGCAACTTCAAAAATTTCAACATAAAGAGAGGAGACTTAATATTATTGTGATATATGAAATCGTGTCTCCCTCTCTCATAAGGACCAGTAGGTCTTAAAGTACCCAGCAAATAAAAGCAAATCAAGAGAAAGCTCAAAACTTCATCATAAAGAGAGTTTAGTAACATGAAGATTTCTATAACCATACTTTCCTCTCTCAAAATAATTTTCAGTAGCATCATGAATAAACTCAACAATATAGCTATCACATAAAGCATTCTTATCATGATCCACATGCACAAAAGTATCATTACTCTCCACATAAGCATAATCAATTTTATTAGTAATAGTGAGAGTAAAACTATCACAACCATCATTGTATTCATCATAAATTGCAGGCATAGTATAATCATAATAAACTTTATCCTCCATAGTAGGTGGCACCAAAATACCACTATCATTATAATCATCATAAATTGGAGGCAAAGTATCATCAAAGAAAATTTTCTCCTCAAAACTTGGGGGACTAAAAATATCATATTCATCAAACCAGCTTCCCCAAGCTTAGACTTTGCATAGCATTAGCAATAATGGTGTTCAAAGAATTTATAGTAATAACATTGCTACCATCATGCAAACAAGCCTCCATAGGTTTTTTAATTTTCTCTCAAAAGCATCATGTCCTAATTCAATATAAAGTTCATAAAGATCTCTAATTTTTTTGTTGTTTTCCATTAAGCCTAACTAGTGAAAATAAAAACAAGAAACAAAAAGAAATAATTGCAGAATCTAAAGGAGATACCTTCCAACGCTTACCTCCCCGGCAACGGCGCCAGAAAATAGCTTGATGTCTACGTGTGCTTCTATTCTTGTAGACAGTGTTGGGCCTCCAAGAGCAGAGGTTTGTAGAACAGCAGCAAGTTTCCCTTAAGTGAATCACCCAAGGTTTATCGAACTCAGGGAGGTAGAGGTCAAAGATATCCTCTCAAGCAACCCTGCAATTAAGATACAAGAAGTCTCTTGTGTCCCCAACACACCCAATACACTTGTCAGATGTATAGGTGCACTAGTTCGGCGAAGAGATAGTGAAATACAAGTATAGGATGATTATAAGTAGTAACTGCAATCTGAAATAAAATGGCAGCAAGCAAACATGTAGCAGAACTTGATGTAAACGGTGTTTCAATGCTTAGAAACAAGGCCTAGGGATCATACTTTCACTAGTGGACACTCTCAACAATGATCTCATAACTGAATAAGTAAAAGCTACTCTTAAACACTCTCTTGTTGGATAACAAACACCATTCATTGTGTAGGGCTACAAAAGCACACCTCAAGCCGGAGTAAACAAGCGCCACAACGTCATAAAGGAATCACACACGGTGCACACACTGTCACCTTTACACCGTGGAGAGTACCGGAGTTCATATTAAAGTAACCTATAGAGTGCATAATAGATAAAGAGTAACATCTACATATTCAACTAGATTAGCACAACTGAACACAAGTAAATACTGCTCGGGATTATTCTCCTTCTTGATAACACAAGAGTACTACGTGTAGGGCTGCAAAAGCACTCCTCAAAGTCTGAGTAAACAAACACCACAGTTCCCAAGAATAAGCCATGATAAATATCTAAATTATTCATAGAGTCACACAAGTACCCACACTGTCACCTTGATACCGTGTTGTCACAACGACTCCAGAAACTAGACAAAATCACTTGAGTAGCATAAACATTATTAATGTATTCAGCGATACTAGCAATACACACGATCACATAAAGATCACACCATGTGAGAGAGAGATGAACCACATAGCTACCGGTAGAGCCCTCAGCCTCGGGGAGAACTACTCCCTCCTCATCATGGGAGTCAGCAGCGGCGATGAAGATGGCGGTGGTGTCGATGGAGATGACTCCGGGGGCAATTCCCCGTCCCGGCAGCGTGCCGGAACAGAGATTCTGTCCCCCGAAACTTGTCGTCGATGGCGGCGGCGCTGCGGAACTCTTCTGGAAATATGACTTGGTTTTTAGGGTTTTCGCGTCTGAGGCAATAATAGGCGAAGGGGCGATGTCGGTGGAGGCTCGAGGGGCCCACACCACCTGTTGCGCGGCAGGGGGCCCACCCGCCTGGGTGTGGTTTGGCCACCTCGGCGCCCTCCTTCGTCTCTCCTTCGGACTCCGTGACGGTGCTGGAAAAATAGGGACTGGCCTTTTGTTTCGTGCAATTCCGAGAATATTCGCAGAAGTACTTTTCTGAAACCAAAAACAGCAGAAAACAGGGAACTGGCACTGTGGCATCTTGTTAATAGGTTAGTCCCAGAAAATGCATAAAAGTGATATGAAGTGTATATAAAACATGTAGCAATTGGTATAATATAAGCATGGAACATCAGAAATTATAGATACGTTGGAGACGTATCAGGGTCGCCGACATCGCCCCTTCGCCTATTTATTCCCCGAGACGTGAAAACCCTAAAACACCGAGCCTTTCATCCAGAACATATTCGCTGCCGCCGCCGTCGTCAACCCTAACTCGGGGGGTTTCTGAAGCTCTTCCCGGCACCCTGCCGGAGAGGGGAATCATCACCGGAGGGCTCTACATCGCCATGCCCGCCTCCGGAGTGATGCGTGAGTAGTTCATCCTTGGACTATGGGTCCATAGCAGTAGCTAGATGGTTGTCTTCTCCACTTGTGCCATCATGTTTAGATCTTGTGAGCTGCCTATCATGATCAAGATCATCTTATTGTAATGCTACATGTTGTGTTTGCTGGGATCTGACTTATATTGATACCTATGTGGAGCTGAATATTATATTATCATGTCTATGTCATTTGTGATCTTGCATGCTCTCCGTTACTTGTTGAAGCCTTGGCCAAGTGAATACTTGTGACTCCAAGAGGGGGTATTTATGCATGATAGTTGGGTTCAACCTCTATTTAACCTGGGATAGTGACAGCAAGTTCTAAGGTTGTAGATGTGTTGTTGCCACTAGGGGTAAAACAGCAATGCTTTATTCAAGGATGAATGTATTGTTTACATTACGCACATTACTTAATGCAATTGTCTGTTGCTTGCAACTTAATACTGGAAGGGGTACGGATGTTAACCGGAAAGTGGACTATTTAGGCATAGATGCATGCTGGATAGCGGTCTATGTACTTTGTCGTAATGCCCAAATGAATCTCATAGTAGACACCACAGCTCACACATGCATGTTATATGCACTTATCAATTGTCAATTGCCCAGCTGTAATTTGTTTACCCAGCATGTTAGTTATCTTATTGGAGAGACACCACTAGTGAACTGTGGACCCCGGTCCATTCTTTTACATCTGAAATACAATCTACTGCAATCATTGTTCTCTACTGTTTTATGCAAACAAACATCATTTTCCATTCGATACGTTTAACCCTTTGTTTTCAGCAAGCCGGTGAGATTGACAACCTCACTGTTAAGTTGGGGCAAAGTAATTTGATTGTGTTGTGCAGGTTCCACGTTGGCACCGGAATCCCTGGTGTTGCGCCGCACTACACTCCTTCACCAACACCTTCGAAGCAACCTCGTTTTCCTACTGGTTCGATTAAACCTTGGTTTCATACTGAGGGAAAACTTGCTGCTGCACTCATCATACCTTCCTCTTGGGGTTCCCAACTGACGTGTGACGTACAAGCATTGTTTCTGGTGCTGTTGCCGGGGAGATATTCCCTCGTCAACTAGCGCTAGCAACACGTTTTCTGGCGCCGTTGCCGGGGAAAACCGAATTGCTTCTGCAAGGGGAGTCTCTCACACCCAATCTCTTTACTTTGTTATTTGTCTTGCTTAGTTTATTTTTATTTAGTCTTGTTTGCTCTCTTTATCAAAAACACAAAAAAATTAGTTACTTGTTTAATTCGGTTTGATTTTGTTTTTCAAAATGAATGCTCCTGAAGTTGAAGTTCGTTCTTTTAGGCAACTAGGAGGTGAAAATTTGAAAGATGCTTGGTATAGAATTAGTGATGCTCATCATAGATGTACTAAGAAACACTCTACCACTATCCTCCTTAGGAACTTTTATGTTGGTATCTCTAGTTGGTATAGGTATGTTCTAGACACTCTTACAGGTGGAAATTTCTTGGGTACTCCTGCTTTAGAAGCCTGTAATATTATTGAAAGTTTGGTAGGAACACCACCCACTAAAGATATTAAAATTGAGATCACCTTGGAGGATGTTATAAATAAGTTAGACTCTATGGAGAATTTTTTCCAAATTTTCTTGATTGTATTGGTAAGACTAATGAATCAATAGCCACCATCAATGAAAGAATCACTGTTCTTGAGGATAATAATATCCATGACACCCAAAATCATAGAATTGATGAGTTAGAGGAAGCTATTGAAACCTTAAGTTCAACCTTTACTTCTCTTAAGTCTAAAAAGGAGAAAGTTTATGTGGGTAGAGAGCAAAAGTTTATGTATGTTCCTAAAGTGCCAAAACCAAAGACTCATTATGAGCTTAAAATTGATAAAACTTTTAGTACGGTTAAAGGTAATGAAACACCTCCAGGAACATCTAAGATACCCATTGTTACAAGCTGTGTGTTGGAAGAAGCTTTTGATGATTTGAATGATTTGCCACTTGACAACACTTGATTTTCACTTTCTGCGCCTAGCTGAAAGGCGTTAAAGAAAAGCGCTTATGGGAGACAACCCATCGTTTTTATTTGCTGTTATTTTTGTTTTCTTTGAGTCAAGGAGTTTTGTTACTTCTGTAGCAACTCCTTTGTATCTTTATTTTATCGCAATGTTGTGCCAAGTAAAGTTCTATATTGAAAGTTGATGCAAGATTTGGATTTCTGCGCAGTGACAGATTTTTAGCTGTCACGGATTTGAGCTTATCTCCCTGTAGAAAATTCAAAAATTCTGAAAAAATCACGCATATTCCTGAGATATGTACGCAACTTTCATTATTTTAGGCCAGATCCATCTGAGCAACTTAAGTGCCTCGAAAAAATTCGTCATTCCAGACTGTTCTGTTTTTGACAGATTCTGCCTTTTGTTTTGCATTCGCTCTTTTACTGTGTTTGTGTGGATTTCTTTGCTCCACAAAGCATTGGTGGCTGTAGCTAATGTCCAGAAGCTTTGGGATTGATTGTATCATTACAGAATATGAGAATTTTTGATTATGCACTAACCCTCTAATGAGAACTGTCTTGAGTTTGGTGTGAAGGAAGTTTTCAAGGATCAAGCGAGAAGGGTGATATTATGTGATCAAGAAGAGTGAAAAGCCTAAGCTTGGGGATGCCCCCGTGGTTCATCCCAACCATATTCAGAGAGACTCAAGCGTCTAAGCTTGGGGATGCCCAAGGCATCCCCTTCTTCATCAACAAACTTATCAGGTCATCTCTAGTGAAACTATATTTTAATTCTTTCACATCTTATGCGCTTTACTTGGAGCGTCTGTGTGTTTTTATTTTTGTTTTTGTTTGAATAAATTCGGATCCTAGCAATCCTTGTGTGGGAGAGAGACACGCTCCGCTTTTTCATGTGAATACTCATGTTCTTCACTTATATTTGTTGAGTATTCTTAACTAGCTACTGCAGTGCTTTTAGCTCCTGTTTTTCATGCATCTCTTCGAGCTGTTAGCACTTGTTTATAAATACTCTCTTGCTGCATTATATTATCATTTGGAGAGTTTATGTTTAAATAAATTGATTGGTGTTTGTTTGGAAGAAAGAAAATGCTACATGTAGTAGTTGGTATTGGAAAAGACATATGCATTCTTGTAGATCATTGTCTTGTTTCGATTTGATGCTTTGCAATTGTTTTGAGCTCTCAAGTAGATCATGTTTAAGCTCTTGCATCATGTAGTTAAAGCCTAGTAGTGGAGAACTACCGTAGAGCTTGTTGAGACTTGGGATGCATATTTGTTCTCTCTAAGGTCTAGATATTTTCTGGTAAAATGTTTGAGCAACAAGGAAGACAGTGTAGAGTCTTATAATACTTGCAATATGTTTTTATGTGATTCTTGCTGTACCGGTTTATACTTGTGTTTGCTTCAAACAACCTTGCTAGCCTAAACTCTGTACTGAGAGGGAATGCTTCTCGTGCATCCAAAACTTGAGCCAAAACCCATGCCATTTGTGTCCACCATACCTACCTACTATGTGGTATTTCCTGCCATTCCAAGTAAATATTTCATGTGCTACCTTTAAACTATTCAAAACTTTATTACTCCTTATTTGTGTCAATGTTTTATAGCTCATGAGGAAGTATGTGGTGTTTTATCTTTCAATCTTGTCATTTACTTCTGACAGACTTTCACCTGGACTAGTGGCATATACATCCGCTTATCCAATAATTTGCAAAAAGAGCTGGCAACGGGGTGCCCAGCCCCAATTAATTACAACTTTCATTAATAATTCTCTTCACATGTTTTGCCCTGATTTATCAGTAAGCAACTTAATTTGCAAATAGACACTCCTCCATGGTATGTGAATGTTGGAAGGCACCCGAGGATTCGGTTAGCCATGGCTTGTGTAAGCAAAAGGTTGGGAGGAGTGTCATCTATAAAGAAACTAAAATACATGTGTAAACAAAAGAGAAGAGGGATGATCTACCTTGCTGGTAGAGATAACGTCCTTCATGGGAGCCGCTCTTGAAAGTCTGGTTGACAAGGGGGTTAGAGTGCCCACTACCATTCGTTGACAACAACAAACACCTCTCAAATACTTATTTTGTGCTCTCTATATGCTTTCGAAAACTTAAAAAGCTCTAGCACATGATTTAATCCCTGCTTCCCTCTGCGAAGGGCCTATCTTTTACTTTATGTTGAGTCAGTTTACCTACTCCTTTCTATCTTAGAAGCAAACACTTGTGTCAACTTTGTGTGCATTGATTCTTACATGTTTACTTATTGCACTTGTTATATTGCTTTATGTTGACAACTATCCATGAGATATACATGTTACAAGTTGAAAGCAATTGCTGAAACTTAATCATCCTTTGTGTTGCTTCAATGCCTTTTACTTTGAATCTATTGCTTTATGAGTTACCTCTTATGCAAAACTTTTTGATGCTTGTCTTGAAAGTACTATTCATGAAAAGTTTTTGCTTATATGATTCATTGTTTACTCTTTATCTATTTGTTAGCAAACTATAGATCATTGCTTTGAGTCACTTCATTCATGACATGAGCCTTGCAATATATTGATCAAGATTGTGTGAAAGCATGTCTCCTCAGAAATTATTTGTTGTTATCGTTTTACCTACTCGAGGACGAGTAGAACTAAGCTTGGGGATGCTTGATACGTCTCCAACGTATCCATAATTTCTGCTGTTCCATGCTTATATTATACCATTTGCTACATGTTTTATATACACTTCATATCACTTTTATGCATTTTCTGGGACTAACCTATTAACAAGATGCCACAGTGCCAGTTCCCTGTTTTCTGCTGTTTTTGGTTTCAGAAAGTTACTTCTGGAAATATTCTCGGAATTGCACGAAACAAAAGGCCAAGTCCCTATTTTTCCAGCACGTACACGGAGTCCGAAGGAGAGACGAAGGGAGCCACGAGGTGGCCAAACCACCTGGCGGCGCGGCAGTGGGCCCACCGCGCCAGCCTGTGGTTTGGGCCCCTCGGGGGTCCGCCGACATCGCCCCTTCGCCTATTTATTCCCCGAGACGTGAAAACCCTAAAACACCGAGCCTTTCATCCAGAACATATTCGCTGCCGCCGCCGTCGTCAACCCTAACTCGGGCACTAGTAGGGAAACCCTATATAGGTAGGTTGGCACTCTGTGGCGCACCCTTAATTGGTGCGCCACAGAATTATTTTTGTGACGCATGTGGTTTAGTGCGCCACAGAAAGTCACATTTCATATTATTTCATATTCTGATTTTTCTGGATTTTTTTGAAACTTTTTTATTTTTTTTGCATTTTTTGAATTTTTTGAATTTTTGAGAATTCTGTAGCGCACCAGACCAGGTGCGCCACAGAAATGTGAGAATTCTGTGGCGCACCAAGCCTGGTGCGCCACAGAAATAATTTTTGTGGCGAGAATTCTGTGGCGCACCCAGCATTTCTGGGGGTGCGCCACAGAATACCAAATTGGTGCGCCACTAATAGCCTTTTCTGTACTAGTGGGGGGGGGGTTCTGAAGCTCTTCCCGACACCCTGCCGGAGAGGGGAATCATCACCGGAGGGCTCTACATCGCCATGCCCGCCTCCGGAGTGATGCGTGAGTAGTTCATCCTTGGACTATGGGTCCATAGCAGTAGCTAGATGGTTGTCTTCTCCACTTGTGCCATCATGTTTAGATCTTGTGAGCTGCCTATCATGATCAAGATCATCTTATTGTAATGCTACATGTTGTGTTTGCTGGGATCTGACTTATATTGATACCTATGTGGAGCTGAATATTATATTATCATGTCTATGTCATTTGTGATCTTGCATGCTCTCCGTTACTTGTTGAAGCCTTGGCCAAATGAATACTTGTGACTCCAAGAGGGGGTATTTATGCATGATAGTTGGGTTCAACCTCTATTTAACCTGGGATAGTGACAGCAAGTTCTAAGGTTGTAGATGTGTTGTTGCCACTAGGGGTAAAACAGCAATGCTTTATTCAAGGATGAATGTATTGTTTACATTACGCACATTACTTAATGCAATTGTCTGTTGCTTGCAACTTAATACTGGAAGGGTACGGATGTTAACCGGAAAGTGGACTATTTAGGCATAGATGCATGCTGGATAGCGGTCTATGTACTTTGTCGTAATGCCCAAATGAATCTCATAGTAGACACCACAGTTCACACATGCATGTTATATGCACTTATCAATTGTCAATTGCCCAGCTGTAATTTGTTTACCCAGCATGTTAGTTATCTTATTGGAGAGACACCACTAGTGAACTGTGGACCCCGGTCCATTCTTTTACATCTGAAATACAATCTACTGCAATCATTGTTCTCTACTGTTTTATGCAAACAAACATCATTTTCCATTCGATACGTTTAACCCTTTGTTTTCAGCAAGCCGGTGAGATTGACAACCTCACTGTTAAGTTGGGGCAAAGTAATTTGATTGTGTTGTGCAGGTTCCACGTTGGCACCGGAATCCCTGGTGTTGCGCCGCACTACACTCCTTCACCAACACCTTCGAAGCAACCTCGTTTTCCTACTGGTTCGATTAAACCTTGGTTTCATACTGAGGGAAAACTTGCCGCTGCACTCATCATACCTTCCTCTTGGGGTTCCCAACTGACGTGTGACGTACAAGCATAGTTTCTGGTGCTATTGCCGGGGAGATATTCCCTCGTCAACGTAGCGCTAGCAATGGGTAGTCCGGCTCCCTCCTCTTTTGTCCGAACTCTTGGCGGTCATTACACCTTGGTCCGAGCCGTTGTTTATTGGCTCCCTCCTTCTGTTACGTGCCACTGCCTCTGCTGCTGGCTGCATCGGGTCACCCAGAGCATAAGAATCTGCAACCGGATTGTCTCTGCTAGGGATTTCGGCATATCTCTTTGGAGCCTCTGCCACAACATGCTGCCATTTCGGCAACCATCTGCAAACCAGGAAATGGCCTGTGCCTCTACAATTCCTTCACAGGAATTCCGAACATTGCTCCACCGAGTTAAGAATTCTCGGTCAGTTTCATGATCATCTTGCTTACATGCTGCCAGGAGCTGAGGTCGGTTTGGCCTCTTGTATGTACTAGCAAAGTTGATGTTAAACGCCAGCTCCAAGTCTATCCAGGAGTTGATACTATACTCCGGCAAATTATTCAGCCAGATCCGAGCTGGACCTTGCAACATGTGCGGGAGATACCGGACCGCCCATCGGCGATTGCCCCCCGCTATGTGCACCGAGGATACATAATCTGTCAGCCAATCTTGCGGCTTAGTGCTCCCGTTGTATGGCTTGGTGTTCCGACCTAACTGGAACTGAGATACTGGCGGTGGTGGCTCCTTCATGATCCGAGGTCCGAAACACGCCGGACCAGGAGGGCCTTCCTCCTCCAACTGCTCGGACAAGTAGATTCTATCCAGCTTGTTACGAACATCGCCCGGAGCTAACATCCGAGCTCCTATCCGAGGTCCCAACGCCCCATCCACTCTGTGGTATCCGGCTCGCGCCATGGCCGAGTCTCCATCATCGTATCGGTCATCGCCTTGACCGACATTCTGAGGTTGCTGAACATACTCCGGCTCTCGCTGATATTGCCCCTGCGGCCGGGGTTGTTGCTGATACCTCGGGGGCGGAGGTGGTTTACCTCGGCCAGCCGACGCTGCTAGCCCGCCATTCTGATTTCCCTGACCGGAGTTACCCTTAGCTCGGCTTGCATTACCTTGGCCGGGGTTTCCCTTAGCTCGGCTAGCATTGCCCTGGCCCACCTTCTGCTTTGCTGCTAACACCGGATCATACATCTGCAGCTGCTTGTTCTGACCTGAGGTGACACTCCGGGCTCGATCGGCTCCTCCGACGAGTGGAGACGAGGCTTGCCCCTTGGACACCTGACTAACTGGCCTAGCTGAATAAACCATCTGTGAATCACCAGCCCCGGCATATGCTCTGCGGAGAGCCTCATTCTGCTGGTTAGCTACATACACTAATTCATTGACTCGCTTCTGCTGCGCACGCCATGCATCTCCGGTCAACCCGGATAGCTCGGCCCTGCCTGCCTCGGCAGCTCTGAGGTTCTTAGCAGGGGAACTATATACCGGCCTTCCAGTCGACACGCGACTCTCACTCCTAACCGAGGTGGTAGGTCGAGCTTCCCTGTTTATCTCATCATTGAGCCCCGTGCCTCTCTGCCGCACCTCGGCTCCCCTATTTGTATCAGCTGCTACCGGGGTGAAGCCATTCGCTGCATTGTACTCACGCATATCTCTATTGAACTCATCTCTAGCTGTCATCATTGCTACAGCCTCCTTTTGCAACAGGATACGCTTTGCCTCTAGGTCGGCCACAGTCACTACTACATCCACTCCTGGATTTACTGGGTCCGCCAGGGTCTCCACTATTTCTACTAGGGTCGCACCTCGGCCCTGCACCTCGGGGGTGCCAGGCAACTCTTTCTCTAGCCTGGGCTTTGCAGATCTCACCTTAGCAACCTCGGCCGGCTTGGACTTGCTGGCATCTACTTTGCCAGCGGCATCAACCGGACCGGTCATCATCACCTCCACGCAGCTCTCGGGGCGAGTGATACGCCGACCTAGAGCCGCAAGGAGAGGAGTTTCGTTGTCCACGAGCACCTGCTCCGGGTACCCGCGAACAACCTCGACAGCAACGTAGGTGACGAAGCTGCCAAGCATCATGGTGAAGCCAGTCTCGGGGAAGGGCTTGCCGGCGAAACACCCCGCATTGTCGCTGATGAAGGTGAACTCACCGATCTTGGCGATAAGCCCGGAAAGAACACGCTCGCCTGAGCCCGTCTGGATGTAAACTCCCTCCAACGCCTCAATCTGCCCCACGGTGGGCGCCAACTGTCGTGGTGGGATCACGGCAGATGCCATAGGTATGGCTAAGATGGGGCCGAATGGTCGTTGGGGGAATCCGGGGAGGGTTTATGCACTCAAGAAGTGCACACGCAAGAACACGCAAGAACACGAACGAGAAACCAAGAAACCAAGAACACAAAGCACACCACGATGTACCCTGCTTCGGGGCCCTCTTGTGGAGGTAACACCCCTACTGCAGCACTATCCTACTCGGTGTATAGCTCAAGGTGACAAATACAAGCTGCTCCTCGAGCTGTATGATGCTACAATGGTGAGAACTTGAGGTAAAAGACGAAGCTACAAGGGAGGAAGAAGGAACTCCGAGCAAGATCCGAGGTATCTCCGGGGTTCCGAGGTTCCTCTCTCTCTTTCTATCTCTCTCCTCCTCTGTCGATCGATCCCTCTGCAGGAGGGGGTGAAGCCCATTAAATAGGCCAGCCGAGTTACCGTTGTGCCCCTCGCTGAACACTGTAGCCATGCCTCTGCTCTGGTCATCACCGTACTCCTGTCAGGGACAAGACATGGCCTGCCCATCCCCTACTGCATAACGGCAGAGCTAGCCTGTCTCCTCTGACAGAGACAGGACGTAGCCACGCCGTGCTACCTCGTAGCCTTTTCCCCGGATCTCGCGTGGTCAGCGGTCAGAGACGTGCAGCCCCGCCGAACCCGGGGCACGCCTCTGCCAGGCTCCGTGACAGACGCTCCCGTGTCAGGCGGGAAGTGACAGGAGCATTGACTCCTGCCCGACCTACGGCCTCCTGCCTTGGTTAGCTCGGGTCTTGCTCCCGCTCCTTACCTCGGGTCTTGTACTTAAGATCCGACCAGGTCGGACGTTACTTCCTTCCAATAGCTTCTCCTACACTCACAATACAAATCATGGCACCGAGCTAGTTAGGTCGGCTTATCATAGCTCGGACTATGAACCTCGGCCCAGGCCAACGGGATACCTCGGACCCCTCTAGGCCAAGTTAGATCGGCCTTTTCCGTATCTCGGCGCACCTTTAAACTCCACTTATGCCAAGCCTTGACCCTACCCGGGGGTAGCCCCCCGACAAACCTATTAACAAGATGCCACAGTGCCAGTTCCTGTTTTCTGCTGTTTTTGGTTTCAGAAAAGCTGTTCTACAAATATCCTCGGAATCGGACGAAACAAATTGCCAAGTCCCTATTTTTCCCGACACGTTCCAGAAGTCCGAAGGAGAGACGAAGGGGGCAGCGAGGCGCCGTCCCCACCCCATGGCGCGGGTGGGCCCCCTGTCGAGCCGCCATGTGGGGAGCGGGCCTCGTGCCTCCACCGACACCGCCCCTTCGCCTATTTATTCTCCCCGAGGCGTAAACCCTAAAATACCGAGACATATTTCCAGAAAACATCCGTTGCCGCCGCCGTCAACCCTAACTCGGGGGGTTCCTGAAGCTCTTCCCGGCACCCTGCCGGAGAGGGGAATCATCACCGGAGGGCTCTACATCGCCATGCCTTCCTCCGGAGTGATGTGTGAGTAGTTCATCTCTGGACTATGGGTCCATAGCAGTAGCTAGATGGTTGTCTTCTCCTTTTGTGCCATCATGTTTAGATCTTGTGAGCTGCCTATCATGATCAAGATCATCTTATTGTAATACTACATGTTGTGTTTGCTGGGATCCGATGAGTATTGAATACTATGTCAAGTTGATTGTTGATCTATTATATATATGTTGTTTATGATCTTGCATGCTCTCCGTTATTAGTGTAGGCTTTGGCCAAGTTTATGTTTGTAACTCCAAGAGGGAGTATTTATGCTAGATAGTAGGTTCATGCCTCCATTTAATCTGGGACAGTGATAGAAAGTTCTAAGGTTGTGGATGTGCTGTTGCTACTAGGGGTGAAACAGCAATGCTTTGTCTAAGGATATTTGTATTGTTTACATTATGCACCATACTTAATGCAATTGTATGTTGCTTGCAACTTAATACTGGAAGGGGTGCGGATGCTAACCTGAAGGTGGACTATTTAGGCACAGATGCATGCTGGATGGCGGTCTGTGTACTTTGTCGTAATGACCAAATAAATCTCATAGTGATCATCATGACTTGTATATGCATTGTTATGCGCCTCTTTATTTTATCAATTGCCCAACTGTAATTCGTTTACCCAGAATGTTAGTATTTTATTATGGAGAGACACCACTAGTGAACTGTGGACCCCGGTCCATTCTTTTACATCTGAAATACAACCTACTGCAATCATTGTTCTTTTTCATTCTCTGCAAGCAAACATCATTTTCCACACTATACGTCTAATCCTTTGTTTCCAGCAAGCCGGTGAGATTGACACCCTCACTGATTCGTTGGGGCAAAGTAGTTTGATTGTCTTGCGTGCAGGTTCCAAGTCAACCATCAGGAAGTTTGCTTCCCCGACGGCAACCACAAGTTTTCTGACGCCGTTGACACCTTCAGAACATCGCCGATTTCCTACTGGTTCGATAACCTCGGTTTCATACTGAGGGAAGACTTGCTGCTACACTCATCAAACCTTACACTTGAGGTCTCCTGACGAACGTGTGCTTTACACGCATCAAACCGGAGCAGTAAAAGGCCACACCCTCCACTCCTCCAGTCAAAGGTAGCTTTGAACACATATGTACACACACATTTGCCTCTCTACGAATGAAATACAAGAGTAAAAGAAAGCCATCCTTGGCTTTCGTTCCTTTTCGAACTCCCATCAACTCTCATCTATCATGCCGTCTGGTATTCCACAACTTCACCATGACCTTACAGTCAGATTCAAAGGTGAAAGTGCATGTGTTGCCCCATGCGTGGTTTTGGTAATTAATGACAATCCTTATGGACTAATGTTTGAATTGAGATATTCTTATAGATCTTGTCCATAGGAAAGATGGGAGTTCATGTGTTGGACTCTAGAAGCTTATAAGATGACCAAGATCTTATTCAAAGGTTTATATGAAGAATGGTCATATGTAGAGTTGAGCATATTGCAAGTGTGTCTTGAAGAATAGAATACCGTGGATATTCATGCTCATCTTCAAGACATCATCATTGATCAAGAAAGAAGAAAAGATACAAAGTTGATCAAGTCTAAGTGGAAAGGATGGATTCAAGTGATCAACACACAAAGCTACATGTTGTACCATGTGGGATCTTGTGATCTATTGGTATGGTAAGCAATCGTCTATATAGCTTTGTGAACTATCCCATATATATGTGTGTGGAGTATCTATGCGGGGTTAGGTATCTTCCCATGGGCGTGCATCAAAGGAAGTTCCATATAACCCATGGCGGATGACGTCAAGCGGTGGTCGTCATCAAGATAATGGTCAAGTGAAGATGTTCCTAAAAGTAGCTCTCCCATATTGTGTATGGGGGAGCACTTCACAAGTCTTCACCAAGCGGAGCGCAATCAAGAAAGGTGATCCAACTTGAGGTGATCAAGATCGTCATCATCTAGCTCAAGTGGATTGCGCAAGGCAAAGGTATGACCTTGATAGGGTTTCTATTTTACCGGTCTAATGGTGTTAGTGAGAGACCGGATTATAGGGTAGATGCCACACTTTCAAGAGGGTCTCTCGGATGAGTAACTAGATCGTATCGTTCGGAGAGAGCTCAAACCTTTGCATACTTGGCATCATCTTTCTTGGTTATTATTTGGCTTTCCTCCATGTGTGGTTTTAGAGCTTGTCATGATCTTCACGGCAAGCTCAAGTTCATCAAAAACGGATTTCGTACGGAAAACTTATAGCGTTTTTGGTGTTAGAGGTTTTACCGGTTGTTCTTTTTTGAGAGGTTTAACCTTTCCACATTTGGTTTTATGATTCATTTTTGGACAATGATGTTTCTATGTATAATCTTGATGAGCTCGTTGTCGTGATTCCAACGAGCCAAAGATCATCAAAAACGGAGTCCGGATGCAAAAGATATTGCCGTTTTGGTGTATGTTATTTTTGCTGTTTTCCCAGTGGCGGTAGTACCGCCCGCGGTACCGCCAGAAACGGGTTCTGAAGCCTATTTCCGGTAGTACCGCTGGGTTAAGAGGTAGTACCGCTGGGTTAAGAGGTAGTACCGCTGCCTGGAAGCTGTTTTCTTCCCGTTGTGTCTTCCGGACCTTCCAGGGGGCGGTAGTACCGCCTAAACCAGCGGTAGTACCGCCCCGGCGCGAATCTGCACCCAACGGTTGGATATTTGGGTGACCTATTTAAGGGGTCTTCTTCCCCAATGGTTCCCCAACCTTTCTTGCAAGTTTTGACTTCCATTGTTGACCTCCAAAAGCTTGCTATCTCTCAATCCCTCCAATGATTCTTGCTCCTTCTTGAGGGAAACGAGAGAGGAGATCTAGATCTACATCTCCATCAATCAATCTCTCCTCTAAGTGAGGGGAGCATATTGGATCTAGATCTTGGGATTCATTTGTTGTTTTCCTTGCTCTTCCTCTCATCTTCCTCCATAGCATTAGTTGCTTTGGTGGGATTTGAGAGTGAATTGCTTTGAGCACTTCTTGTGTTCTTGCCATTGCATTAGGTGCATCGGTTTGAGTTCTCCACGGTGATACGTGGAAGTGAAGTTTGAGAAGCTCATTACTCTTTGTGGTTCTTGTTGCATCTTGGGTTGCTTGTAACCCTAGGTGCCTTTGTGAGTCTCGGAGGAAGTCGAGGCATTGTTGGGAGGCTCCAACTCATTGTGGAGTTCCCCGACCTTTGTGTATCGGTTTGGTCAACGCCTTCAAGTCGACCTCATAGTGGAACGAGCCAATCCCTCACGGGTGAAGCTCACGGAGAATTGGGTGAGCACATCCGTGCTATTGGAGCGCCTAGGTGGCTCCACACCCCTCCAACGTAGACGTACTTCCATTGGGAAGGAACTACGGGAAACATCTCCTCGTGTCCACTTTGCGGTTACTTCTATACCCAAACCTTTACTTATGCATTTACCTTTGTGATAGCCATCGAGCTTGAAGTTATCTATTGCTATCACTTAGTTGTTTATCTTGCTTAGCTAAGTTGTTGGTGCACATAGGTGAACCTAGCTTGTTTAGGTTTTGTGCTTGATAAATTAAACGCTAGTTTTATTCCGCATTTATTCAAGCCTAAACCGTAATTATTTTAAAACGCCTATTCACCCCCCCTCTAGACGACATCCTCGTTCTTTCAAAAGGCCTATACACACCCACAAATCCTTCCAACTCATTTTGATGCAGAGATCAAGGGTTCAACCTCCATTTAGAAAAAAAGGGCAGCAAAAGGAGCGAAATATGTTTTGCAGAGTGTTTTCTGCAACCAATCGACAGACATATGGGCGGGAAAGGAAATTTCTTCAGAGAAAAGAGGAAGGGAAAATACAAATTAGTTTGCCAAATATTCCACTGGACAATCGACCAACTTTGGGGAAGGAAGGGATTCTTAGCGCGGGGAATTATACAAAATTTCGCCAGGTGTGGTCTGTTAGTCGGCAAAGAGTGGCCTCCATCATGCCACCAGTTTTCTGAGCACCATCTATACGCCGAGTGTCCTATAACTTCTTCAGCGTGTGCTATTTAAAAAAAAACTCAACATATAGATGTATTTGTTGAGAACCTGCTGTTTGCCGAATGTTTTTGCTGTCGGAACTCGGCATGCGATGCCGAGTTCTGAAAAACACTCGGCAAACATGCATATACAAGGAAATGATGCCTTCACTGGTAGTGAATCATATATCCAATGGAACATGGCGATTGTACAACATTCATTTTTATGGAGTAGGAATCAGACAACCGACAAAAGACAACCCAATAAGAAACATAATTTATTCAACAAAGACCAATTGATGCATTAAATGCATATTGATCAATTACATCCAATAATTTTATTCATCAACATTGTTTTGCACAAACATGTGATGTCATTTTGGCATCCCACGTAGATGCCGGCAGCAACACTTGTCCTTACTTTCATTACATTGGCAACTAAAACTATGACGACCATATCCTCTATCCCTGCAATCATTTAAGCATGACGAACCATTGCAGTTTTCTAAATCCTCGCAATTCCATCGCCCATCTACAAATGCAATACATTACATCATTAACAATATAGCATCTTGTATACAATGATAGAAACAAGAATTTAGATATAATTATTTTCTTTCACATATGCAAATTGAAGAGCAAACAAGGAAATTGTTGCATACGTGCATGAGAGGATGGCAACATAGAAGACATCAGCACAGTGACTAAGAGAGCAGTTGCAGTTATGTAGATAACCATCCTTGTTTTGCTACTGATGAGTGCCATATTATGACAACAACTACTTATACTTCTATGCTTCTTCTGTCACCGATCTGGGATCCTTTCTACCAATCTCCTCGACGAGTATTTTATAGGGCCACCATCAGTCAAGGACATTGATCCATTATTTGTTGCATTTATGCATATCTTTAAATTAATGTACACATATCTTTTTAGCTCTTAACTTATATACTACAACTTTTGTACACACTATACTTGTTTTTACTCCTTTTATTATGTATTTTGTAATTTTGTTTGTGTAGGAGCAAGGGATTAAATCTCATGTAGTGATTGTAAGATATTTTAACATATTAATTTCAATTAAATGTCACATCTTTTAGTTTTTAAGATTTGTGCAAACACTATACGTTAATTTTCTATTTTCTTTGGCACCATAATATTGATGGTGCTTGTATAAGGTGCAATAAAATCTTGCACTATCAGTATATATATGTGATGTTCTTTTTGAACCGTCTATTTATGTCATGTTTCTCATTGTAGAATTAATTTTGCTAGGGCCATCATAAATATTTGACATTGATGTAGTATGCATATCCCTAAATTAATGCACACTTATCTTTATTGTTGTAAACTTATTATGTACACCAACTTTGGCATGCGCTATTTATTTCATATCGCTCTATCTTGTATTAAATGCTCGTGCTTATGTAGATTTAATCATAGTTCAGTCTCATGCACTATTTATATCTTGCATTTATTTAATCACAGAAATGCTGAGAGAAAATATTATTATAAGATATTGTAGATTATTTCAAATAAATGTCGCATATTGTATTTATTTCTTTTAGATTTTAGAAATATTATGTAATTCTTTTTTGTATTTCGTTGGCATCATATTTATTGATGGTTCAAATAAAGCTGTTTTCTTCCCGTTGTGTCTTCCGGACCTTCCAGGGGGCGGTAGTACCGCCTAAACCAGCGGTAGTACCGCCCCGGCGCGAATCTGCACCCAACGGTTGGATATTTGGGTGACCTATTTAAGGGGTCTTCTTCCCCAATGGTTCCCCAACCTTTCTTGCAAGTTTTGCCCTCCATTGTTGACCTCCAAAAGCTTGCTATCTCTCAATCCCTCCAATGATTCTTGCTCATTCTTGAGGGAAACAGAGAGGAGATCTAGATCTACATCTCCACCAATCAATCTCTCCTCTAAGTGAGGGGAGCATATTGGATCTAGATCTTGGGATTCATTTGTTGTTTTCCTTGCTCTTCCTCTCATCTTCCTCCATAGCATTAGTTGCTTTGGTGGGATTTGAGAGTGAATTGCTTTGAGCACTTCTTGTGTTCTTGCCATTGCATTAGGTGCATCGGTTTGAGTTCTCCACGGTGATTCGTGGAGTGAAGTTTGAGAAGCTCATTACTCTTTGTGGTTCTCGTTGCATCTTGGGTTGCTTGTAACCCTAGGTGCCTTTGTGAGTCTCGGAGGAAGTCCGAGGCATTGTTGGGAGGCTCCAACTCATTGTGGAGTTCCCCGACCTTTGTGTATCGGTTTGGTCAACGCCTTCAAGTCGACCTCATAGTGGAACGAGCCAATCCCTCACGGGTGAAGCTCACGGAGAATAGGGTGAGCACATCCGTGCTATTGGAGCGCCTAGGTGGCTCCACACCCCTCCAACGTAGACGTACTTCCATTGGGAAGGAACTACGGGAAACATCTCCTCGTGTCCACTTTGCGGTTACTTCTATACCCAAACCTTTACTTATGCATTTACCTTTGTGATAGCCATCGAGCTTGAAGTTATCTATTGCTATCACTTAGTTGTTATCTTGCTTAGCATAAGTTGTTGGTGCACATAGGTGAACCTAGCTTGTTTAGGTTTTGTGCTTGATAAATTAAACGCTAGTTTTATTCCGCATTTATTCAAGCCTAAACCGTAATTATTTTAAAACGCCTATTCACCCCCCCTCTAGGCGACATCCTCGTTCTTTCAATTGGTATCAGAGCCAGGCTCTCTTTATTAGGCTTCACCGCCTTGAGAGTAAAGATGTCGTTTAGAGACTTAGCAAATGATCCCACTTTCATATTCGATGGCACAAATTATGATGTTTGGAAAATTCGCATGCTTAATCTTTTTCGGGTGTATGGCCCAAAAATGGAGAGAATTGTAGATATGGATTTTCCTCCTCCAAAGGATCTCCAAAAGTTATCTTTAGAGGATGAGGAAAACTCTTATCTCAATTCTCTAGTATCTCATGCTATTGTTGGTGTTTTGAGCAATGTAGTTCTTGAGTCAATCATGCCTTTTCGGAATGCTCATGATTTATGGACAAAGCTTCAAGACAAATATGATGTGTCCAATATTATTGAGGATGATTGTTCTCCCTCCACTTCCGGGCGTGATGAGTTCTCAACTTCCTCTACTTCACCAACATGTGGTAAGCCACAACCTAATGAGATGGTGAGTAGTGCTAGACTTTGCAACAATGATAGTAAACTTACTATTGATGATTCTTTGCCTCAACATTGTTGCAATGATCTACCTTTGGACTTAAACACATCTAGCACCATTCATGCTTTACATGCTTGTGTTGATAGTCCTTGCATATTGTCAAAATTGCTGTCTATATCTCATGATGATATGCTTGCTTTATCTTGTTGCCATACTACAAATGCGTGTGTTTCCTCTATTCCGTTGGTCACTAACATTGTAGAGGAAACCCAACTTCCTATGGAACAAGATGTGTACTTGAGTGGTGCCTCAAGTAATGTTTCATCTTCATCGACCATCTTTTGCCTTATGGCTAAGGAGTCAAAGGTATCTCCTACTTTGAACCCCATTAAATCTAAAGATGATGATAATAATGAAGAGAATGATATTGTTGATTCTCTAAATAAGAAAGGTGAAATTGTCTTTCTTGCTTTGAGTAAAATAAAAATGCTCGCTCTAACTTCATGGAAATCATGGCTAATGCTATTGAGGTCAATAAACTTATTTATGAGCATGAGGACACCATTGTGGAAATGGAAGGTCGTGAGCAAGACTACACCGATGAGATCGGGGATCTTTCTATTGCTCTTAATGAAGAGCAAGAGCGTAGAAGGATCCTTGAGGAAAAACTTTGTAGTCTTGAGGAATCTTATAGTTTAGACTTTTCTAAATTAAGAGAAGATCATGCTCTTGCTCTTTCTAATGTCCTCAAATCTAAAAATGATGATGCTTGTGCTACTAACTCTACTTATTGTGAAGCATCCATATTAAAGGAGAATGTTGAGCTAAGGGCTCAACTTGAGTTGCTAACAAGCAATTATAGGAAATTGGAAGAAAGTCATGAAAAGCTCTCGAGCTCTCATAATGATCTTCTAGTCTCCCATGATCGGCTAAAGTTAGCTCATGAGGCTACTTCAACTAAGGTAACATCTTGTGAGCCTCATGTGGACAATGGCACAACTTCTACTCGAAATGTTATATTGCCATGTGCTAGTCCTAGTAGTTCATCCACTCATGATATTTCTACATCTTGTGATGAATTGCTTTCCATGCCTTGTTGCTCTAACAATGAAGCATCTACTTCCTCTAGTACTTGTGTTGAAACTAACCATGTAGAGGAAATCAAAGAGCTCAAGGCGCAAGTCACTTCTTTGAAGAAAGACTTGGAAAAGCGTCATGTTGGGAAGTCGGCACTTGACAATATGTTGAGTGTGCAAAAATCCCCAATGACAAGAGTGGACTTGGATTCAACTCCGATGTTAAGAAGAAGTCCAACATCAAGAAGAAGCACAAGACCATCAAGAAGAAGGGCCTAGAACAAGTAAAAGATTCGGCCAAGATTGTTTGCTTCAAGTGCAAGATTGAAGGGCATCATGTGAGATCTTGCCCAATGAAGAAGAAGCATTTAAGTGAGAAGCAACAAGGGAAGCGGCCTCAAGTTCATACTCAAGTATCCAACGTTGAAGAAAGGCCACTTCCCAAGGAGAATCAAGCTAAAGCTTCTCAAGTTGAGAAATCAACTAAGAAGAAAGGTGGAAGTAGATGTTGCTATCTATGTCGCGAGAAGGGACATCTTGCTTCTTCATGCACTAACGGTACCTTATCCAACCCAATCATAATTGATGATGTTTACTCTCTTGAGAAGGATAAGGTTGGCAATGTGTTTGCCAAATTTGTTGGTACTCAAAGTGGTGTCAAGAAAAGAACCATTTGGGTGGCCAAGCCTATTGTGACTAACCTCTTAGGACCCAACTTGGTTGGGGACCAACAAGCTAAAACTTGATCAATAGGTGTTGTGGAGGGCGTTGGAGACTTGGCTACATTATGAAGAATTAAGGGATCTTCATCAATCATATCTCTCAAGCCAAGTCATTTGGATTTTCATATCTCTATCTTATATCCAACGTGCCTCCTTGCGGTAACGTGTATTTAAATTATATATACATTGAAAGTTGCTTGCCCCTTGCATGTGTTTGGTTTTGTACCTTGCATGTGTTTGACTATGATGTGCCTACCACTTACCTATCTTGAGTAATCTAGTGTGTGTATGTTGGTTTGCACATCATGGTTGTGTGTGTTTGTGTTGAGCCTCTATTGCTTCTTGTTTTTATCTTAATTGGCTCTTGTGATAGTTTAATGGACTTTCCCATTTTGGGGGAGTGATATGCTTTCGGCACGTCACAATCCTAAAAATGTGTATACATGAGGAATACCACTTAGTGTTGATATATCAATATTATCTAGTCTCTATGTGGTATGTCATGCTCATGAGAAATTCGAATTCTAAATGTCCATTAACTATCTCTATTTGGTTTTTTTTGCCTCTTGTTGAAAACAAATGGATTATCACATTATGGGGGAGTAATAAGCATTGTGCATATTACGAACCTAGAAAATGTGAACAAGTGAGGTTTTGCCACTTAGAATTGATATTGTAAATTATCTTGTTCCTATGTGGCATGTTTCTCAAACAAGTTCCATATTTGCCTATTCGCTCTTGTTTTGAGAATATGATCTTGAATATCTTTGTCATTTACCACCGAGAATTATCTCCATACATTACTTGTCTTTACAAGTGATAATCTTATTTGTGGTAAAGTATATTGATCATATTTACTTTGGCTTTGCTCTTAATTGCCTTATTTATTGCCAAGGATTAGTTTTGATCAAACTTTCTTTTGTCTTCCTTGACCTTTGGATCCTCTTGCTCTACTCATGTTGTTTTGTGTTTTCTTAAAATAGAAAAGCCGTGATCCCATTCTTGTGCATTTACATTCAAAGTCACTTCTAAGATAATGCACTATTCTTGGGGGAGCTATCCTATTTTGAGTAGAACACCATCTTTTAAATTGGTATTGGATCTTATTGCTTTTCTTGAACATGACTAGTGTTTGAATAATATATTTGGAGTGTAATGATCCCATTTGTGTGCATTTTGCATTCCAATGCAAGATCATAAATAATGCACAAATCTTGGGGGAGCTATCCTATATGCTTTAGAACATTATTTGTCTTCAATTGCTACTTGATCTATTTTAAATTGGTGTTTGAGCCCGATGACATGTCTCGTGGAAAGACAAACCTTTTTGTCTTGGTACTTTGTGCCATCATAGAAAGTGTAGAGGGTTTGGTCTATTTGTTGAATCTTTCTCTCTTTGGGAGTTAGTTATCTCATTCCTTGATATATCTTTCATTTGGTATCTCTTCATTTGGTATCTTTCTCAATCATGTGTTGATTTGGGTTTTGATATAATTTGGACAATTCTCTTGCATGTCACACTTTGGTGTGCCTTCTTGGTATTCTTTGTATTTTGTCCAAATCGTGTCTTCTTTTGGTTCTTGAAGGTCTTGACATGCATATTTACTTCATGTATAAATTATGGCATGTTTACTTTCTTTGATCCAATATATCGGGTAAACTCCACCGAATCCTAAATCGGCTAAGATGTGCATGAAATTCAATTTCATATCCATATGCACATATTCATGTGGAGTTTGTCCTTGTATTGTAGTTTCCTAACTACTTCGGACCCAATATGTTTGGGGACCATTTTGTACTTGAATTGTGTTTTAGGTACTTCGGAGATGCATTGGATGCCTTGTCTCATTCATAAGGAAGGTGCTCTCACCATGTGCTATTGAAGCCAAGCTATGATGATCGTGATTGCTAAATCTTCTACATCACCAATGCCATCTCGGTAACAAGTATCTACCTCATGCATACATTTCTTGCATTCAACCTTGTGTAGGTTGCATCTTGGCATGATTTCTTTTGTTCCTTGTGATACTTGTTTCCTCTCTCAAAGCATCCAACTATCACTTTTCCCTTGTGGATATTTGTGATGCCTTTGATGCGTTTGTGTTGGAAGTCTATTTATATCCTTTAAGATAAATTTGAGCTATGTGCTATGCTTTTAAGCAAAGATCTTAATGGTGTATATATGACTTCCTCTTGGGTATCATGTTCTTCTCTTTAGTAACTATTTTGTGTGTACATGTTTCTTTGTGGATGTATATCATATGATTGTTATCTACTTAGAAATCTATACACATGAGAAATGTTACATCGCAAATTGATATCCTATTTCCTTGGTGTCCACCTCTTATGTTTTTGGATCTTTTGGTGGCTCCGGAAAATATTTGCCTTATGAGTGCTTGCCCTATTTTTTGGATCTTGTGCACTCATTTTTGTCGGTTGTGTGTGTTGAAATGACATGCTTTGCTCCTTGCTTATCATTCCTTTGAGACTATGGTGATGCTCAATGCTCACCTATGATGTACTCTTATAAAAGGCTTTGCTATGTCACACACATCATTTGGTTGAGCCTAAATCTTTTAAATGTTCTCGCATTTGGATTTTTGTCGGTCTTCATTTGATGCTCAACCATATGATTGTTGCAAGTGTTATGCCTTGTTTTATATACATTCTCTCTTGCACATGTTTTGTGTTTCAAAGGATTATGGGGGAGTGATGATTCCATCTTTGTGCACGTGTACTCAAATATACAATTTCTAAATAGTACATGATATTGGGGAGCTCCTCTATTTTCTCTCGAAACATTGTTTTGTTCAAATCATAAAATCTTTTGTTCAATTGGATTTGGATTCTTTGATTGCATGTTTCATTCGTTGATACCCTTTTCACCATATCATCCTTTTGCAATCTTTGGATCTCAATATAATTTGATCTCCCTCAATCTATTCGTCATTGAATATGTGCATTTGATTTCACTCATATCTTGAGAAATGCAAACTTTATGGGGGAGGTCTTATTATATTGGCCTTCTAAAAATTTCACCCATTTCGGCAATGGATGCCAATGGGGGAGAAGTTTAGAGGGTTTAAGGGAATTTGGTTTTATGCTTTAGTTTGTTCTTAAGCATTTGCCTTTCATGCTCTTTGTTGTGCATGGTTGCTTAATTCATTATATAAACCCTCGTAAAAGGGATTGTCATCAATTACCAAAATGGGGGAGATTGAAAGTGCATGTGTTGCCCCATGCGTGGTTTTGGTAATTAATGACAATCCTTATGGACTAATGTTTGCATTGAGATATTCTTATAGATCTTGTCCATAGGAAAGATGGAGTTCATGTGTTGGACTCTAGAAGCTTATAAGATGACCAAGATCTTATTCAAAGGTTTATATGAAGAATGGTCATATGTAGAGTTGAGCATATTGCAAGTGTGTCTTGAAGAATAGAATACCGTGGATATTCATGCTCATCTTCAAGACATCATCATTGATCAAGAAAGAAGAAAAGATACAAGTTGATCAAGGCTAAGTGGAAAGGATGGATTCAAGTGATCAACACACAAAGCTACATGTTGTACCATGTGGGATCTTGTGATCCAATGGTATGGTAAGCAATCGTCTATATAGCTTTGTGAACTAACCCATATATATGTGTGTGGAGTATCTATGTGGGGTTAGGTATCTTCCCATGGGCATGCATCAAAAGGAAGTTCCATATAGCCCATGGCGGATGACGTCAAGCGGTGGTCGTCATCAAGATAATGGTCAAGTGAAGATGTTCCTAAAAGTGGCTCTCCCATATTGTGTATGGGGGAGCACTTCACAAGTCTTCACCAAGCGGAGCGCAATCAAGAAAGGTGATCCAACTTGAGGTGATCAAGATCGTCATCATCTAGCTCAAGTGGATTGCGCAAGGCAAAGGTATGACCTTGATAGGGTTTCTATTTTACCGGTCTAATGGTGTTAGTGAGAGACCGGATTATAGGATAGATGCCACACTTTCAAGAGGGGCTCTCGGATGAGTAACTAGATCGTATCGTTCGGAGAGAGCTCAAACCTTTGCATACTTGGCATCATCTTTCTTGGTTATTATTTGGCTTTCCTCCATGTGTGGTTTTAGAGCTTGTCATGATCTTCACGGCAAGCTCAAGTTCATCAAAAACGGATTTCGTATGGAAAACTTATAGCGTTTTTGGTGTTGGAGGTTTTACCGGTTGTTCTTTTTTGAGAGGTTTAACCTTTCCACATTTGGTTTTATGATTCATTTTGGACAATGATGTTTCTATGTATAATCTTGATGAGCTCGTTGTCGTGATTCCAACGAGCCAAAGATCATCAAAAACGGAGTCCGGATGCAAAAGATATTGCCGTTTTGGTGTATGTTATTTTTGCTGTTTTCCCAGTGGCGGTAGTACCGCCCGCGGTACCGCCAGAAACGGGTTCTGAAGCCTATTTCCGGTAGTACCGCTGGGTTAAGGGTAGTACCGCTGCCTGGAAGCTGTTTTCTTCCCGTTGTGTCTTCCGGACCTTCCAGGGGGCGGTAGTACCGCCTAAACCAGCGGTAGTACCGCCCCGGCGCGAATCTGCACCCAACGGTTGGATATTTGGGTGACCTATTTAAGGGGCTTCTTCCCCAATGGTTCCCCAACCTTTCTTGCAAGTTTTGACTCCATTGTTGACCTCCAAAAGCTTGCTATCTCTCAATCCCTCCAATGATTCTTGCTCCTTCTTGAGGGAAACGAGAGAGGAGATCTAGATCTACATCTCCACAATCAATCTCTCCTCTAAGTGAGGGGAGCATATTGGATCTAGATCTTGGGATTCATTTGTTGTTTTCCTTGCTCTTCCTCTCATCTTCCTCCATAGCATTAGTTGCTTTGGTGGGATTTGAGAGTGAATTGCTTTGAGCACTTCTTGTGTTCTTGCCATTGCATTAGGTGCATCGGTTTGAGTTCTCCACGGTGATACGTGGAAGTGAAGTTTGAGAAGCTCATTACTCTTTGTGGTTCTCGTTGCATCTTGGGTTGCTTGTAACCCTAGGTGCCTTTGTGAGTCTCGGAGGAAGTCCGAGGCATTGTTGGGAGGCTCCAACTCATTGTGGAGTTCCCCGACCTTTGTGTATCGGTTTGGTCAACGCCTTCAAGTCGACCTCATAGTGGAACGAGCCAATCCCTCACGGGTGAAGCTCACGGAGAATTGGGTGAGCACATCCGTGCTATTGGAGCGCCTAGGTGGCTCCACACCCCTCCAACGTAGACGTACTTCCATTGGGAAGGAACTACGGGAAACATCTCCTCGTGTCCACTTTGCGGTTACTTCTATACCCAAACCTTTACTTACGCATTTACCTTTGTGATAGCCATCGAGCTTGAAGTTATCTATTGCTATCACTTAGTTGTTTATCTTGCTTAGCTAAGTTGTTGGTGCACATAGGTGAACCTAGCTTGTTTAGGTTTTGTGCTTGATAAATTAAACGCTAGTTTTATTCCGCATTTATTCAAGCCTAAACCGTAATTATTTTAAAACGCCTATTCACCCCCTCTAGACGACATCCTCGTTCTTTCAAAAGGCCTATACACACCCACAAATCCTTCCAACTCATTTTGATGCAGAGATCAAGGGTTCAACCTCCATTTAGAAAAAAAGGGCAGCAAAAGGAGCGAAATATGTTTTGCAGAGTGTTTTCTGCAACCAATCGACAGACATATGGGCGGGAAAGGAAATTTCTTCAGAGAAAAGAGGAAGGGAAAATACAAATTAGTTTGCCAAATATTCCACTGGACAATCGACCAACTTTGGGGAAGGAAGGGATTCTTAGCGCGGGGAATTATACAAAATTTCGCCAGGTGTGGTCTGTTAGTCGGCAAAGAGTGGCCTCCATCATGCCACCAGTTTTCCGAGCACCATCTATACGCCGAGTGTCCTATAACTTCTTCAGCGTGTGCTATTAAAAAAAAACTCAACATATAGATGTATTTGTTGAGAACCTGCTGTTTGCCGAATGTTTTTGCTGTCGGAACTCGGCATGCGATGCCGAGTTCTGAAAAACACTCGGCAAACATGCATATACAAGGAAATGATGCCTTCTCTGGTAGTGAATCATATATCCAATGGAACATGGCGATTGTACAACATTCATTTTTATGGAGTAGGAATCAGACAACCGACAAAAGACAACCCAATAAGAAACATAATTTATTCAACAAAGACCAATTGATGCATTAAATGCATATTGATCAATTACATCCAATAATTTTATTCATCAACATTGTTTTGCACAAACATGTGATGTCATTTTGGCATCCCACGTAGATACCGGCAGCAACACTTGTCCTTACTTTCATTACATTGGCAACTAAAACTACGACGACCATATCCTCTATCCCTGCAATCATTTAAGCATGACGAACCATTGCAGTTTTCTAAATCCTCGCAATTCCATCGCCCATCTACAAATGCAATACATTACATCATTAACAATATAGCATCTTGTATACAATGATAGAAACAAGAATTTAGATATAATTATTTTCTTTCACATATGCAAATTGAAGAGCAAACAAGGAAATTGTTGCATACGTGCATGAGAGGATGGCAACATAGAAGACATCAGCACAGTGACTAAGAGAGCAGTTGCAGTTATGTAGATAACCATCCTTGTTTTGCTACTGATGAGTGCCATATTCTGACAACAACTACTTATACTTCTATGCTTCTTCTGTCACCGATCTGGGATCCTTTCTACCAATCTCCTCAACGAGTATTTTATAGGGCCACCATCAGTCAAGGACATTGATCCATTATTTGTTGCATTTATGCATATCTTTAAATTAATGTACACATATCTTTTTAGCTCTTAACTTATATACTACAACTTTTGTACACACTATATTTGTTTTTACTCCTTTTATTATGTATTTTGTAATTTTGTTTGTGTAGGAGCAAGGGATTAAATCTCATGTAGTGATTGTAAGATATTTTAACATATTAATTTCAATTAAATGTCACATCTTTTAGTTTTTAAGATTTGTGCAAACACTATACGTTAATTTTCTATTTTCTTTGGCACCATAATATTGATGGTGCTTGTATAAGGTGCAATAAAATCTTGCACTATCAGTATATATATGTGATGTTCTTTTTGAACCGTCTATTTATGTCATGTTTCTCATTGTAGAATTAATTTTGCTAGGGCCATCATAAATATTTGACATTGATGTAGTATGCATATCCCTAAATTAATGCACACTTATCTTTATTGTTGTAAACTTATTATGTACACCAACTTTGGCATGCGCTATTTATTTCATATCGCTCTATCTTGTATTAAATGCTCGTGCTTATGTAGATTTAATCATAGTTCAGTCTCATGCACTATTTATATCTTGCATTTATTTAATCACAGAAATGCTGATAGAAAATATTATTATAAGATATTGTAGATTAAGTTTAAATAAATGTCGCATATTGTATTTATTTCTTTTAGATTTTAGAAATATTATGTAATTCTTTTTTGTATTTCGTTGGCATCATATTTATTGATGGTTCAAATAAAGGGTTCAATCAATCCTTGCACAATTAATGACTATGATACACGTGCTTGACAATTTATTCGATATTTTTTACTTTGCAAAATATACTATAAGCACCCAATTATGATTCCATCAGTGTACACGAAGGAAGTTCAAATATTTGACCTCTACTAAGAACGGTTCAGCGTGCAATTTGACCATAGTTTGAAAAGCATAATTTTTTTCTTGAAAATACAAATAAATGGAAAACTTGCATATATAGTCATTTCATGTGGCATGGTATTTGAGGAAAAGTACCAAACTTGGAATATGGAACATTTCAGAAAAAAAGTTTTCACAAAATTGGCTATCATGTATGATCATTCATGGGCTTCAAACCAAATGACCAAGATAATAACCATATCCATGGTGTATATGTTTTGTTAAAATTTGCCCATATTCGGCACACATGTACTTCCTCCGTTTTTTAATGTAAAATGTTTTAGCATTTGTCCACATTCATATGTATACAAATATATGTAGACATGCTTTAGTGTGTCTATTCACTCACTTTAGTATGCATAGATACCATGTGCAATAGCTAAAACATCTTATATTTAAAAACGGAGGGAGTACATCTTATCATTGAAGGAAAGACTGAGCATAATTTTCCAACTTTGTTGCGTAAAAAATGATCTTCCAATTTTTTGCGCCAAAAATGGTGTTTGTGCGTAAAGTATTTTCAGAAAATTCTTGATATGTTTGTATGTGAAAATCCCCATGAACACAAAAATACGGGTAAAAATCCCTCGAGAGACGGTGAGGCGGAGGAAGATGGCAGCAGCAGCAGCAGCAGCAGCACTGGTCTCCTCGCCGTGCTGCTCCACCGCTCGCCTCCGCCTCCGCCGCCGCATCTCCTCCTCCTCCCCACCCGCCCCCGCCGGCGACCCGTCCGTGCCTCCACCTCCTACAACGGCTGGGCCGACCTCCCCGCCGCCGACCCGGACCTCCCCCCGTTCTTCCGCATCGCCGCCGGCCCCAACGCCCCGCTCTTCCTCCTCCTCCTCCCCGCCGCCGTCGCCGCCGCGCTCTCCCTCTCCCGCCTCCCGCTCCTCGCGGCCGCCTTCGCCGCCGGCTTCGCCACCGCCAGGCACCTCGCGCCCGCCCCCTCCCACTACCAGGACCGCCTCGCCGCCCTCCTCGCGGATCTCGACGCTCGCCTCCTCTCCTTCAAGGACCGCCTCCCCTCGCCCGACGACGACGAGGGCCTCGTCCTCCAGGCCGTGGACCGCGCGCGCGATGCGGTCAGGGAGTGCGCCGCCGCCGTGCGTGGCCAGGCCGGAGGCGCCAACCCCCTGCGCGATGTGGCCGGGGAGGTCGCCGGCTACCTCGGGGGCTGGGTGAAGGACGCCCTGCGGGACCTCAGCTTCGCCTCGCCGCGGAAGAAACCCGTCCCCAAGGTCGCCGTCGCCCCTGCTGCTGCTGCTGCTGCTGTGGCCGATCCCAAGAGCGATTCTCACGTTCAGCAAGGGGATGATCCGTCGATCGGCATTCGTGAAGACAAGCCACTGGGTTCAGCGGTCGCCGGAACCGCGAGGCCGCTCGACATGCTGCCGTTCGATGGGCAGGATGCCGATGATGGGTTCGGTTCCGAGAGTGGGCAGGAAGACGACCGATTGGAGAGGCTGGTGTTCAAGCACAGGCACGGGCGTGGCGGCGGTGCGCGGAACGACGACGACCCCTTTGCATTTGAAGAAGGCCGTGGGTTTGCAACTGAATCCACCGAGTCCTCTTTGCTCGAGAGGACGCTCGAGATCCGGGACAGGTCCTATAGGTTGAAGATTGAGCGACGCAACGGCGGTGAGCGCAGAGCAAGTGGAGCGCGGAAAACGCCGGCTGATGAATTTGTGGGTGACACTGTCAGTGCTGATGAACCTACACTTTCAGATGATGAGGCCATGGGTTCAGATGCTGAAGAATTCAGCCGCAACGTTAAGGAGGCTGCAGAGATCCTGAGGAAGGCGAGGGAATGCATGATGGCCAAGGATGACGAAGAGGCTGCGGATGCGTTGCTGTACAAATCAGCAAGGCTTCTGTCCACAGCTGTAGCTTTGAGGCCGACGAGCTTGGCAGCGGTGGGTCAGCTAGGGAACACGTACCTTCTCCATGGAGAGCTCAAGCTCAAGATCAGCCGTGAGCTGAGGACGCTTTTGGCCAATAGCGGAGCATATCTGAGTGGAAGAGAACGTGTCTCACGCTCCAGGAAGCTGGATAGAAGAATACTGAACAGAGAGAACATTTCATCGGCGCTCGTTGATGTTTGCGAGGAGTGTGAGAGCCTACTTGTTGAGGCCGGGAGAAGCTATAAAACGGCTGTGTCAATTGATTCAGGTGATGTCAAAGCGTTGTACAATTGGGGACTAGCGCTTATCTTCCGTGGCCAACTGCTCGCCGACATCGGACCGGTATGCATTGACTCACCTCTGTCGAGTAAGCATGCTCACATAGCAACCTTATGTTGATATTTATAACCTATATAATAGTTTAAATACTGTATACCACCTTTCTTTTATGGGTATGATAGAAACACTGTTGCATAATTACCCTGTGATGTTGGCAAAATGAGAATTATAAACATCTATTTTAGTCATCTTGCAATAACTTAACTCACTGTGATATACCCTAGAAGGGAAAAAACTAAACATCCATTAACACATTCTGACAGAAAGTGTTTAGGTTAATTTATGGTTTTTGCTATTTGTGCATTTGACTTGGAACTGGTATTCTAGTTATACTTACTGCAAAAAAATAACTGGTTCAGGAAGCGGCAGTTGATGCTGATCGGGTGTACCTGGCTGCAATTGATAAGTTCGACGCCATGTTATCTAGAAGCAACACCTACGCCCCAGAAGGTTCAATCCTGCTCTATCTTTATTTACGCTCCAGAATTTTATTACATTATTGGACTTGTTTTTTCATCTCCTACCCTCTGTCTGTGTATGGTGGTCTAACGTGTAAGTAGCGTGGCGTTGCAGCTCTCTACAGATGGGGCAGCACGCTGCAGCAGCGTTCCCAGTTGCGCTCTCGGAACAACAAGGAGAAGATCAGGCTCCTGGAGCAGGCAAAGAGTTTGTTCGAAGATGTCCTGTACGTAGAGGGCAACAACAAGATGGTCAGGGAGGCGCTGTCGTCGTGCATATCGGAGCTCAACTACCATGGACGATGGCTGCAGTGAATCGGTATGGGGAAGCTAGTACGTGTCGTATGCTGTATTGGTAAAGTAAGATTGAAACATAGCAGGATGAAATAAGATAAAGCAAGCTATATGAAGGTTACAGAAATAATTTACCGCGATGAGATAGTCGCTCTTGTAAAATCAGAGAAAATTAAAGGGCTTGGCATTTCAACAGGAATTAGGAGGAACCTTCGCAGCATATGAATAACAAGGACTCCAGAATTAGTTTTCACAAACTGCACAGAGGTTCCAGTGGATGGTTGACGGATGATCTGATGCCGATCGTCATGCTGACAATGGCCTTAGAAGCTCTATAAGCTTATGTTAGTCTGTTTGTGGCATTTGCATCTATTCAACTGATGTAAGCTGGCGGTGGCGGACAAATTGCTAAGAAGGTTGTGTTTGCTTATCAAGATCTGTGAGCATTGTGAGCTGAGAAGATTGTGTCTAGGGAGTGTCTAGTTGAGAGCTGCCTGTTTGTCATTTGGGTAAGTTTTTGTAGCTATTCAAAAAAAAATCTTTCGAGGGAATCCTGTACTATAGTTTTTGCCCAGCTGCACTTGAGGACAGTAACAAAGGAAAAAAAATCCAGAACTTAGAGTTTTTCTGTGAAAAAAGATAAAAGAAAAATAAAGTTTAGAAGTTAGAACAGGCCGGACAAGTTTGTTTCGAGCAGTCGGAGCAGGAGGCGTCCAAGTGGCTGTTGCTCCTCCACCAGTCGCTCAACTACTACCTTCTCTTCCTTGAACGGAAAGGGGATCGACAAGTATTGCAGCCATGGCCGGCATCCTCCGTCCTCCCTCCACCGTCTTCTCAGCACCACGCTGCACCCCTCCTGCCTCATGGTGGTCGCCTCGTCGGCCAGCAGCAGCAGCAGCAGCACGCCACCGCGCCCCAAGAATTAGGAGCAGCACCAGCAGCAGCACGAGTGAGTCCCCATCCTCCACCACCACCGCCCCAAGCCAGTCGACGACGACGGTGAAGCTGACGTACCTGGAGTTCAACGGGTGGGTGTGGGAGCTGGACGGCGGCTTCCGCATCCTCGTCGACCCCATCCTCGACGGCAACCTCGACTTCGGCATCCCCTGGCTCTTCGACGCCGCCAAGAAGACGCTCAAGGCCGACACCGGCGGCCTCGACCTCGCCGGCGTGGACCTGCTCCTCATCACGCAGAGCCTCGACGACCACTGCCACCTCCGCACGCTCACTCGCGTCTCCGCCGCCGCGCCGGACCTCCCCGTCGTCACCACGCCCAACGCCCAGCCCATCATCTCCGCGCTCCCCTTCACGAACGTCACCTACCTCGAGCCAGGCCAGTCCACCACCGTCGACGGCGGCAACATCGAGGTGCTCGCCACCGCCGGCCCCGTGCTCGGCCCGCCATGGCAGCGCCCCGAGAACGGCTACATCCTCACGGCCGGACAGCACGGACATAGCCTATACTACGAGCCGCACTGCGTCTACGACGCAGCGTTCCTGCGCGACAGGGGCCTGCGCGCCGACGTGCTCATCACACCCGTCGTCAAGCAGCTCCTCCCGGCAAACTTCACCCTCGTCTCCGGCCAGGAGGACGCCGTCGACCTCGCCAAGCTGCTCCGGCCCAGCTACGTCGTGCCCATGAGCAACGGCGACTTCGACGCCAAGGGCATCCTCACCGCCATCCTCAAGACGGAGGGCACCATACAGGCGTTCAAGGCTCTGCTCCGGGAGGCGCTCCCACAGGTGCAGGTCATGGAGCCCACGCCCGGCGTCCCGCTCCAAATCGACCTCCACCTCAACCACAACAATTCATCATCATCATAGATCAGTTCTATTCCAACAACATCAGAGCCAGATCAATTCTTAGAAGAACTCAGTTATAGACATGTACTACTAGCTTAGTTTAATTACAGTCATATAGTATATGTACAATGCAATCTTGATCGACATGAGTAATTTTGATTGATGATTCCTCGATGAATGTCAGCCTACAACCGTTAAACCATCCAATGCGGGCGAAGCAACACGGCCGAGATGAACCCACAAATATTGCAGCAGAGTCTTGCAAGAAGCCTCTGCAAATTGTCTATGGGAGCCCGACTCCAGGTCGTAGCACCAAGCGCCGCCACTGCCATCTTCATCCTTCCTGGGCATTGCCTCCTTGGCCACGAAGAAGAGACGGCCGCCAGAGCTCTTGAGCTCTGCATTGATCACCCGAGGACGCCCGTAGAACCTGGGAAGGAACACCTTGTTTGCCATGGATTGGGGCAGCCTTGCCGCCAACACTGACGATGCTGTGCCCGTGAAGAGGGAGCGGCCACCCAAGGACTCCATCGTCTTCCACTTCATCCTCTTCTCATCGAGCCTCAGCACATGAATACCCGTCCTGCCATTGCCCGCCAGAGCAGCGAGCAGCTCCCCCTGCGACTCGACGAGATAGCAGTTCTTGTACTGAAACTCTGAACCAAAACTGCCTGGTTTTCGGAGCACTCTCCACTTGGTTTTACCGGGATCATACACTCCTAAATTGCCCTTTTCACCCAGGCAGTACAGTTTCCCCCGGTGCATCACCGGGTTGCAGCTGGAGGACATTCTGAAGAAGCTCCCACCACGCTGAAAATTCTTCCAGCTTCCACCAGCCCAGCTCTGAATGTTGATGGTGCCCAATTTCGGGTAGAAGGCGAAAATCTTGCGGTCGTCGCCGCAGTGACTGTTGTCACCGCAGAACATGAACCCTTCGTCGTCCTCTCTTTGCGGAGTCTCGAACGCGGAGCCGCCATCAGCCAGCAGATGAGCGAAAAGGACAGTCTTCCTCGCCGTCCTGAGCATCAGGCATCCGTCGGCGGAAGCCGAGAACACCCTGCTGCCCTGCGGCAGACGTGTTTGGGGTGGAGTGGCGATGACGAACATCTTGTGCAGGCAGGGGTGGTAGCACCGGACGGACGAGCCGGCTCCGGTGACCACGGTGCTGAGCAGGACCGGTGCGGTGTCCGCCGGGTAGACCGGGAACGCGCATGAGCTCTAGTGCTTGCAGACCGCGGCAAACCGGGGGACGTCGGCCAGCGGGAGCCGACGGCATATCAGCCGGAGCAGTTCCGGCAAGAAGCTCGACCAATCTGCATCGTCACAGTGCGGCGGCCGGATGCTGTTACTAGCCATGTCCGTTTCGTCGCAACAGATCTCCAATCCTGCAATGGATGTAATGATTTTCTTTGTAAGAATCTAAATTATGATTGATTGTTTCTGAAAACTGAAAGCGAGTGGAGAATTCGGTGCGTGCGTACCTCGCATCCGGGCGTCGTGTTGGTGGTGGTGACGGAGGCGCTTGAGGGCGTGGTGGTCGTCGGCGGCGGGAGGGCGGTGGCGCTTGGCGACGGAGAGCGACGAGAGGAGGGAGGAGATCTCTGGTACGGCACCGCTGATGCCGGTGGTGGTGGTAGGAGGATCGGAGGTGCAGCATGGCTTCTTGGTCTTCCTCTCGTCGTCGGCCGTCGGCGGCCACTCCACCGCCCTCTTGCTCCGATCCATCCTTCTTCCGATCTTCTTCTTCCTCCCCTCTCGGCTACGTATCGATCAGCGTAACTGCATCGAAAAATTATCGGAATTCGAATTTAGCTCGGGAATCCAGATCCAAACACGAATCCCGTCCAAATTATACTGCGTCAAATCCCGTGTCGATAAAGGGAAGGGACCTGGAGTACCCAGGCCCGAGGCACGCCGGCTCCGGTTGAAATAACATTTCACACAATTTTGACATGTGAATAGACGATTCAAAATCAAAATCATAACACAAATCGAGAAACAAAATGGACAAATTCTTTCGTGAAGTAATGTTTCAAATTAAGAGATCAGTTTTGTGACAGTGTAGATTTTTGTCGTGTTTATGTCCTAATTTTTTCTAGGATCTTTAAGAAATTTTATGAAGTTCAATGATAGAAGAGGTCATCGCATATATGTATGAAACAATTTTTTTGAATATCATATTAATATTTAGATTTGTACTAACTTGTTTCTATTACTCATCCAAGGCAGAAAACCATTCCCTTTATTATATTTAGAGAAAAAATCCATTTTCAATCCTAAACTTGTAGAGGTTTGGCGAAATGAACCCCCAAAGTCGAAATCCCCATCAATTGTACACCGCCGGAGAGGTCCGCGAGCAGCAGGGCTCCTGTGTTGCACTGATAGCTCGAGCATATCAAGACACGATCCTATGATCTTTCCTCTGCACTTAGCACCTCGAAACTCAGCTCTTTATCTTGAAGAGTGGTGGTGGCAGACGACTCGATCCTTACTAGCTTCCACAAGACAGAACTTCTCCTCTCTGGTTATGATGATGTGGTGGCAGCTACGGATTGAAAGAAATAACATGATTGTGCGACCAAATTGTTTAGGCTAGTCACAATGGGGAGTAACATTGTCTAGTAACATACACGTTTTTTTAGACTATGTTATTACCTCCATAGTGGGTAGTAACAAATATGTGGTGTCATGCAAATGTGTATTTATTAGGTTGTAGACTCATCATATCTTGGAGGAATGTGATATTACCGTAACTAGCTAAGTTACCACTAACCTCTCTCTCCTTATTAAATGCTTGCCACGTCATCGTTTTTGTCTACATGACATCTATGTTACTACCAAGTTACTCCCCATTGTGACTAGCAACTTCAGAGTTTGGAAGCTAGCTGGATTAAAAGGAGCCCAATCGACAGGCGCGTTATGAATTTTTGTACCTGGGCTATTGGCACACCCAGCCCAGGTTATGTAGTTTCTAGACTATTCTCTGACCTCTTCAGTTCATTTTCTTCACCTGTTGTAAATCTGTACGAACTACGAAGTTCTCTTAATGAATGAAAAGCAGCGCTCGCTGCGGTTGGTAAAAAAAAAACAAATTGATGAAAATTCCGTTGCTAACTGATGTTAAAGAGTCTTTGCAAAGTATATTGGCCGGCCTTTATGATACTATAATTCTCATCTGACTATCTGTTTGAAAATGATGTCAAGAGTACTTACTTTCTACCTTAGTTTTGTTCTTTATCTTGCTTTACTCGGCATGCTCCTGCTTCTGTAAGGCTTGCTACTTGTGCATTCTTTTCCATTTATGTTACCCTTTTCTCAGTCCTGAGCACACCGTTAATTAAGAGCTACAGAAAATTACAAGGTATGTTGCAGCAACCCGGCTTTGAGGACACTGCGGTTTGGAAGTGGACTCCTGGCGATCACTACACGGCCAGCTCGGCATATTGAAATCAGCTCGAAATCCAGCCCAGATCTGACGACAGAGCGCTTATATAGAGCTCCAAAACTGCTAACAAACCCTTACTTTTCTCACAGCAGTTTAAACAACAAAAACAATTAAAGGACTCGAGGCACATAGTACATTATATGATCACATTACACGTACCAGCTCCAACTGAAGTAGAACTCTAGAAGAGGATATTTGGATTCAAGCAGGCCCAAAACGAAAAACAGGAGATCAACATCAATCTGGCAATACCCTCACTTCAGATGTTGTAAAGAAATTGTTCAATCCGACAATACGCTCAACTTTTTCGTGCCAACAGAACCATCAAATAATATTCTATATACTAAACAACATTTGCCCCGAAAATCCCAATCGCAGCATCCAGTGAGGCCAGGGGGTTTCACAGATTGTCGCCATTCAGTTGATGATGATTAGCAAAAGGTTATCTAACAATTAACATAACCTACTTGCCACGTTCAAAGCTTTCGGTTAACGAGCTACACGACAGCAAAACAGGGGCACTTCCGTTTCTTATGCAAGTACTGCCAGTTTATGGTATCTACTAGTTAGTGCTAATCAAGCAAATCTTTTATAGCGCCACTGCCAGATATCTTCATGGATTCCAAGGCCTCCCTGCATATTTCGATTCGAACTGTAAGTATGATGCCTATAGGCTGTTGTGCGCTAAAGATCATGGCGACGAAGGATTTCAAAAAAATCTTGAGCAAGTATCGTTGTACACTAGACTTGAATGTAGCTAAAGGGACAAGTAGGATACCTTAACCCCTCTTCAATCTCTGGGTTCCCTGGCTCCAGTTTAGCACCTTCAAGAAATGCACCACATGCCTTTTCATAGTCCTGAAGACCAAAGGTAAGTAGTAAATCAAAACGGATTTGCTAAAGAAAAGGCAGAACTTGTGTTCCCACGGAAAATTAGGAACTGATCTAAGCATCCTATCCCACCTTCAGTAACATCAGAGCAGTTCCTTCACCATAGCAGGCCTTTGCCCAGCCAGGTCGCAGCATCTTGCAACGTTGAGCATCCTTCAAGGCCATCTCCGCATTACCAAAGCGAAGCCAGCATAGGCTCCGGTTTGAAAGCAATGTTGCATTAAAAGGGTCGAGTTTAATTGCCTACAACATGACAGAAGATTAACACTAACACTAATGCTTTAGATTTGCCAGGAAGAATCTGTTGTGGTGGGTGAATCACTAAAACTCTTTCAATCTTCATAAAATCTATGCAGTAAACACAAGTCATCCATGAAAAGATTAACTTCTATAAGCATGTCAGAAGATAACTGTTAATCCAAGCCATATCTGCCCTGGATGCACAAAATATGAATCCATTGAAAAATAGGCAACCAGAACAGAGTTACAAAATAGACAAAATCAGTGGATATTCGGACAAAATATATATAGCCGTGTGTGTTCATTGGCAGAGCCTCTCGAAGAGTGAACTCCCTTATGATTATTATATTGGTCTTCCAACATGCTTAGAAACAGGACGGAACGAGCCCCCAATCTACCATTTACAGTTAAACAGTCCATGAGATACGTTAATTCGGATGTCATGGGTGCTGTGAACAAGATAATCCTGTTAACTCGATCCCACCCTGGACTTGGAAAGATTGTCTAGAACAGGAGTACAATTAACATCGGTTTGTTTACTGACATAGGTTCTTCACTGAATTTGCATAATACAAAGTACAGAAAAGAACAATTTCAAGGTAGTCCAACTAATGATGTGATCCTAACTCTATATCAAGGAGCCAAAAAAAGATGATGGCCAGACAGCGGGGTCTGGAGCAGAGGGATATACATAGACTCCGACGAGAACTTTAGACAATTTTTAGACTGGTTTATCTCCTTTGAAACCTCGTACATGGGCATCCATCTTTAAGGACTACTTAGACAGTTAGACTTCTCCTGACTCCGATGCAACTCCTATATTGACACGACTCGCCTAAAAGAATCAACCTGAACAAGGATGCCAGATAGGCTACTTGCACATATGAAATCTACTTCCGAATTCAATGGACCATATCTCTAAACAAACTCCAAAATCATTTATTTATTATTCTTGGTGTCAGCTTGTTCCTGGATGGCCTATTATCACAATGATGAATTGTATGCAATGGTAGTATGACTCACTCTGGCACTGATCCAACTGTGTCATTAATATAATAATTGCATTAATAAGAGATTGCAGAAATAACAGCACAATACAAAGGGCTTAGAGGCACAATCTCTATCTACGTCACAACATTACGACATCTGCAAAGCGCGCAGAGTGCATAAGTTCCATCGCATATGCCATTCCACAAACAAACGAGACTAAAATGCATTTTACGCCCTTAAATTTGTTCTGAACAGTCAATAAGTCCATAAAATTCAACAAACAAGATTCAAAAATATACCTCATGATAAATTTTTGCTGCAGCAAAATAATTCCCATTCTTGAACGCTTTGTCAGCTTTAGACTTAGCACTAGCAAGCATAGCTTTCTGAAACATTGAGAACAATCAAATGAAATGAAGATTCAATATCGTATGTAATCCCTCCCCACATGCTTAGTAGAAAATATACAATTAGCTTCTACCTGAATTAACTCAATAGTTCTACCGATTACAAAGTGACCATGGATGTTAAAGTTAAATTAATATTAAACCTGCTAACTCCTGATAAAATAATAAATGGGTCAATCTCAACAGCTGATAGAATTGCTCGATTTTGTTTCATTTCCACGCGATTCTACTGGCATAGCAATCAACGTCAAATCAACGTCACAGCTAGAACTTGGTAATCAATTTTATTTCGTATTTACACAACATTAAAGTTCTATTAATCAACATTACTGATTACCGCAACTTGCATCCTCTACAAAATCCACGACAACAATAAAGCCTTTAGTCCCAAGCAAGGGACAGCCTACCTAATAAAAAAATCACAGATCATGGATACATTTCGTTTGTGCCCAAGATTGCCCTGTCAAAAGTTGGCTAGCCAATATTTTGGTTGAGGTTTCGCTTGCCCATGGGTTGGCCAACATTGGCTAGAAAGATGAACTAGAGTTGGCAAAAAGCATTGACATGCGAAAAAGGTTGGTAACCATCCAATCAAAGACTAATATTTTGGTCATAGCCAAAATATCGAGAAGGTACACTTTGGTCACAATCCAAACATGCCCCAAAATATCATCGTTAAAATCAATTATATCACTTGGCCAATTCATTGCACATAATTTTATGTTAATCCTTAAATGCTCATCCCTGTCTAAATTGGTTCAAAATCGATAGTGCTTAATCATGGTTAGGTTAATACTTACAAAAAAATAAGAGTTCACAACAAATAACCACCATCTTCTACTACACATGGGCACGACAATAAATGGTGAAAGACTTAACATGCAACGTGCCATAGAAAACTCAGGTGACAAGGGCTATCGAGTAGGCAGGCTTAACATAACAGATAAAGGTAAAATATTTAAAATTGTTTGAACTAAACCTTATTGCTCCCAAATGAATTAGCGTGCACTACAACTGGCATATTTGCTATTCGCAATCAATAAAAATCATAGCCAGTAACTGTGATTTGTTATATGATAATAAAGTGTATGTCTTCAACCACTCTTTTCAAGTTACAATGATGAACTGCAGAACCCCAAATTAGGGAAATCTCACGGCTAGCATGCGCACTCCAGCGATTAATATAAATAAATATGATATGCTGTTCTATAACATGCCTTCTCTGGGGGCACTGATTTTACATGCCTAATAACTCCATTGACACTCCAGTCACTCACATTAGACATACGTGAAGTAAATGGAAATAGAATTTCAACATGTTCACGCCTACCAGAACGTGCAGCAATTTCTATAGGTGTGCGTCCATACTGCCAAAAGAACAAGCCAGATTAACTTCACTTAGTAGTTGGAATATGACAAAGTGGAAATATAAAAGGTATCTAGACATACATCGAACAGGCATGGTATAAAACTCAAATATTCTAGAGATTAGGATAAATAAGTGGAACTTAGTTCATGTGAGCTGCTTGTCTAAGATCAGTCAACCACCACTCAAGAACACCATTGATAATATAACACAATTATTACATGATAACACAACTTGCAGGACGAAGCAGATATGAAATAACTAATGGTGATAATTATAATTTCAGTCTCATTATTTCTCACAACTGCCTTCTACATTTTCATCCAACAACCCAAACAAGTTTGCAAGTTCAAATTCCGTCGAAGTTGGAGCTCCAAGGTAACTTGCTCCTATCTAGCAGATAGCCTAGAGCTGTGACACTCATAGTCTTTCCAAATAATCAAATGGAATAGGGCATTGAAGTTAATATGTAGCCTTGCTGTTACTTGTAAGAAAAAACATCTTTAATGTAGTCTAGGAGGGTAACTCTACACAGACCAAAAATACACAAAACAGATCTGCTAAATAAGCAAATTCATTAGGATATTTGTTTCAAAGTTTACATTTCGAAGATTACCAATCAGAATATGACATGTTAGTTAAGGACGACATTATCCATGTAGCAGCAAGGAAAACAAAGCTTACATTGTCAGTAACATTAGCATCTGCTCCAGCGAGAACTAAGCACTTAAGGATGTCAGTTGAGCCATCTGTGGCCGCGATCATTAAGGGTGTCTCTTTACCAATACCATCCACACCAGCACCGGCCTAATAATATAAACAAGGATTATATACTCATATGCTTCATATGGACACACATATACATACAATTCTTCATTGTCATAACTATTTTATGAAAATTACAAAAATCGGTAAACATAACTCTCTCATTTAACATTTGTACAGTAACCTGTAAGTTGATGTGTGAAGAATGAGTTGACATACCTCAAGCAGGAGCTTAACACATTTCAATGAGCCCACGCCAGTAGCAAGAACAAGAGCTGTGTAATAAGTACCACTCAAAGCTATAGTATGCTGTTGAGAGATGAAGAAATTAGAATCCCATATAACTACAGTCAACATAAAACTTAAATAAGGGAAGTGTGCAGATAGATATAACCATGTCACTGTGAGTAAAAACTTTTGTCAAAAAGAAGACACAACACAATTAACATACAGAAGCATTGCGAAGTAAATGAATTAGGCTATTATGTTATATATGAAAAGGTGGTGAATCCTTCTGACCTATCTAGAAAGTCCCTTACCACTCTAAAAATGCATATGAAAGAAAAAAAGAGTTTCCAGACCAGCAAAGTCAATGTATGTCCAGAAGACAAAGCTCAGCCATTGTGCATTAACAGTCAAGCACAAACAAAAATGTAGTAATGCTGCAAAGTAAGATCTTAAGCATGGACCACTAGAGTGATACTGTATCCACATATTGCTAAGATGTAAAACTTGAACCTGTGCAGGTATGCAGTTCATAAAGTTAGAGTATCATACGCTACAAAACTGAAGCATGTGCACAGTCAGGTCTCTGGACTCCACCTGGTGGACATTTTACATGTGCGACGAAATAAGAAAAAACACCGCTGAAAAGGAGACTAGACGTTGATTTGTAGATTAGAGAAAATGGGATTGGTTCGAAAGAAATAGCGGCTCTCACATTACCAAGACACAATAATGCTGAGACTATGGTTTGGAAACTGGAGCATGTGAAGAATCGTACTCCATATGATTAAAGCTTACAATTAAAAGGGATTAAAAAACACAAGTCCACATAAACCCAACCACATGAAAAAAACAAATATGAGATGCTGGATAGGGAAACAATGACATAAGTAAATAGCTATTTCTATGGAATTTACTATTCTAAATGGCATGCCAGATCATCAAAAAGAAAAAATGGGGGGGTCTCTGTGTGTGTGTGGAGGGGGGGTGATGCTTACATCTGCACCGTGGTCCAACAAAATCTTCACAATATCATCCCGCCCATCAGAAGCAGCAATATGTAATGCTGTCCCACCAAGATTTAGTACATTGACCTTAGCTCCTTTGGAGAGTAAGAGCTTTACTATTTCTATGTTTCCTGGACACAAAATACAGGATATATCATGAGCTGAACATAGATGCTTTGTTGTAACTCCTTGTCTTTGCGGTGAGCTGTTAATATCAACCTATCTAATATATGTCGAGAAGCTTACAATAAGGAGCTGGGTATATACACACATTGATATCAATATATTAGGCTAGCAGAACTAACACACGAAATACACTGTCAAAAAATTATGGCCTGGGAACTGATGGAGTAGACAGAATTTGGACAGAAAACTATGTTTTGAACTTGAGGGCTTGCCTAAGGTAAATTAAACTATGTTTTGAACTTCAGGGCTTGCCTAAGCTAAATTAAAAATGCCATGTCTATAGCGGAGAAAAAAGAACTTGAACATACAGCATGCACTCCCCTCTTCAGATGTACATGCATTTATAAGCATAGAGATCGGTAATACCTTTGGCGACCATATGGAGAAGAGTACATCCATTTCTGTCGAGCTTCTCTGTGTCAGCACCTTGATCAAGAAAATAACGCACCAATTCAACATTGTCCCGGGCAATAGCAGAGGCAATAGCTGTTTGGCCTGCAGGGATACCCACGGCCACGGGGAGAAGCTTAATTAGCACAAATCCAGCTCCTCGGTCGGACGAAACAACCACTCCGGTGCACAATTAAAACTACTGTAGGATGATATATATTTATGCGGGTCTCTCTAACTCTCAATCGAATGAGAACTAAGCTAGTTCTCATTCGCATGACGTCATGAATCCTAGTTGCAAGTCAAGTTGCAACTCATGATTAGCACACGAATCACGAAGCAAATCGAACAGTGTGGAGCAGTTGCAAGTCCACTTGCAACTCAGGCGAATGAGAACTAACTTAATTCTCAATCGCATGACGTCATCAAATCTCAGTTGCAAGCTGACTTGCAACTGATGCACAAATCACGAAGCAAATCGAGTGGTCCGAATCAGTTGCAACTCCACTTGCAACTGATGACGTCATGTGATTGAGAACTAAGCTAATTCTCATGCGATTGAGAACTAGCAAAACCGTATTTATGCACATGGAGGTAAAAGCAACTCCTTTTAATTTTAACTAGCAAAAGTGCTTGTGCGATGCAACGGGAGAGAAAAAATTTATGCCACGGAGGCGCACATACATTCACGGCGTCTTATTCAAACCATCAAGGTTCAGCGTGTCCACGCTCCATGGTTAGATGTGCCACCATGGCTACACTGTCTCCTCTGCCCTTCACACCATGCCACCCTGAACATGTGCACCATCACCAGCACAGTCATGCGCCGCCATCGCTAGTTCGTCACCCCACCCCAGCACAGTCATGTGCCGCCATCGCTAGTTTGTCATCTCACCCCAATCCGTGAAGATCTGATTTTTAATTTGTAATTTGTATGGTTGAAAAGAAAGCCCCTGAACCAAAATAAGGACGATAGCTGTTTAAAAGTTAGTAATCAGTGCACCATGCACACTGGTTCTATAACCAAGTGGTCTGTGACTACCTTGTAGGTGTTCTGGAGACTTCACTTAGACAAATACATTTGATAAGAATAAATAATATTTACACATATTTGCATAATCAATCATTTATCCAAATTGAGCTAGATGATGGATTGCCCCACTATGCCAAAGAAGAGATACTCCATCATCCCGATGCGTCTGTTTCTACAGTCCATAAACAGTCAAACGTATGCATGCACATCCAAGGCTTCATCAGAAAGGAGGAGAATTCAGTGCAGCCCCATAGCGCATCAATTTGGTCTGACCGAGTTCATACATGCATGATGTATCACGATTTATGTAAATTTGTCCAGAGGTGTGCACGAAGAGACATATCAATTCATCAGGCAACGGTCTCGTACCCCCTGCCTGAATCTCATGAAGCTTCTCGTTTTGTCCCTCCCTGCTCAAATTCTAAGATTTATGGAACTTGTCCTGAATCCGCTGAGTTTCAACCAAATAGTGAGTGAAAATCATCTAGATTTCACCCGAGAAGGAATCATGAGATAAACTTTGTAGTTAACGAAGCTCATCGCCCCTCCTTGCCTGCTTGTTCTCCGGTCAGATATTGATCTGGGCAAGGAAAAATAGATGGTTCTTGTGTGAATTGGTGACAGCTGCAATAGACTATCGGGGAACGTCGCCTTAAACCGCGTCTTGGACCTCCTCTTGGCTTTGTGCAGCGTGCCACGGAGCTGTCGACCTGACGACCTCTTCCCACCGAGTGCGACCTCTGGGTCTTCGATCTAGGGGGCAAGGCTGGAGGGGATAAGGGAGGGCGGCGGGCCACTATGAGGAATCTGCGCCGGATGCAGGAGCTCATGCTGGAGGTGTGCCCTACCGGCAGAGAGATGAGAGGCCGCGGGGGCTGGCGAGACGCCGGAAGCGCGAGCAGGAACTGAGGCGACGGCGTTGTGCCTGGCCGAAGAGGAGGACGGCGGGAGGGCCTCCGTGATAGCCGCGCTGCTGGTTAGATCGCGAGGGGAAGAGAACCTTCGGCGAGCGACGCTTTTGACGCAGTCTGGTGCCGGAGAGATCAAACGCCGGTAGGGCTGCGGCCTTCAGTATGTCCCAGCAGCGGAGACCGAGCACGCCGGCAGAGGTATGCCTCCCTGCTATCCCACCGATGGCGGGCGAGTGCTCAGGCAGCGGGCGGGGCCTCGCGATCCCGGTGTGACCAAGTGCGCCAGCACATGGCCTCCATGGTCCCGGTGAGCTCAGGCAGCGGGCGGTGCCTCTACACGGTTCCAGTGAAGGTGAGCGAACATGACGGCTAAGATGTCGAGGAGTCGTTCGGCTCCAGCGCTTGGACCTCGATCACGAGGGCGCGCTCGCTTCCGTGGGTATTTATTTGTAGAAATACAGGCAGGCAACACAGAAACCGTGTAGACTTCAAATTCTAATTTCCCCGTTTTGCTTCCTTTCTGGTCTCTACCAGCAAGGTAGATGGGATGGGCCAGACATAGATTGAAGATTTGAACGTCCAGCCCAAGGAGTTGGCTAGGCCAGGCAGCAATCGTATTGACCAAAGCACGCACGTGAGGACGGTAGACGGGAGACAGGAAAAAGAAGAAATCGAAACGTTACGATGACTTATGACTTATGGGTGGCAGTGGTGGGTAATTTTCATCAATTTTAGAGGTAGTTTCAACGACGTACCACAAGAAGTCATCCTTCCTTTATTATTAGGTATAGATTAAGGCGACGCACGCACCCAACGGGCCCTCGACATCGACGTCCAACCCAATGTCCTCGAGCAGGTAGCGGCACATGGGCAGGCTCCCGCCGAGCGCGGCGAAGTGAATCAGGCGCATGCTGGAGCCGTCCATCACCGCGCCCAGCTTCTCCGCAAGGCGGCGGCCTTCCGCGCCCCGGCCCAGCGACCTGGCCGCCTCTGAAGCGAAACGGATCGGCGCCAGAATCAGCACGAGAAAAACAACGGGGCCTCAAAATTGAAGAAGAAGAAGAAGAAAACGTCGGCGTACGTACGCTTGACTCGGCGGAGGTCGCCGCTGAAGGCCGCCATGAGGAAAGCCTTGTCGAAGCTAGGGTTGGAGGAGAACCGGTTGGGTTCACAGAGACCGGGAGGGAGGTTCTTGTAGCGGTCGTAGGCCTGTGGAAAGGCGGCTGGGGCGCCATGGCGACGGGGCTGGAGGGAGGTGGGTAGGGTTTAAGCCGGCGAAGGAGGGAGGCGTAGGCGGGAAGGAAGGGAGTGGAGTGGAGTAGAGTGGCGGCCGGGGAAGACGACTTTGGAGAGAGACAGTGATAATGGATTATTTCATATTTTTATTTGTCTGACGAGTGGGCCCCGGTCCACCTCAACATACTTCTGCCACCTCAGCCCTCACAAATGGCTCCCACCCGTCAGAGTCAGTGTCGATTCCACCTCAAATCACTTTTAGGGCAATATGAGAAAATCTCGGGCGGAACCGGCAGATTTGCGTTTGCGCAATGAAAAGTGACGTGACACAAAATTTCGCCGCAAAAGTGCCAGTTTAATGGGAATAACTCTTGTCGCTATTAGTGCACCATCGGTGCTATCGAGCAGTGTAAAATCTCTGGGCAACGGCTAGATTTTGAGGGCCCTATAAAAAGGGTCACATTCTGAGATAACCACGACTTTCCAATCGCATCGCTCTGCATCATGAATGTGAGCTTTTTAATTACGAGCTAGTACCATGTAAATGTAATCCCGACCGCTTTTTCCCGGTGTGTCAAACAAGTACAAGGTTCAACTTAGCCGGGATTGGTGAGTTCAGGGTACCATCGACAGGGATTTCGACTTTGGGGTTCATTATGCCGAACCTCTACGAGTTCATAAACTATCCTACCCATGCTAGTCATCCAATGGTTCAGTCTCACGGTAGCCACATGAAGCTAGGTCATGGTAGATCACTAGATCCTTTTAAGTCATCAAGGTTGAGAGCGGTGTTTTTGTAGCCCAAGCTACATGTAGCTCTTAAATTTTAACATTCAAAAAACAAATTTTAAAGTTTCAAAAAATCTGAGAAAAATATATGCGTCTATCCAAGGATATATCCTACAAGTGTGGAAAATAATAATTTGAAATACTCTATATCCTACGCAACACAAAACAAAACTCTGGATATGGGTGTGTGATAGTGAGGTCCAAATCTTGTCAGGTTTGTCATTTCTGCGTAGCCTAAATGAAATAAATTTTGGATTGAAAATTCGTACAATTGTAGGATCCATAATTCGCTACCCACAGATTTTGTTTTCAGATTTGGGTGGAAGCTTGAAATACTGGTTTATATTTAAAAAAAATAAAGACTTACATGCAGCCCGCCTACAAATTCCTTTTTTGATCAAAGTTATACTTTTACCGTAGCTATATGTATGCATTTGATGAAGTCCATTTTTTTTACAAAAATGATAACAAAAACAGTAAAAGAAAAGAAATAATTGCTAGAACATTTTAAAAAATGGTTGTCAAAGAAATATGTGTACTGAATTGAATACTTAAAGGGGTTCGACATGTTAACATAGTAGTTCATTAACGAGGATCGCGATAGATTTACGAGCAGTGAAAGGGTCGGAATGAAGTTGTTGACACTATTCTTGTGAGAAAATTGGAGACCATTTGGTATATAAAGATGGCAACAGATAACAAACTTTGATACACTGTTCTAGTTTAGACAACTATACCGGTATAATTTGCTTTAATAGCCATATGTATTAAATAACAAATTCATGTAGCCACACAATAAAAGAATTTGCTTTGCTAGACAACAACAGAAAGACAAAAAATTCAAAATAACCTAGACTAATCAGAAATTTCGAAAAAATGCAGGTAGACAAACGGCCTACCGTTGCATAACATGTAAGTGTACTAGACTTTTATGAGTTCCTAGCAAATCACTAAAAGTTAAACAATGAACAACAAGGCGCCAAAACCATTACTTCATGAATAAGAATGTCAAATTGAAACCCAAAGACTAAACTTGGAACTTATTTTAAGATCAGAAAAATGTAAAAATTAAGCTTCAAAACATAAAACAAAACTTTCACCGGATAACATTTAAGTTTTACCACTTCCTACGAAAACACTTCTTATAAGAATCACACTTTTGGGGCACGAAATAACCAGCATAAGCAAGATAGATAACTGCAATTTCAAAACTTTCAAAGATAGAGAATGTTTAAAAACATCTAGAAAAACATAAACATGCTTTGCTCTCTCAAAATAACTGAAAGTAGTGGAAGCAAACTCACCGATTTCTATTACAATCATGATGACTTTGCTTCCACTTCTTTCAAACGTAAACTACAATTACGATGAGTTTGCTTCCACTAGTACTAACGATTCGAACTTGAATCGTTATAACAATGTAAGATAAATGTTGAGTTAACATCCCTTTGGCAACCTTGTAGCTATATGGTACTAACAATTCAAGTTTAAAAAATTATAATTTATCCTTTATCCGACTACTAGTTTTTTCTTTGCCAAATTATACAAACCTTATGCTAGTTTAAACTTTCAACGCAATCAGTTATGCATCCTATATTCCTTTTGTCTTAATCGGTCACCTCCTCCTAAATTGCCGGAGCGTCCACAGACTGTTGCCAAAGAGATGGACATGTTGGGACTGTTCGGACTAGTTCCGGCGGCTGCCCATAGTCTCTTAGTCTTTTTTAGTAACTTCATTATGTTTCCTTAACTATATGCAAGCTATAAGTATCACCATGTTTCACTTTGTAAAAATGCATCCACATAAACACTAATCCCTCTCTAGAACTTTTGACACAGGAATACTCGATTTACAAATCCGCCTAATATTTTTCTTTAAGATACACAAACACACTAATATACGCAAACATTTACGCAACGCCTATATGGCGGCACACCATCATGAAACATATTTTAAATTTATTTAGTTAGTATTATAGAGGTTGATAGCTGTTTCTAGAAACTTGGTTAAAGTTAGCCTAGTTTGACTTTCAAAAAAAGCTTATAAGGAATAGAGGGAGTATTATAAGCTATAGCTATATCCAGAACGTTGTAGGACGATCAAGTGTTGGCCCAACCATTACCCGAGCAACTTTGTATGCCATGCACACAACATTTTGCAACCAGGTCATTGGGTGAGCATATGTAAATTCCAACATTGAATACAGAAGACAACATGCATACAGAGTAATGTTAAAATTGCAACTTTTGAGATGATAAAAGGAAACTGCATTTTTATTAATAATATGGGTATCCTCTAACTTGAGCAGCATAGCTAACTGTAAGATGGTCAATCGGAAAACTGGTAACCGGATGATACAAGCCCACTTTTCCCTTATCCTCACCTGGGAGGGCGGAACACAACGATGCACAAACAGTTTACTTGTCACGGTTGAATCTCCGAGCTAGGGTGCCCTGCTGCTGGAAATGCATGGTAATAGTGAGCACCGGACCTACTTAAAAAAATTGGACTGCAAACAGTAAGAGGCGGCGGTTAAAGATAATTAGAACTGGTCGCACAGTTCCAATCAGTGAGAAGACGTAAACTCCAAAGCAAGAACTACATCGAGTTTCACTCGAAACATGTTTCAGTTAACATACAGTAACAATGCAAACGCATAACCAAGTTCCAAATAACATCAAAACTCACAATGCAAACAAAGAGCACAATTCAATGTTTCGAAAGTGAAACCCCTAGGTACTCCTCATCAAAAATATTTTCAAATTTTAACTATTTAGTATTATAGAGGTTGATATTGGTCTCTACAAACTTGTTTGAAGTTAGCCTAGTTTGATTTTTTCAAAATAACCAATATACCTTATAAGGAGGAACCTAAGTTATATCCGGAACGCTGTAGGATCGAGTGTTGGCCCACCCCTTTCCCCAGCAACCTTGTATTCCATGGATGCACGACCCCGACGGTCAACAATCTGCAGGTCCCCGTTCTTGTCATACTTGAGACGAAAGGTGCACATCTTCATCACGCGGTGGCGCGGATAGGCGTACCACTCATCGTCCTTGTGCGCGCAGCACTGAACCAGGCAATATCTGCTTCCTCCTCCCATTACTAACTATATAAAAGACGCGCACTTTCGCGCTCCCTCAGCGATCGGCCACCGTAGCTATCTACAGTGTTACTGTAGATTGCTACAGTGTTGAACAGTTCTCCGATCCGCGGCGTTCGGTGCCGATCCGACGGCCAGCAACGCACACCTGTGACGTTTTTACAGAAAAACCCCTCCGACAACAGATAATACGTCCTGCAGTCCACAACTTCAACATATGAAGGACCTGCTTGCAATTTCACGAAAACACAAGGACTTCCCTCCAAAAATACCCCACATCCCCCCTCCTCCTCTCTCTCCCGCGCGGCCGGAGAACGTCGCCGTCGCCGACGCGCCGCCACGCCGTTCCGCTTCTCCGCGCTCAGATCGATGACCACGGCGATCTTCAGCGTCCCCTCCTCTCTCTCCTCGCCGACTCTCCGCTGCTGGGACGCCGCACGCGCGGCGTAATCGGCGGAATCATCCCCGCCGTGATCCGCTTCTGGCCGCCGCATTTCCTTGCCGCCGGCGACGCTCCGGCGACTAAATAGCAGCGGCGCCGCTCCTTTTGGGTAGATCACGTCCACGCGACTCCAACGTTCCCAGCTGCACGCTCCAAATCGCGCGGGTTCGCCGTCGGCGAGCTCGCTGTCGCCGTTGTGTCCTCCGCTTACGTCACCTCGACATGGCAGTGGGCCCGGTTAGTCAGAGCTTTATTCTTTTCCACGGAAAAAAATGCTGGAACCCTGACATGTGGGCCCAGATCACTTTAAAAATTTGCAGAAAAAGAAAAAATACTACAAAATCAATAGATTAAAATCTATCTACCAGAAAAACATGCAACATATATCAAAATGATCAGAAAAACAAATTCTAACTATTCATATCATAATACAAGACATTTTCGGATATTTTAAAATCATTACATATTTAAAGAAAATCCAAATGCATTTCCTCTGATTAACTAGAGTTGGATTTAAGAATAATAATAATAATACACTGTACTTCCTCTGATTATTTAGCTTAATTAACTATTTATGGCAAAATACAAACATTTCATAACATTTAAAAAAGGTTCAAATTAAGAGATGACTGATAACCCCCAAGAGCAAGGGATCACTGTAGCACCTCTCAATGTGGAAGTAAGGTATCGATCCGCAGGAGCAAGAAGGAAAAGTTATCTATTCCCTACAACTAAAGTGTCATAAGTTTTAGTTGATTATGCACTAAACAAGTTTGGAGAACAAGGTGGTTGATGGATGGAAGTTCGATGTAGCAAAACAAGAATGTAAAAGTGTCCCAATCCTCTTCAACGCAAGAGGACAAGACAAAGGTTTTCTCTTCTAGGAACAATGGACATGGGTTCATGGGTTCACTTAATCCCCTCTCTCATCTATGGTGATTATCATGTTATAGATAAAGTACACACAATTGTCATGTTTTAATGGTAGCTTTTATGACAACTATATGTCCTAAAACTCATAGTTGAAAGAAATATTCATTTTTGTTGCTAGGTCACCCTCGTAAGGCTAGCGTGGTTGCTCTCACTCCCACATCATACTCTTTCTTTTTACCCCCAGATAAAGGATGTTGGGCGGTACTGTGTCACTCAATACCTACGCCGTGTCACATCGGCCATCCCGTACCTACATACATCATACTTCTTAATGGACAATATTCTAAACACAAGTGCAATGATTTATATTTCGTGTGTGTGATCACAACTCTCTCATCTATCTACACTTGGTGGTGTCAATCACCTCATGACAATGATAAACATGGCATTATGAATAAATCAAACCATCACATGCATCATGAAATATCTCCAAAGTATGACAAATCACAAAAGCTCCAACACAACGGTAAATGCATAACAAATCATCTCATACCACAATATTCACCACAAAGGTATTACATAGATGACCGTAATCATGTTCAGCAACTCATACGGTACTAATTAGTGAAGCTCAAAGAGAGGAGAGATACATAAGTTACCACCACAAACCCAAATCCAGGGGTGGACTACTCCCCTTCATCATGGTGATGATGGTGGAGAAGATCTTGATGTAGATGTTGATGATGAACACGCCGGAGAGGGGTGGAGCCCTCCGGAGGTGACTCTGGCGGTGACGAGGGGTAGACACATCAAGACCCATGGTTAAGGTCCCTAGGTTATGAATATGGGGGAGAGAACATGGTAGAGCTGGAAGTATCGTCGGCTGACAAGCAGGGCAAAGATTTTACCCAGGTTCAGGGCCCTCGTGTGGAGGTAACACCCCTACGTCCTGCCTGTCTGTTATTGATTTGTGAATATGATGGTTACAAGGATCTCGGCGAGATGTCGATCTCGCTAGGGTTTGTGGCTCTGGTGGTTCGTTGTCTGGTTCGATGGCCCTCCCAGTCCTTAAATAGGCTGGGTCCCGGGTGTTCGTAACCGACTCGATTTACAAGTAAGGAAACTCTAAACCGACTATTGCTTCGCCAAACTTGAAGGATACTTCATCTTCGTGGGCCTCCCTTCATGGGCTTCATGTAGGCTCTGATAGTTGGGCCTAGTCGATACGTGCACCAGGTACCCTCATGGTAGGGTACCCGATAGGCATACCCATGTCAGTAGCCCCCCGAGTACTTGTCTGATTCGAAGAGTCGGGCATGGACTCATACATCATGCACGTTATATATATTTTTATATCTGTATTTAGAATTCTTATGAAATAACACATGTTAGCAATGCCGAGTGTTTTCATCGACTATGAGTTTTTGCTTATGATAATCAAGGGATATTAGCTTAGCAGGCCCGGCACACACGACGGATCGGGGCCGGTTAACTACCATTTGTGGCAAAACCATACTAGCTTTCAATCAAACTCGAGTCCCCGGACTCGAATCTGGAACAAACTGGACAGACTCGAAACGGCCGTTGAGGTCTTACTGAATCGAACTGCAGTATAATTTTGAATCTACCCAACGCGTACGTCGGGGATTTTCATCATGTCTGCTGACACGGAATATTTAAGGATAACGCTGCTGGAGCGGTCCTTAGCCCAGCTCGACTGATCGGCGGGTCTTACCTTTGCACTTATGCATGCAGCATCCAAGGATCGTCGGATCAACTCGGGAATATTTTGAGTATGATTTTGCTTATGAACTTAGTCGAATGTTTCATCGACTGCACTTTTGCCATTATTCTATCGGGTGCGCGACAGCGCTCCCGATGGGAGTAGCCCCCGAGATTGTGCTTTATTGCTTGCAATGGAGGATAATCTCAAATTCTTTTACCCTGCACATTTTAGTCAAAGAAATTTTTTGATACGCTCCCGATGGGAGTATGATGCTGCAGTCGAAAGAATTTCGACTGGCCTCTATGACTTTTGCTAAAAAACCAACCGAAACTTATGCGAGAGACCACCCGAGGATATCATCGAGTGACTTTTATGCCAGTTGTGAAAGAGAGAACAACGTCAGCAATGACGCATTTTGCGACTGCTATCTCTGACAAGCGATGGCGTGCCTGGAGAGGCTTTGATAAGACGTGACCCTGTTCTGTGGGCCCGTTTTTGCAGAGCTGACCAGGGATGACGCCACGTGGACTTGATTTGACCGTTCGGGCACTATTTTCACGGGGCGTGATGATGGCTTCCTGGATTCTCGTGCATAGTGGGCGGAGTGGCCGGCGACGGTTGCTCTCCGTGGCTGCCACGTGTATGGCCAGATTTCGCGCGGAGCGTATGGATTTGTTTTAACGGCTACGATCGTTTTTGCGCTCTGTGGTAAATAGGGAGGGACGGTGCTGGCTGAGTTTTTTACTTGCCATTTTCTCCCTGCGCCGCCCCTCGTCTCATCTTCTTCCTCGCACCCACCCCCATTGCTCTGCGCCCAAGCTCCTTGCTCCATACTCCCTCCACCGTAACGATGGCGAAAGGTGGAGGTGCGAAGCGTGGCGCTGCCGCCGCCGCCGCTACCGATGCGAACAAGGGCAAGAAGGCCGTGGCGGGTACATCTGCATCCGCCGCGCTGAAGAAGGGCAACGGGGACTAGGCGAAGTCCACCATCAAGGACGCCCATTTGGTCAAGTTCCGCGAGCAGGGGTATCTGCCACCCGCGGAGCAGCTCGCCGTCCGCGCGCCGTCGCCCAAGGAGGTACTCCCCGAACCACGCGCCAACGAGCGTGTTTGTTTTGCGGAGTTTTTGCCTAGGGGCTTTTCGCTTCCCCTCCACGATTTCGTTCGTGGTCTTCTGTTTGCCTACGGGGTGCAGATCCATGATCTCACCCCAAACAGCATTATGCATATCGCGTGCTTCATCACGCTGTGCGAGTGCTTCCTCGGCGTCGCTCCCAGCTGGGCGCTGTGGAAAGCCATCTTCATGGTGCGGCCGAACAGAGGAGGTGGCCGCACCTACCCCGTTGGCGGCTGTGGAATACAGGTGCGCAGCGACACCCGATACTTCCGCCTGAAGACCGTCGACTCCGCTCAAGGCTGGAGGAAGGGGTGGTTTTATGCGACTGTGGAGCAGGATGCAGCCGCCCCTTTCTCGACTGCTGCTTTCACCAGAACCAAGGCGTGGGATCACCAACTCTCAGCCGAAGAAATGGAGGAGGCAAGCCCTTTGCTGGCTCGGATCGGAGGCATGCTGGACAAGATCACAGGCATCCATTTGATCGCCACCTTTGTGAAGAGGCGGGTGAGGAGACAAGCACCGACTGGAAACGAGGCTGCCCAGCCCATGGCCACTGACGCTGTCGTTGAAACAGCCAAGGCGGCAACTCCAGATGTCGGGACATCAGTCGCGGCTCCTGAGCCGTGGATGAACCACGTGAGTAACTTTTTGCTTGACCCGTTTAGTTGTAGGTCTGTGAGAATTTTTAGATTTTTGCTGAATCCGTGTGCTCGCAGCCCTTCTACCACACCTTGGCAGATTCTGCCAAGGCTTATGTCCAGGTGGAGCAGGAGAGGGACACCATGCGCGCCGAGCTCGAGCGGCTCAGTCGTGAGTTCTCCTTTTTGCTTTTGTTTTGCCCAACTTCTTTTCGCAATGCCTGATTTTGTCGAGTATTGAATACACGTAATTTTTGCTGGGCCAGGCGAGAAGAAGGACTGGAAGACGCACTCGCCGCGCAGCGCGAAGAATCGAAGAAAGAGCTGACTGCCGCCACCAACTCAGCTGCTGCACGCGAGCGAGAATATGCTGACCAGCTCGCGGCACTCGCGCAGGCCATGGGAGGTGAGTAATCTTTTTCTCCTTTTGATATGACTATATAACTTGTCGAGTGTCGTACTTATGCCTGTTTTGAATTGTGCAGAAGCTGTTGGCGCACCGGCCTCTGCAGACGTGGCGAGTGACGATCTTTCGCTGGAACAGGCTGTGGGCGGCTTAGGCGCTCTGTGCAACCAGGCGAAAGAAGCACTCGCCAAATCAACGAGCACACTTGGTGCTGTATACCAAGTGGTGTTCCCTACTGGCGTGGTGCCGTCGACGGTGGATGACTTCGCCAACGTGTTTGGCCCCGGGACGTCCACCATGGCGGGTTTTGCTCGCGCCAACACGGTACGCGGATCCGAGTCCACCATCAAGCTTCTTATGGGACATGGGATAGATTGCGACTATGAGGCAGCACTGTCTGCGTTCCCTCAGAAGCCAGACGGGAAGCCCATTTCGCTGAAGGGGGTGAGCGGAGCAGCCGCGCGACTGGCTGAAGTTTTCATGAACACCATGGAGCGCCGGGCACTCGAGACTGCCAATCGTCTGCTTAGGAAATCGAAATCTTAGGCTTAGGGTAGCTGTACCCTTTTGCTTTTTTATGCCTTGTAATGATACCTTCTGAACTGCGCGAGTCTGCGCTTTGTTTTTGCTACCTTGTTTATGCAAACTTCTTTTGCCAATGTCTTTCATTTGGAGAGTTGTATGCTTATGACGCGAGTCTTACAAACTTTGTGTTTGTGATTATGCTCTTTGAACAGTCACGAGAGCCTGCTACCGCGACTGGTTCCTCGCAGGCTCCAACCACCACCCGATCCCAGGGTCAGGTGGCAAATGATGCCAAGGTGATGGAGTATATGAAGGCTAAATATGTGAGAATGGAGCAAGATCTGAAGGACGCCCAGGCTGAGCTGAGTCGATTGAGGGCCAGACCCGCGTTGGCCACCCAACGCGAGGATTATGTTCTCGGGGAGATGGAGCTTGTGAACAGGCAACTCGAGTGTAAGTTCGAATCTTGCTTTGTTTTACAAGCTTTTTGTGTAGCTTTTGTCCTTTTGATCTAACTGGTGCGCCCGTATTTGTAGGCTTTGTCGACAACTTCCAGGCTGAACAGATTCGCGTGGAAGGACGCCTGGATAGCGTGGTTGACGACCCTACAACTGGGCGTCAACACTTTTGGCTTGATAGGTACCATGCCCGCATACTTGCCACCCTGAAGGATCGCGTCTGGCGAAGTGCTGAGCTGCTGGAGTTATGCCGGGCATCGTTTATTCGTCTGAACGAGACTCTTTTTCCTTCGGGGCCACAACCACAAGGGATTCGTGCTGTGTTGAACATCTTCCGCCAAACAAATCCCATTCGAGAGTTGCTGTCTCAAAGACTTGTAATTGGAGCCAACGCTGCAATGGCGTATATGCGTAGTCGAAAACCAAGGTTGGTGTTGCGGACACCTGCAGCCGGAGAGGTTCTCGAGCAAAAAGACTTGGATGACACGATCCAAGCTGCGGAGACACTGATCGAGTGCACTCGCGAACAGCTTTGCGGCCCCGAGCTGCCCGTAAAAGACGAGCCTGAGGATTAGAATGGTTTGCGAGTGCAATTTTTGTATAGGGGGCAGCCCCCGAGTGTAATTTTTGACTCTTTGTATATTGTATAGTTTGTATACTTTGATTTTTTGCCGAGCCCCCGAGTCAATCGAGCGGGGTTTGTGAAATATGTGTTGGTTATGAACCGATGACTGTGCAGCCCCCGAGTATTCGAGTGCGGCTGCAAAGTTTTTATGTTCTTTGTTCGGATCCTTGTTACGCAGCCCCCGAGGGTCTCGGGTGCGGTTAAGGTATGAATTATGCAGGTGGTAGCCACAAAGGAGTCGAAGGAACATTGATTTTATTCCTCTTTTGAATGTTAGGCTGCAGGCCGCCTCATTAAAAACCTTCCAGTCCCCTTAGGTACCCTGGTAAGGAAAAGAGCGCGTCTGAAACCTGCAGCCATCCGACATATAGCCTATTACATTGTATGACTGTGAGCACTTTATGCGTAGAAACGGCGCAGATGCGCAACGTTCCACGGATTGTGAGAGGGTTCGCCTGTCTTCGCGTGCTTCAGTCGATATGCGCCTCCACCAAGGACCTCCGTGATGATGAAGGGACCCTCCCATGGGGAAGCGAGCTTGTGCACCTTCTTTTGCTTCAGTCGAAGAACCAGGTCGCCAACGACGAAGGACCTGGTGCGCAGTCGACGGCTGTGGTAGTTGCGAAGGTCCTGCTGGTAAACAGCTGTGCGGGCTAAGGCCGTGTCGCGCGCCTCATCAAGCAAGTCGACTGCGTCTTCGAGTGCCTCTTCTTCATTGTATGCTTCAACTCGTGGTGCGTTGAACCTTACGTCTGATGGCAGAATCGCCTCTGCACCGTAGACCATGAAGAATGGGGTGAACTGCGTAGAAGTGTTGGGAGTTGTGCGTAGGCTCCATAGCACAGACGGTAGTTCTTCGACCCAAGCACCTGCAGCTCTTTTGAGTGGCACCAGGAGGCGCTTCTTGATCCCACTCGTCACAAGCCCATTGGCCTTTTCGACTTGGCCATTGGATTGCGGATGCGCCACGGATGCGTAGTTGAGCGTAATGTCCTGCTCTTTGCAAAAGGTTTTGAACTCCTCAGCCGTGAAGTTTGTGCCGTTATCAGTGATGATACTGTTTGGGACACCGAAGCGATAGATGATGCTCTTTATGAAGTTGACTGCCGTAGTAGCAGTCGAATTTGTGATGGGGACCGCCTCGATCCACTTTGTGAACTTGTCGACTGCCACCAGTAGGTGAGTATGCCCGCCATGCGATGATTTTTTGAGTGGCCCAACCATATCGAGCCCCCATTGGGCGAAAGGCCAGGCCAGCGGTATAGTCTTCAACGCCGATGCGGGTGCGTGCGGCCTTGTTGCGAATTTCTGGCAGCCGACGCACCTTTTGACTATGTCCTCCGCGTCTTTGAGTGCTGTAGGCCAGTAAAACCCTGCGCGAAAGGCTTTGGCTACGAGTGATCGACTGCTGGCGTGATGCCCACAGGTACCTGCATGAATGTCTCGAAGTATGGCTTGGCCATCTTCGAGTGCGATGCATCTTTGGAACATACCTGATATGCTGCGCTTGTATAACTCGCCGTTGATAACGGTGTATGCTTTTGATCTTCGAGTCACGCGTCGGGACTCGGTTATGTCATCTGGTAGCTCGCTACGGAGTATGTAAGCCAGAAAAGGTTGAGTCCAGGTTGGCTCAATGAGAAATACCTCGACAGGGGGGTCCTCTGTGCTAGGCATTTTGCTTTTGGGTGGCGTAGTCGACGGAGGAGGCTCTCGTTTCTCCTTGATGGATCTGTGTTCAATACGCTCGAGGAAGACACCAGGTGGAATTTGTGCGCCAGTTGAGCCAAGATTGGCTAGCATGTCTGCTTCTTCGTTGCTTTCCCTTCCTATGTGCCTCAACTCGCAGCCCTCGAAGCTGCCTTCTAGTGTGTTGTACAGATCGCGATAAGCGATCATGTTGTCCGCGATTGCGTCGCAGGCCTTCATTGTTTGCTGCACCACGAGGTTGGAGTCGCCGTAGATCATCAGTCGAGTGCACCCGAGTGCCTTTGCCATCCGCATGCCATGGATCAGAGCCTCGTATTCAGCCTCGTTATTGGAGGGTAGCTTGAATCCCATCTGCAAAACATAACGTAGCTTGTCCCCTTTTGGTGATATGAGGACGACGCCTGCGCCTGCGCCTTCATGTTTCTTGGACCCATCGAAGTACATGGTCCAGGAATTGGCCACGTCTGGTGCTCCAGGTAATTGGGCTTCTATCCACTCGGTTGTGAAGTCGGGTAGGACTTGTGCTTTGATAGCCTTCGGGTGCTCGTACTTGATATCTCTTGGAGCCAGCTCGATGAGCCATTTTGCCACTCGACCCGTTGCATTGGGGTTTGTGAGTATATCACCGATTGCTGAGTTGCTTACCACGGTAATCGGATGCTCGGTGAAGTAGTGTGTCAGCTTCCTTGAGGACATGAATACAGCGTATGCCAGCTTTTGATAGTGCGGGTACCGCTGTTTTGATATGGAGAGAACCTCGCTCAGGTAGTAGACTGGACGTTGTATGCTTTGGATGTGCCCCTCCTCCACGCGTTCGACTACCAGTACGGTGCTCACCACCCTGTTTGTAGCCGAGACATACAGGTAGAGTGGTTCCCGTTCCTTAGGTGCGACGAGGATTGGAGGGCTTGTGAGGATCCGCTTGAGATCTGTGAAGGCTGCTTCAGCTTCTGGCGTCCACTCGAACTTGTCCGCCTTCTTCATCAGTCGATAGAATGGTAGAGCCTTTTCACCCAGTTTGCTGATGAATCGACTGAGCGCCGCTACTCGTCCTGCTAGTTTCTGCACATCATGAAGCTTTGAAGGCCTTTGCATGGTGAGGATGGCCTGTATTTTCTCCGGGTCTGCTTCGATTCCACGAGCAGAGACTAGGTACCCTAAGAGCTGCCCGGCTGGAACGCCGAACGTACACTTCTTAGGATTGAGCTTGATATGGAAGCGTTTGAGGTTTGCGAACGTCTCCCTCAAATCGTCGAGTAGTGTGCGTTCTTCCCTTGTGGTAATGACAATGTCATCAACGTAGACCTGGACGTTGCGTCCAATTTGCTTTTTGAGGCAGTCCTGCATCATGCGCTGGTATGTTGCACCCGCGTTTTTTAGCCCGAAGGGCATAGTTGTGTAGCAGTAGACCCCGAGTGGGGTTATGAACGCCGTTTTTTCTTCGTCTTCTTGCTTCATCCTTATCTGGTGATAACCTGAGTAAGCATCCAGAAAGGAGAGTCGTGCGCATCCGGCGGTGGAGTCAACGATCTGATCGATCCGGGGTAGCGGGAAGTGATCCTTTGGACAGCACTTGTTCAGCGCTGTGAAATCCACGCACATCCGAAGGATGTCTGTATGCTTCTTTTCTACGAGTACAGGGTTGGCCACCCATTGTGATTTCTTGATTTCCCTAATGAATCCTGCTGCGAGTAACCGGTCGACTTCGGATTCGACTGCGGTTCGCTTTGGGCCGGAGATTCGACGCATCGTTTGCTTGACTGGCTTTGCATCTGGAAACAATTGGAGAGAGTGCTCGGCGAATTCCCTGGGAATACCTGGCATGTCGGCTGGACACCACGCAAATATTTCCCAGTTCTCACGGAGGAATTCGACGAGCGCGCCTTCCTATGCGATAGGCAGGCTCGAAGATATGTTGACTGTCTTGGTCGGATCGGTCGGGTGCACCTGATGCGACCTTGTGTCATTTGTAGCATTGAAGGATCTGTCGACTGCCAACTTCTTATGCTCTGGAAGGAGTGTGCGGTCGTTGGTAATCGCTAAGTCAGCGAGTGATTCCTCCACCCCGAACATCTCGGAGATTTTGCTGAACTCGCGGTCGCAAGCATCGGACCTTTGAAAGTTTCCACGGACAGTGATGACTCCCTTTGGTCCTGGCATCTTCAGCGTGAGGTACGCATAGTGTGGCACCGCCATGAATCGAGCAAACGTCGGGCGACCAAGAATAGCATGGTATTGTGATTTCCAGTCGACGACCTCGAACTCAATCGACTCTGTCCTGAAGTGGCTTACGTCCCCGAACGTAACGTCGAGTTGTACGGTGCCTTCTGGGCTAATTGCTTTGCCAGGAACGATACCGTGGAAGGTATTTGAAGATTTTGGGAGGTTTTCGACTGACCTGTTCATTTTGCGGAGTGTGTCCGCGAAGATGATGTTTATGCCGCTGCCTCCATCCATGAAGACCTTGGTCATGGCGTAGCCTCCTATTTGCGCGTCGAGTACCAGAGCCGCATGCCCTGGTCGAGCTACAGCTGGGGGATGATCCTCTCGACTAAAGCTTATGATGGTTTCCGATCCCTTCAGAAATTCGGCACGGCTGGAGGTGCCATGACAGCCAAGTTCACCTGTCGAGTGATTAGTTTTTGCTGCCTGTTAGAGGGGCGACCCTTTTGTATCATGTACATCTGCCCGTGGGGCTGTGGATATTGATCATCTTCCGCCCGTAGCACAGGTTGTATGGCACCTGCGAGATTTGCGCCTGGAGCAGGCTGTGGTGCGGGTTGCGGTGGCGGCTGTGGCGCCATGAGAGCGGGCACAGCGTTCGGCTGTGGTACGGGTGCAGGCATGGGCTGAGCAGGTGCTGGGCCATTCCTCTTGAGTCGTATCACATAGTCAGTCGCCATTTGGTCGAATTCCCTGCAGTTCCTTAGGGTGTGATTGGAGCGTAGTTTTCCGTCGTCCCCCTTGAAGAGGTGGAATCTGCACCAGTCGTCCATCTTTTCCTCGAACGACCGCTCGGGTTTTGCGTCGCTACGTTTGCGCCATTCTTGCCTTTTGTAGCTATCGCTCCGCTGCTCGCGATCTCGACTGTCACGTCGATCATCCGAGCGTCGATTGCTTCTATCATGGTCCTCCTTTGGCTGTGTGTATCCAGCCGCCATGAACTCGGGTCTGTTATCGTCGTAAGGACGTCTGGACCGTTTACGCCTGCGATCTTCTCTGTATGAATCTCTGCGGCTTCGACTGCCGCTTTCGTAGTTGTCGCGTGTTGGGGAAGCACGGGATCTGCGTACAGAATCCTCTCCATCTGCCCACTCAGTCGCAACTTTGATGAGGTCAGCCAGGGAGGTTGGCTTTTCACGACCAAGTGCCTCTTTGAAGTCCTTCCTGGCGAGACCTTGTATGAAGGCATCCATGGCCCTGTCTTCTGACACTTTGCCAACCGAATTGCGTATTTCGGTCCACCGCCGTATGTATGATCTCAGCGACTCGTCTGATCGTTGAGTACATGTCCTTAATTCCTCGAATGTCTTCGGGCGCTCACACAGAGGCTCGAAGTTTTTGATGAAGTCTCTGCGGAAATCATCCCACGAGTCATATGATGATGGAGGGAGTGATTTGAGCCAGTCGCGGGCAGTTCCTTCGAGCATAAGTCGTATGTACTGCATCGCCGTGGTGTTCGTGCCCCGCTGGCATGCCACGGCGAGTCTGTAATCTTCTAGCCACCCAGAAGGTTCTTGGCGACCGTTGTACTTGGGTTGCTCGCCTGTCAACTTGAACCGTTTGGGCATCCGCGTCTCACGGATGCGTCGAGTGAAGCACAATGCTCCGCATGGCTCTGGTTCGCGATCAGAGTATGAATCGCTGCTATAGGATCTTCGAGACCTGCTCCTGCTGGACCTGTGCCGGCGCGTGCTTCTCCTTCCTTCATCCGAGTGGTGGCTGCGACCACTGCGATGATGTGCTGCGTGTCGTGAGTCGACTATGTCGCGATCGCGATCCCTTGCTGGAGTTTTGTCTTCTGGCTGCATAGCCTGTGCCGCTAGAGCTAGCGATTTGAGTTGTTGGCGATGCAGGGCTGCGTTAGGGTCATTCGCCGGAGGTTGTATTGCCTTGAGGTAAGCACCTACGGAGAATAATGCACCCGCAGCAGTTTTGGGTACTGGGATTCCGTTAGCGTCCTCTGTCATGAACGACAGGTTACGGGTGATTGCTACCCTTTCATGTTCTGGAAGGCTTGCCAACCGCGACCTAGGTCGAGGGGTTGGTTGCTGTGTGGACCCGAGGGATTGCTCCCTTCGTCGGGCACTCGAGAGGCTGGCTTGCCTTTTGCGCTCCTCGAGCGTCGCTCGGTAGTTTTGCAGTCGAATTGACTCCTGCCAGTTGAAGTACTGGAAGGTCAACATCTCCTCTGGGTGGAGTTTGGCGGCATCATAGTGCACTCCTTTATGACTTTATCTGCTTTTGCTGCCATCTCCTCCGTGATTGTCAAGGTTGTGACCCCATCTGGCATGGTTACCGTGCATGGGAATTGTGCAGGCCTGCGAGCGGCAGCGTCTGCGGATGATTCTGCGGTGAAGGCCACGTAGACCTGATGGGGCGTGACCCGAGGACAGGTGTATGTGCTGTCGATTCCAGTCATGGACTCGACATCGCCATCGAGGCTCATGTCAGAGCCAGTGTGTTCATCGAGTAGATCTTCGAGGCGAATCTCGTTGTCGATGTGCTCATCACCTATGCTCATCTCGGTGTTGGCGAAGCCATTACGGATTTCTGAGTCGAGGTTGGTGTTGGTGAAGATCTCCGAGTCGACGTTGTTGTCGTTATGAATCGCGGGCTCGTAGAAGTCATCGAGGGAGATCCCGCAGTCGAAACTCTCGTCGAGTGGTAGGTTGAAGTCGATGTTGCTTGTGTTGTATGCTGATTCTGCTTCCTCGCCTTGGAGTTCCGTCATCATGAACCTATCGAGCTCGCCGGTCGACATGGTTGTTGCGGGCGAGCAGGCTTCAGGAATCGACGATGGGGCGAGAGCAGTCGACGGAGCCTCGAGTGCACCCAGCACCAGTTGTTGCGGATCTGTCGAGTCCTGCGTGCCAAGATTGTTTACGAAAAAATTGAATGCTCCAACAGTTAAGCTCAAACCTGATTCAAGGCCAAAAACGCCTCCTGAAGCTCCGGCGAGTGCGGATTGAAATTCATTGGAAGAGCAGATGCGCTTTTTGCGGGTGAAGCGGGCAGGCTGCCGCTTTTCGAGTAGATCGGCGAGTCGCCGTGTGTCGCCTGGATCGGCGAGTTGCTGTTTGCTGACATGGCCGGCGAGTTGCCGTTTGCAGATGAGATCGGCGAGTTGCCGTTTGCTGGTGAGATCGGCGTGTTGCCGTTTGCTGTGTGATCGGCGATTTGCCGTTTGCTGTTGGGACCGGCGAAACTTCGAGTCCAGCGCTATTCTTTCCCACAGACGGCGCCACTTGACGAGGGGTAGACTCATCAAGACCCATGGTTAAGGTCCCTAGGTTATGAATATGGGGGAGAGAACGTGGTAGAGCTGGAAGTATCGTCGGCTGACAAGCAGGGCAAAGATTTTACCCAGGTTCAGGGCCCTCGTGTGGAGGTAACACCCCTACGTCCTGCCTGTCTGTTATTGATTTGTGAATATGATGGTTACAAGGATCCCGGCGAGATGTCGATCTCGCTAGGGTTTGTGGCTCTGGTGGTTCGTTGTCTGGTTCGATGGCCCTCCCAGTCCTTAAATAGGCTGGGTCCCGGGTGTTCGTAACCGACTCGATTTACAAGTAAGGAAACTCTAAACCGACTATTGCTTCGCCAAACTTGAAGGATACTTCATCTTCGTGGGCCTCCCTTCATGGGCTTCATGTAGGCTCTGATAGTTGGGCCTAGTCGATACGTGCACCAGGTACCCTCATGGTAGGGTACCCGATAGGCATACCCATGTCAGGCGGCGTTTCCCCCCTCCGATCTTCTCCGGCGGAAGCCTTCTGACTCTTTGTTTCATGGTTCTGTGTTTCTCCGCCACCGCCTCGCGAAACTCCTCGAGGGACTATTTTTATAGGCGTTTTTAGGTCAAAACCTAGTCGGTGGAGGAAAGATCGACGGCAACGGAGCCACGAGGGCCAGAAGAGTGGGCCCACGCGGCCAGGTACTATGGCCGCGTGGGCCACCCCCTTTTGCTGGCCGCGTGGGCCACCCCCTTTTGGTCATCGGACCTCCGTTTGTTTGCTTCCTTCACCCACAAGTCTTCTACCTTCCGAATATTGACGCCCGTAAATTTGCAGGTCATTTAGACGACGTTTGGGTCCCTGAAACTTAAAAGGAAAGAAATAGGGTTTTCTGCCTGTGCAGTGTTAATTCCATAAAAATAGGAAATCATTAAGATATTTCCAAAATCATGATAAAACATTGATATAACCCTTATATGATGCAAATATGATTGGAATATGAGTAAATAAAGTGCAAAGTTCATGTATGCATTTTACATGCATCAATGACATAACTAAACTCTCTCTAAATATGCAGCTAAATTTAATAAATGCTCAAATTGGTGAATAATTTGATATAATCATAATGTATTTCCTCCGAATATGAACTTAAATAGAATATTTAGGGCAAAATGGAAACATATTTTATCATTCTAATTTAGTTAACATACTAGAGTTAATATGACTAAATTCTCTCTAATTGCGTACTAAAATTTAAAAATTCTTGGTCAGATGTATATTAGGAGCAACTACAAATTCACTTCCTCTAATTATGGACCCAATTTAATAAATGGCTAAAGCAAAATACAAACAGATTATATCATTTCAAAATAGTTCACATTTAGATATCATATAACTAAGCTCTCCCCGAATATGCAACTAAATTTACTGAATGCTTAATTTGGTTAGTATTTCGATACAATCATAATGTATTTCCTCTAATTATGAAGTTCAATAAACTACTTATGGTAAAATTAGAAAACATATTTTGTCATTTCAGTTTACTTAACATAAACTACTTATGACAAAATAGAAAACATGTTTTATCATTTCAATTCAGTTAACATATTCGAGGTAATATGACTAGATTCTCTTCAATTTCCTACTCAAATTTAAAAATGCTCGATTAGTTTAATATTTGGAGCAAATACAAATTTATTTCCTTTAATTTAATAAATGCTAATACAAAATATTTCTTTCGACTATGAATATGGAAAGAAAAAACAAGCGTATTTGATCAGTTCTATTATACAAATAATGTACCAAAATTTACACTTCTATCCTTTTCCAATACCGATAACCATATACTCAAGTATTCTTTTTTTCTTTTGAACACCACAAATGCGGCGTGACATGTGGGCCCATTTTGCTTACACAATATCTAAGAAAAAAAATGCAAAATCAATAGTTACAAATCTATCCACCAGAAAAATATAACAACAATATCAAAATTTCCAGAAACAATACATGCTACCTACTTACAACAAGATACAAATTTCAAGAAAAAATACATGCTAACTACGTACAACAAGATATAAACACTTTTCCACAAGAATTTAAGAAATTGCTGAATCCCTAACATATGAGCTCACTTTGCTCACACAATTCCCAGGAAAGAAAAATAAGGAAATTGCAAAATTAATAATTTAAAATCTATCTATCAGAAAAATGTGACAAAAAAAATCAAACCGTCCAAGAAAATACATCATGTCCACGCGACTCTAACGCTCCCAGCTGCACGCTCCAAATCGCGCGGGGTCGCCGCCGGCGAGCTCGCTGTCGCCGCTGTGTCCTCCGCTTACGTCACCTCGACGTGGCAGTGGGCCCGGTTAGTCAGAGCTTTATTCTTTTCCACGGGAAAAAAAATGCTGGAACCCTGACATGTGGGCCCAGATCACTTTAAAAATTTGCAGAAAAAGAAAAAATACTACAAAATCAATAGATTAAAATCTATCTACCAGAAAAACATGCAACATATATCAAAATGATCAGAAAAACAAATTCTAACTATTCATATCATAATACAAGACATTTTCGGATATTTTAAAATCATTACATATTTAAAGAAAATCCAAATGCATTTCCTCTGATTAACTAGAGTTGGATTTAAAAATAATAATAATAATAATACACTGTACTTCCTCTAATTATTTAGCTTAATTAACTATTTATGGCAAAATACAAACATTTCATAACATTTAAAAAAGGTTCAAATTAAGAGATGACATAACTAAACTCTCTCTAAATATGCAGCTAAATTTAATAAATGCTCAAATTGGTGAATAATTTGATATAATCATAATGTATTTCCTCCGAATATGAACTTAAATAGAATATTTAGGGCAAAATGGAAAACATATTTTATCATTCTAATTTAGTTGACATACTAGAGTTAATATGACTAAATTCTCTCTAATTGCGTACTAAAATTAAAAAATTCTTGGTCAGATGTATATTAGGAGCAACTACAAATTCACTTCCTCTAATTATGGACCCAATTTAATAAATGGTTAAAGCAAAATACAAACAGATTATATCATTTCAAAATAGTTCACATTTAGATATCATATAACTAAGCTCTCTCCGAATATGCAACTAAATTTACTGAATGCTTAATTTGGTTAGTATTTCGATACAATCATAATGTATTCCTCTAATTATGAAGTTCAATAAACTACTTATGGTAAAATTAGAAAACATATTTTGTCATTTCAGTTTACTTAACATAAACTACTTATGACAAAATAGAAAACATGTTTTAGCATTTCAATTCAGTTAACATATTCGAGGTAATATGACTAGATTCTCTTCAATTTCCTACTCAAATTTAAAAATGCTCGATTAGTTTAATATTTGGAGCAAATACAAATTTATTTCCTTTAATTTAATAAATGCTAATACAAAATATTTCTTTCGACTATGAATATGGAAAGAAAAAACAAGCGTATTTGATCAGTTCTATTATACAAATAATGTACCAAAATTTGCACTTCTATCCTTTTCCAATACCGATAACCATATACTCAAGTATTCTTTTTTTCTTTTGAACACCACAAATGCGGCGTGACATGTGGGCCCATTTTGCTTACACAATATCTAAGAAAAAAAATGCAAAATCCATAGTTACAAATCTATCCACCAGAAAAATATAACAACAATATCAAAATTTCCAGAAACAATACATGCTATCTACTTACAACAAGATACAAATTTCAAGAAAAAATACATGCTAACTACGTACAACAAGATATAAACACTTTTCCACAAGAATTTAAGAAATTGCTGAATCCCTAACATATGAGCTCACTTTGCTCACACAATTCCCAGGAAAGAAAAATAAGGAAATTGCAAAATTAATAATTTAAAATCTATTTATCAGAAAAATGTGACAAAAAAATCAAACCGTCCAAGAAAATACATCATGTCCACGCGACTCCAACGCTCCGAGCTGCACGCCCCAAATCGCACGGGGTCTCCGCCGGCGAGCTCGCTGTCACCGTTGTGTCCTCCGCTTACGTCACCTCGACGTGGCAGTGGGCCCGGTTAGTCAGAGCTTTATTCTTTTCCACGGGAAAAAAAATGCTGGAACCCTGACATGTGGGCCCAGATCACTTTAAAAATTTGCATAAAAAGAAAAAATACTACAAAATCAATAGATTAAAATCTATCTACCAGAAAAACATGCAGCATATATCAAAATGATCAGAAAAACAAATTCTAACTATTCATATCATAATACAAGACATTTTCGGATATTTTAAAATCATTACATATTTAAAGAAAATCCAAATGCATTTCCTCTGATTAACTAGAGTTGGATTTAAAAATAATAATAATAATACACTGTACTTCCTCTAATTATTTAGCTTAATTAACTATTTATGGCAAAATACAAACATTTCATAACATTTAAAAAAGGTTCAAATTAAGAGATGACATAACTAAACTCTCTCTAAATATGCAGCTAAATTTAATAAATGCTCAAATTGGTGAATAATTTGATATAATCATAATGTATTTCCTCCGAATATGAACTTAAATAGAATATTTAGGGCAAAATGGAAAACATATTTTATCATTCTAATTTAGTTAACATACTAGAGTTAATATGACTAAATTCTCTCTAATTGCGTACTAAAATTTAAAAATTCTTGGTCAGATGTATATTAGGAGCAACTACAAATTCACTTCCTCTAATTATGGACCCAATTTAATAAATGGCTAAAGCAAAATACAAACAGATTATATCATTTCAAAATAGTTCACATTTAGATATCATATAACTAAGCTCTCTCCGAATATGCAACTAAATTTACTGAATGCTTAATTTGGTTAGTATTTCGATACAAGCATAATGTATTTCCTCTAATTATGAAGTTCAATAAACTACTTATGGTAAAATTAGAAAACATATTTTGTCATTTCAGTTTACTTAACATAAACTACTTATGACAAAATAGAAAACATGTTTTAGCATTTCAATTCAGTTAACATATTCGAGGTAATATGACTAGATTCTCTTCAATTTCCTACTCAAATTTAAAAATGCTCGATTAGTTTAATATTTGGAGCAAATACAAATTTATTTCCTTTAATTTAATAAATGCTAATACAAAATATTTCTTTCGACTATGAATATGGAAAGAAAAAACAAGCGTATTTGATCAGTTCTATTATACAAATAATGTACCAAAATTTGCACTTCTATCCTTTTCCAATACCGATAACCATATACTCAAGTATTCTTTTTTTTCTTTTGAACACCACAAATGCGGCGTGACATGTGGGCCCATTTTGCTTACACAATATCTAAGAAAAAAAATGCAAAATCAATAGTTACAAATCTATCCACCAGAAAAATATAACAACGATATCAAAATTTCCAGAAAAAAATACATGCTACCTACTTACAACAAGATACAAATTTCAAGAAAAAATACACGCTAACTACGTACAACAAGATACAAATACTTTTCCACAAGAATTTAAGAAATTGCTGAATCCCTAACATATGAGCTCACTTTGCTTACACAATTCCCAGGAAAGAAAAACAAGGAAATTGCAAAATTAATAATTTAAAATCTATCTATCAGAAAAATGTGACAAAAAAATCAAACCGTCCAAGAAAATACATGATAATTACTTACACCAAATTACAAACATTTCCAAACATTTAAATTTAGCAAAAAATTACAAAAAACCTAAATACATTCCCTCTGATCAAACGGAGTTGTATTTTTTTTTTTTAAAAACACACACTGTATTTCCACTGATTATGAAGCTTAATTAAATATGGCAAATTACAAGCAAAAACCTATATATATATATTTGAACATTTAGAATTGCTGAAATTTTCGATCTACTCCAAACGACAGATTTGAACAAATTTTAACTTTTTGAATTAAAAAGTTACAACAAAAAAACAAAAATGCCAATTCTCTTTGCAAGATATATTATATAGCTAAAAAAAATATTAACACCAACCTAACTTTCTTATTAAGTACAAAGAATGCTAACTACTTATAAAGGAAAAGAAAACATGTTTAAATATTCCAGTTTCATAAATACTTCGAAGGAAAAAACAAACGCATTCCCTCCACTTATATGAAATTAAATTTATTAACTACTCATATTACACACTCCCTCTAATTACAAGCTTAAATTCAACATTTTAATTTGACAATTACTTGGATGCAACCTAAATTAATTTACTCTAATTACGTAATCCAATTCAATGCACTAAACAAACAACTTCACCATTTCTATTCACAAAGTATATTACGTAACCAAAGCAAAAAGACAAATTATATTTGCAGAAATATCCACCCAGGGCGCGACGTGACGGCGCGCCTAAATTCAACTAGCTAGTGTACACCAGAGTGGCGCCCCGATGCCTCATCGACTCATGATCAAACACCATGTCCTCACTGACTTTGCATTCAGGCCTGGTGTCACAACCCGCTCGTCGTGATGGAACATCGCACGAGCAGACACGACCAGTTCCGTCTCTGCAAAGCCCAACCCACGCGTCCAGCTCGCCGTCGTAGTGAGCTTGCCCCTTGAATGGCAGCATCCACTCACCATGGTACCGGAACTCGAGGCGCTCCGTGTCGAAGGAGTATGTGCTCTGCTGGAGGTTATGGTCAAAACGTGCATTTTCATCCGGTTTCCACCCCTTCACCGACACGAAAAGAGTGCGCCCGTCCGGGTGCAGCGCGTAACCAGTCACATAGTGGGGCTTGAAGGGCAAGTCGGCGTCGATGCTAGACCCAAGCCTCCTCGCTTCCAAGCGGCGGCCGGGGGCCCAGAACCTCGAACGACGGGTAAACCATGACGAAGAGCCTCTCACCAACTGATGCGTAGAAGGGTTTGACGATCGAACCATGGCTCTTCGGTAATGGGCACAGCGTCACCGCCATGGTCTCAACGTCGAACCCGGGGATCGCGGGGCTGCCTTCGCCGGGACGAACAGCCAGGATCTTGGTGCCATGGGTGGCGAAAGACCATGCGCGTGGATGCTGTGCCTCGATGCGGGCGATCGGGGACGGAGGTTCTATGTCGTCGGCGTCAGAATCATCAGATTCGAGGTCGTCCTCGCCCAGCCTGTAGACGCTGCAGCCCCTTTCCCAGTCGTCCAGCAACACATAAAGATGCTGCTGCTGATGATGATGAGACGGCCGCTTGGCCGGCCGGACAGAGCTGTGGCCTGACGACGACGAACGCTTTGACATAGCTCCCGGTAAAATCGCCGGATCCCCTTCTCTGCGTGCCTGGTGTAGAAACCCAAAGAAAACACAGTTATTTTCCTATCTATGTAGTCGGAGCAACATCGTATCCGGATAGAAATCTAACTAATTCGATTTGTAGTCGGGATCCAAAACGCACAGCTATTTGGAGAGAGATATTTACTCGAGCATGGCAAGAGAGGTTTCGATCTGTAGCCCAGAAAAGCCGGCCGGTAGACTAGGTTGAACGGGAGGATCGGCGGCGTGCATCGGTGCCGCACCGGCGAGATGCGAGCTAGTCGGCGAAAAATCTTGGAGTTCTTTTTTTTTTTTTTTTTTTGAGATTTCGTTATTTATTTTTAATTAAAGATCGTTGGATAACCGTTCAAATGACGGGCTCGGCCCAGCAAAAAAACTAGCCCATCCTAGTTCCGGCCTCTGTTTCGATCGTCAAAGCCCACCACGATACGAAGAAAAAAACCTTTTTTGGCCTCGCCGCCGCCGGCGGCATGCTCCGCCTACGAAGACGCATCATCTCCTCTCTCCCTCTACCCTCAAAAAAAAAATCTCCTCTCTCCCTCCACCGCCTCCTCTCCGGCACCGGGCCGCCCATTTCCCCGAATCCCGGATTCGCCGTCGAGGGCTACCTCGTCGGCACCTGCGGCCTCAGCCGAGCCCAGGCCCTCAAATTGAGGGCCTCAATGCCTCCACGAAGCTCTCCCACCTCAAGTCCACCGCCAATCCCGACGCCGTCCTCGCCTTCATCTCCGGCCTCGACCTCTCAACTGCCGACCTCTCCGACGTCGTTGCCAGGGACCCCCAGCTTCTCTGCGCCGGCGTGGAGAGGACCCTGGCCCCATTTCCGCCGAGCTCACCGGCCTCGGTCTATTGCGTCGTCAGATCGCCCGCTTCGTCTCCCTCGCCCCCAGCCGCTTCCAATGCAGAGGCCTAGCATCCAGCCTGCAGTTCTACCTGTACATCTTCGGCTCCTGCGAGAAACTTTCCGGGCTGTCAAGCACAAGCCGTACCTTCTCAGGATCAATCTCGAGAAGGTGGTCAAGCCCAATTTCGCATTCCTGCGGGGCTGTGGGGTAAGTGCTTGCGGCTCTGGGATGTTCAGGCAAGCGGCGCAGGCTGTCGCGTTCCGCAGCAAGGAGAAGATCACTTCCAAAGTGCACTACTTGAAGAAGACGTTCAGGTGGTCCGATGCCGAGGTCAGCATTGCTCTGTCTAATGCTCCGTCTTTGCTGAAGAGTTCAAATGACAAGTTGGGTCGCACGTCCAAGTTCCTTATCTCCAAGATGTGCTTGGAACCGGCCTACATTGCTCATCGGCCGGTGATGACAAATTTGGGTGATGATCGGTCTTAGCCTGGCTGGCCGGCTCAAGCCCCGGTACTACGTCGTAGCTACTATTCTGCAGTCTCGCTGACAGCGGAGCTTTTCGTGGAGAGGTACATATGTCGTCACAAGGAATCTGCGCCACACCTCGCTGAAGACTATATGGCAGCTTGCAGAGGGGAAGTGCCGGCTAATTTCAGATTCACATGACAAGAACAGGCTATGAAAAGTGGCAATTGTTTTGTGAGATGGTAATTCCTTATTCGGTTTTCTTCGCCTAACGTACATGACAGTTTGGTCATTCCTAACTCTTGATGAAACTGATAATTAGATTCAGGAACACCGATATGGTGATGTTGTTATTCCTTAGAGAACATGAATGAAAATCAGTAGTCCTTGGGTATATTTACATTTGTTTATGGGCATATATAGAAGAAGAGGATATGATAATTGTGCACTGCAACCTACAACTTGGATCGAGGCAAAAGTTCTTTGTTCATATTTGTCTAGTATTCAGTGATTGCAAATGCGAAATTGTTGTTCACAAAATCGCAAAGTCACAAAGTTCAACACAGGTTGTTGCTTTGAGCTGAGCTATAAGTCGTTACATGACACTGACAACTTAGACCCATTATTCATCATAACATAAAAGATGGCAAGTTGCTGTGTTTAGTGAAATTATTATGTGTTCTGATTGTGTTCAACACTTTAACGATGCAACGGGGTTTGCTATCCCCGCTAGTGTTACCTTGACATTATATGTCGGATGGATCACAAATTCTCCCTGTTAAATTACATGAAAGATCACTCCCTATTGTTGATATGTGCTTTATATTTTGCAGGGAGATGAATGCATTGGAAACTTCGGCTCCTGCGACAAACTTTTCCGGGCTAGAAGCACAAGCCGTACCTTCTCAGTACCAATCTCGAGAAGGCGGTGAAGCCCAATTTCACGTTCCTTCGGGAGTGCGGGCTAAGTGCTCGCGATATCACCAAGATATGCATCCGTCTGCAAAGTATGCTCACCAAGATTTATACAAGCCCCGGTACTACGCCGTAAAGTTTCTAAAGGAGAAGGGATTGCTAGGGTGCAGCCGGAGCTGCTATTCTGCAGTCTCGTTGACAGAGGAGCTTTTCGTGGAGAGGTACATATGTCGTCACAAGGAATCTGCGCCACACCTTGCTGAAGACTATACGGCAGCTTGCAGAGGGGAAGTGCCGGTTAATTTCGGATTCACATGAACCAAGAACAAGCTATGAAAAGTGGTAATTGCTTCGTGAGATGGTAATTCTGTTTTCGGTGCTCTTCGCCTAACGAGAGGGTGGTTGTCTTCTATCTGGTATTGGTCATTCCTAAGTCTTGATGAAATTGATAATTAGATTCAGGAACACCGATATGGTGATGTTGTTATTCCTTAGAGAACATCAATGAAAATCAAAATTCCTTGCGTATATTTGTGTTTCCGACTTATGAAGGGTGAACCTACATTTGTTTATGGGCATATGAAGAAGAAGAGGATATGATAATTGTTTACTTCAACCTACAGCTTGGATTGAGGCAAAAGTTCTTTGTTCATATTTGTCTAGTATTCGGTGACTGCAAATGCGAAATTGTTGTTTACAAAACCGCATGTATATGTCTTGGCAGCGAAACTAGCCAATGTGAAACTATAGGTTTAATAATCAATTTCACGAAGCCATAAAGTTCAACCCAGTTTGTTGCTTTGAGCTGAGCTATACATAGTCAGTTACACAACACTGACAACTTAGACCCATTATCCATCCTAACGTAAAAGGTGTCAAGTTATTGTGTTTAGTGACATTATTATGTGTTCTCGTTGTGTTCAATGATGCAACGCCGGTTACTATCCCCTCTAGTGTTACCTTGCCATTATATGTCATTCTCTGGAGATTGATGAATCACACATTCTCCCTGTTAAAATGCAGGAAAGATCACATCCATTTCAATCCGAAAAACAAGGGGAAGCTGAAGCAGTTAATTGTTTTGCATAAAAACCACAAATGTCAACTGCAGCTGATGATTGACATGAGAGAAACAGTACAGATTCCATGAAAATAAAAATATTAATTAATGAATTAGGAAAGTTATACCTGATTGAAGAGTGCCCATCCACATGGTGACTCCGACTCGTGTTCTCAGCTGTCAGATGCAGTGCGGTTCTGCTCTGTTTTGTCTATCAGAACGTCTGCAGGTCTGGGCCGAGTTTGTTATTTTCTGCCTGGTGGTGCCTTGAACTGAGGTAAGTTAACTTGCTTTTTCTGACCTTCATGATTGAAATAGAGAAGAACCGTAAGGGGTGCAACACGATTTTTTTGAAACACTTAAGGCCAGATATACACCCTACTGTTGATATGTGCTTTATACTTGCATGGAGATGAATGCATTGTCAACGAGGTTCAAATAGGATGGAGATACCTAAACCCATGGCCACTAGGAAAAAATTGCTCTACTGTTCAGATTTCGTAAACTTCTCGTAAAAGAGTTTTACTTAAACAAAACTGGAAGTTAAGGTTATCATTTGTGAGCCGTGATATCTTGATTTTTTCACTGGGTTTAAACTTCTATTTACTCAGAAATTCCACTTAGCTATTTCTCAAATGAAAGAAAAATGAACCTGATTAGCCTGATGAAAACATTCTGCTGCACAAGTTCGCACAACTTATTCACCTGGTCTGCTATTTAGTATTTTCATACTATTTAACTGTAAAAACCGAAGATTTCGTATTTGCTGGACTACCCACAGGAAGAAAAAAGGTTTTAAATTAGGAATATGGAAGTTCACTTTGTGCAGATAGAGAGCATTCCTTACTTTATGTACACATATGTTATATTTCTACAGCATGTTCGCCACACATAGCTGGGTACCCTATATAGTTTGCAAGGCTGTTTCAGTGTATCAGGTGAAGATTGCATTCTGAGATCAATTGACATGTTAATCTTGAATAAAAAAGGGCACTGAATTTCTCAATTTGGAGATTGTTGACTGCGAGGTAGTTATAAAGTGTTGTCATCTATATAAACCAAACTTTATCTCTGTTATGTTAGATTGGTCCGTTAATTCAATTCCTTGGTCCTCTTGCTGCAGCTGAAGTAATACGGACTTTTGTGTTTTCTTTACCTAGAACCATATACATTATTTTGCTGAAATGGGAGGAATGCCAGTTCTCCACACAAGGTAATGCCACCTCTCATATATATCAATATAAGTGAATCCACTTGTTATTAATGCAACTGGTGTACTTCTGTATTATAGGAAAAACATGATTCATCCATCTTGAAGTTGGGTGGTTGTGAGCACCACAGCTATTTTCTTATGCTTGTGTTGGATGGTGTATACTTCTATGTGCCTACGAATAATTCATTTTTTATCAAACTGGTTCATTTGTAACCCACATAATAAATTCTGGATTGGAGGAAATTATTAACTGGGACTAATAAGCACATTGTCGCCTCTCACTTAGAATACTTTAGTCTCATGTTTCATTGATATGAGATGGTTTTCGCATTGGGTGGAAGTTTAATAAAAACAGATGATAGCTCAGCCTTTTTGTTACATTAGTATGCCCAACATTAGGCTGGCTTTATATGATTGCACTTATACTTCAGAAGTTTCATTTCTATACAATGACTTTCTTGTCAGATCACATACTTGTTATTCATCTTGCAGTTGCAGTTACAGCAATCTATTTTGCATGACGCTGTGCTAGATGGAATGTGCACTGGTGCTTGCTTTTCTTGGCTTTGACATGCTTTCAGTGCTCTATCAACTGTTTTAAACAATATATATATTTGGCAGCAGCCTTTCGTGAGAGTTCCAAAATATTAAAAAGTTTACCTTTCTGCTATGGTTAAAAATGATGGATTGAGGATGAACACAGACACAGAAAGAGTCCAACTGATCAAAGCATAGTCATTGACACTGTTGTTCCTCATGTAACTTTCTCTGTGGAATGCGCTGCAGTTATCTCTTAGTAGATATTTAGCTGGATGTGGGCATTCAAGTTTTCACAAGATCCATGCTATTTGCTGTCTGGTTAAGATTGAACCGGTGGAGCTGTCGGACCCATGCCTCTTCATACACCTGCCTGCTGAGAGAATTGTCCAGGTATAAACACAGTGTCTTTCATTATTTAATTTTTTTATGCCCCACACCTCAAAGTAATAACATCTTCATACCTGACTTTATTACTGAGCAGCACCAGAAATAGTCATGGATGAGCTCACGCCCATAGAGCCCTGCTTAACACACTCAGAAGAACACTCTAGATGCATTCTTGTATGTATAGCATCTATCACACTGAGATCTGCCTCTCTATGCAATGCCTTCCCTCGTCACCCTGAGCTACTGATTCCCATGGATAGAGACAAATTCGAGATTGGGAGTATCTGATTTTGCAGCGAATGAACAAGAGCTCGATCCTTTGTCAGCCTCCAAAACTATTTTCACGACAGGTTCAGGGATCCGTCCTAAACGAGCTAGCAAGCGCTGCTGTTGTGATTTTTGATGGGACATTCCCAAGCGTTATGGACAACTCAAGTTAAGAAATCAATTTTATCATTCAATCTTGGTCTGCAAGCGAGCTAGTATGCCATTGTATCATCCAAACAAGTTAAGAAATCAATTTTTTATTTTAGCAGACAAGCAACGGTAACAATAAAAAATGCTTGGTTTAGACAACTCATTGGTATTATTAAACCGCAAATGTTTTGTCTCCTAGCAGGCCATCATGTGGAGTTTTTCGCACTAGGAGACAAATTAACAACTAACTCCGTTCCAGACCAAGATTACTGAACATGTGCGTGCTGCAGTTGAGCTTGGCTCAGCGTGAGAACTGAGAACACGGCCAGTGAAGAAAATCATAATATATATGCACCTCATGAGAAGGACTCATCTAGTCATCTGTAAAGAAAGGCAGATTCCTGCAACTGATTGCTAACATCTCCAATATGCTTTATCTTGGACTGGAGTACAGGTTTCTGGTTGAAATTTGGAGGTTCCAACCAGCACGAGGGTGCTGCCAGCCAGCCGGCCGCCGCGGGTAAGGAGATCGATCGAGTTAAGTGTCAGAACTTGGAACCTTGAAAGCCGACATGGGTGGCGCAACGGCAGACGCCAAGAAAGATGGACCAGCAAAGGATGTGGCGCGGCCTTTCGGATCCTCGTTCATGTCGGTGTTCGCGCACGCAGACAAGGTGGACGTAACGCTGATGACGCTGGGTCTGGTGGGCGCCATCGGCGACGGCGTTTCGACGCCGGTGTTGTTGCTCATCATCAGCCGCATTTACAACGACATCGGCAGCGGCCCCGACCTCCTACAGGAGGAGTTCAGCTCCAAGATCAACGAGGTACGAACGCACGGATAGCAATGCATTTCTGATTTTCTATCTACCCCGGCTGGCCAATTGGCAAAATCAAAATTTATTAACTTACAATTACTGTCGTGTACATGCGTTGAATGACCCACTCAATCAGAATGCGATAAACCTCGTCTACTTGGCATTGGGCTGCTGGATCATGGCGTTCCTTGTTAGCTTTGGTCCGATCTTCACGTCGCAGTCGTCGAGTACTTTCCGACGATACGCGGACGTAGCACAGCTCCTCGGTACAACTCAGGCAATACGCGCGTACTAAGCTAGCTCGATTATCTCCGAGCTGTTCCGCCTAGACGCTCGCCTGATGAACCTGATGGATCGAACACACGCACGTAGCTAGCTTTGCTAGATTACTTTCCTAGCTACCAGCTCACGTACACACAATCGCAGGAACAACAATCGCTGGGAATCGATATGATGGCCAGAGGCTCGTATCGAGCCTTGCTGATTTCTTACTTTTTTCTGACAAAGATTACAGGGGTCTTCTACATGTATATATAGCAGCGCTGGATCAGCTAACCTAGTAGGAGTAGGAAACTAATCCCTACACAACTCGGAGCCTAGTACGTATACAACTCGTACACTTTCCATACGTGCTTATCTCCAACATTCACCCCCCTAAGCACGACGTGTGCTTCACTTTTTCCTGGGTCCCAAATACGCCAACTACTTTGCGTAGGTGTTACCCTCGACATTACTTTCGCCGCTTCAGCCTTCTTCACCGACATTGATTTCGTCGCTCCTTCTGGCATCCATGACATCGACTTTGCTTTTGTCGACTCATTTTCACCTTGACAACAACACTTCTTTTTGTCGACGTCTTCAAACATCACCTTTTCTTCAGTACTTTTGAAGAAATCTTCTATGTACTTTATCGGCTTTATCTCCGGAATAATTACCTTGAAGAAATGTAGCCGTGCAAAATACACCGCACCTTCATCTTGTCGCTCTTCTGCCAACGACAGTGCTTGATGCCAATACTCCATCGTATCCGTGTCTTCAAATTTCGCCGGTTCCTCGGTGAGCAGACATTGCTTTTCGTGCTTCATCTTCACCGGATCATCCTTCTTCGGATAGCAATCCAACACGCGTTGCATGCGTGTCGGCGCCAGTCGTAGTTGCATCAGCTCCAGTGCTATCGGAGGTGGTGCCACAGACTCTTCTGCGCTCGACGTAGCGCTGGTTTCTTCTGCGTATGATTCTGCTGGCAAATCTGCCTCACACGCTTTTGGCATTCCATGCAATGCATCTGCAATCCATGGTTCCATCGCTTCTGCCCGATGTGGCACGTCTTCTTCTGCTCTCGTTGAAGGAGCATATGGACTGCCTCCATCCGGCCTGCTAGCTGGGCTCCTGCCTTCTGCTGGGCTTCTCCCTGGGCTCGAAGCAGCACAAGAGCTGCCACCATCCGGCCTGCTTCCTGAGTTCCCATTAGACTCTTCTCCTACCGCTCGGCTCACTGTGTCGCCAGCGCGTGCGGCCGTGGCTGCTTCTGGCCAACCGACCGAATTACCAGCAGATCCTTCCAACCAAGATGGCTTGCCTCTGCTTTTGCTTACTTGATCGCTAGGGGCACTTGGCTGCTTTCCACGACCTGCTACCATGCCAGAACAAGCTGATGCACCAACGCCATGATTTGATTGGTTTGGCACACCACGTGAGCTAACCATGCTACTACATGCATGCCTTGCTTGCCACGCGCCTCCACCCAATGCATCTCCATGTGCGTCCCTTGATCTGCTTGCCTGCCCACCATGGTGACCTCCTGGAGCGTTGCTTTTTCTCTTCGGCAACCACTCCTTTGCGCTAAGGCACGACACGCGCCGCACTTCATGGACTTCTGACGCCATGTACGTCTTCACTTCTTTCTCCTGCGACGCGACACTACGCCGCACATAATGGACTTCTGGCGCCATGTACGCCTGCATACCAGTACTATCGGCATGAGATTTCGAATCACCTCCCGTATCCGTAGCATCGACACGAGTTTCCGAAACTTGTTCATGTAGGCAAACTTTCTCTTCCACAAACGTGTCAGTTTCTTTAGACACCGCTTGAGGAGCTGGATCATCCTCGTCCACCAGTTCACACATCAAGTGCATCGCACTATCGTCTCCTTCCTGGGCCATGAGAGCCCTTTGCTTCTTCGATGGTTTCCAGTAATCAGACTTGAAGTGTCCGAGTTCACGACAGTTATGACACCTTACTTTCTTTATGTCAAACTTCTTCCTCCTCGGCGGAGTGTCGTCGTCCTCCTCTTCTTCTTCTTCATCGTCGTCCTGCTCATCATCCTCCTGCTCAGCGATGTACTTTTTCGCTGGGCGCTGCTTATCCTTCTTTTTTCCGCTTGTGGATACTCCTTGCTTTTCTTTCAAAAGAGTCATCCACTGCTGTTTTGTGAGCATCAAGTGCTCGTTCTGCTCCGGATCGCCGAAACTGAGCCGAACCCTCTCGTCGTGTGCCTTGAACCTTCCGACGAGATCCTCTATCGTCAGAGTATTCATATCAACACACTGCTCAATCGACGTCACGATCTGCATGTAGCGCGCCGGTGCGGCACGCAAGAATCTTCTGACGTTCTTGATCTCATCCATCTTCTCGCCATATCCCGTGATTGCGTTGATGAGGGTGACGAAACGGGCGGCAAACTGATCAACCGTCTCGCTTTCCTCCATCTTCAAATCCTCATAGTTCTTCATCAGGGTTTGAAGAAGCGCTTCCTTCACGCGGGTATGTCCTTGGTGGAGGATCTTGATCGTCTCCCACGCATCCTTCGCCGATTTCTTTCCGACGAGGTGCTGCATCACGTCTTTCGGCACGACGGAATAGAGTGCCGTTAACGCCCGACGATCCTTCGTGTACCTCACGCCTCCCTTGACGTAATCATCGCCGCCTGGATCGACAGCCTCCCAGATCTCCTGAGCTTCCATGGCCACCTCCATGTTGATGGCCCATAGCCCGTAGTCCTTGCGATCAAGGCGCGGATACAAAGCCGCCCCCACCGTCTCCATCACCGGTGCCGATGCCGAGTTCTCGCCTTGCTTCACCATCGCCATGATCTTCTAGTGCTTTCAGAAAATCACGGACGAATCACCAGGCTCTGATACCAATTGTTAGCTTTGGTCCGATCTTCACGTCGCAGTCGTCGAGTACTTTCCGACGATACGCGGACGTAGCACAGCTCCTCGGTACAACTCAGGCAATACGCGCGTACTAAGCTAGCTCGATTATCTCCGAGCTGTTCCGCCTAGACGCTCGCCTGATGAACCTGATGGATCGAACACACGCACGTAGCTAGCTTTGCTAGATTACTTTCCTAGCTACCAGCTCACGTACACACAATCGCAGGAACAACAATCGCTGGGAATCGATATGATGGCCAGAGGCTCGTATCGAGCCTTGCTGATTTCTTACTTTTTTCTGACAAAGATTACAGGGGTCTTCTACATGTATATATAGCAGCGCTGGATCAGCTAACCTAGTAGGAGTAGGAAACTAATCCCTACACAACTCGGAGCCTAGTATGTATACAACTCGTACACTTTCCATACGTGCTTATCTCCAACATTCCTAGGTGAGCGAATATAGTTGGATTCCAACAATGGCGTACTTACAATGTTAAATTTGTCTGCCTCAAACCACTGCCTATATATGATGTTTGTTCAGAGGGGTATTGCTGGTCTCGGACGGCAGAGCGGCAGGCGTCGCGGATGCGCGCACGGTACTTGGCGGCGGTGCTCCGGCAGGACGTGGAGTACTTCGACCTCAAGGTGGGCTCCACGGCCGAGGTGATCGCCAGTGTCTCCAACGATAGCCTGGTCGTCCAGGACGTGTTGAGCGAGAAAGTCCCCAACTTGGTGATGAACGTGGCCACATTCCTGGGCAGCTACGCCGTGGGGTTCGTCCTTCTCTGGCGTCTCACCCTGCTGGCGCTCCCCTCAATCCTCCTCCTCGTTATCCCCGGCTTCATGTACGGCCGCGTCCTCATCGGCCTCGCGCGCCACATCAGGGAGCAGTATACCCGCCCCGGCACCATCGCTGAGGAAGCAATGTCCTCCGCGCGCACCGTGTACTCGTTCGCTGCGGAGCAGGACACCACAGCGCGGTTCTCGGCTGCGCTGGAGGAGTCAGCGAGGCTGGGCATCAAGCAGGGGTTGGCCAAGGGCGTCGCACTCGGCAGCAACAGCATCGTCTTTGTCATCTGGGCCTTCAACGTCTGGTACGGCAGCCGCCTCGTCATGTACCACGGCTACCAGGGCGGCACCGTCTTCACCGTCCCTGCCTCCATTGTCGTCGGTGGCCTGTACGCAGCATTACATTATTACAATCCTTTATTACATCACAATGGTTGACTGATTGATGCTGTATGCTTGTAGCGCGCTGGGGTCGGGGCTGTCAAACCTCAAGTACTTGGCCGAGGCCAGCGCAGCAGGGGAGAGGGTGCTGGAGGTGATCCGGAGGGTACCCAAGATCGACTCAGGCAGCGACACTGGCGATGAACTAGCCAACGTGACCGGCGAGGTGGAGTTCAAGAGCGTGGAGTTCTGCTACCCCTCGCGTCCAGAGAGCCTTGTCTTCACGAGCTTCAGCCTACGAGTGCCCGCGGGGCGCCAGACAGCACTAGTTGGGAGCAGCGGGTCCGGGAAGTCCACCGTGGTGGCGCTGTTGGAGAGGTTCTACGACCCATCGGCGGGGGACGTGACACTGGACGGCGTGGACATCCGGAGGCTGAGGCTCAAGTGGCTGCGCGCGCAAATGGGGCTTGTCAGCCAGGAACCAGCGCTGTTCGCGATGTCCATTAGGGAGAATATACTGTTTGGCAAGGAGAACGCTACGCCGGAGGAGGTCACCGCGGCGGCTAAAGCTGCCAACGCGCACAACTTCATCTTGCAGCTGCCGCAGGGCTACGACACGCAGGTGCTTCGTTTTCTTCATTCCTTTTTTAATATACGTCTGTAGCTTTTTTTTTTTGAGAACACAGTACAACACAGACGCTCACAAATACGCACATACACTCACCCCTATGAACGCACGCACGCACACCCTACCCCTATGAGCACCTCTGAAGGACTGAGCCGGCAGATCTTGAGGTTGACGAAGTCACCACAGGCGCCTCGCTGTTGACGGGCACGTCACCTACCACTGAAAGAATAGCGCCGGATAATCCTGGAATAAATCCAGATAAATGCAAACGCCCATGCCAAGTCTAGGACTTGAACCTGGGTGGGCTGGTTCCACCACAGGGAACCCAACCATCAGAGCCAAGCTCCGTTTGCTATACGTCTGTAGCTTACAAGTCTATAATTTCAATGAGAACGTACAAAGCCTAGTACAGATACAGCCGTATACCGAGAAGATATAACTTCTTCCACCGACATAGACAACATCATCGTCCCAGGATGAATTTACACGAGTTGGTAAATTTACATGCATGGAGATGAACTTGGAATCCCATATTATTACAGTGTTGAGCTAGATTTTTAAGATCAGCTAGGTGTTTATTTTGAAGTTGAAGCACTAGGTGTCTATAATCAAGGGAAGGATAGTGGTCTAGGAGTATGTCAACTAACAGACTTCAACATAAATATCAATTTTTCTTAAAGTATGAGACATTTCTGAATATTCTTTGAAATGAGAAAATGCAGTTTTGAAAGGGAAATTGGAGTTTTACATACATAGGTTTGGAAAGAAAATCAGCTCAACTATGTGTCTTCTTTGCAATGCAAACTTGGATTTGATGTTTTTATCACAAGAAATTACAGTTCATAAACTATTTTATTTTCAGTTGTTTATCTTTTCCGATTCTTCCTTGTTATGTGAACAAAGTTGCTGTTCATACTCCAATAGTCTGACAATAACCATATCCGGAATAAAAACAGGTGGGTGACCGTGGTGTTCAAATGTCTGGAGGGCAGAAGCAGAGGATTGCCATTGCCAGAGCAATCCTGAAGTCACCCAAGATCCTCCTCCTTGATGAAGCCACCAGCGCATTGGACACCGAATCAGAGACTGTTGTACAGGAGGCGCTCGACCTGGCCTCCGTGGGCCGGACGACAATTGTTGTTGCACATCGTCTCTCCACTATCCGCAATGCTAACGTGATCGCTGTAATGCAGCACGGTGAGGTCAAAGAGCTGGGCTCCCATGATGAGCTCATTGCCAATGCGAACGGCCTCTACTCATCTCTTGTTCGCCTGCAGCAGACTAGAAAATTGAATGAGGCTGATCAGGTCAGTGGAACTTGCAGTACTTCCGCTGTGGGGCAGTCCAGAAGCCACAGCATGAGCAGGAGACACTCTGCATCTAGCACGTCAAGCTCAGCCCAGTCATCAGTTGACGCAGATGAGGCTAACAACACTGATGATCCAAAGCTTCCTCTTCCATCCTTCAGAAGGCTGCTTATGCTTAATGCACCAGAGTGGAGGCAGGCGCTTATTGGAAGCTTGAGTGCAACTGTGTCCGGAGGCATCCAGCCTGCTTTTGCATACGCCAAGGGAGGCGTACTCTCAGTCTACTTCTTGACAGATCATGATGAGATCAGGGACAAAACAAGGGCCTATGTAGTCTACTTTGTTGCTCTTGCAGTTCTCTCATTCTTAATCAATATTGGACAGCATTACAACTTTGGTTCCATGGGAGAATATCTCACCAAGAGGGTCAGAGAACAGATGCTAACAAAAATCCTCACATTCGAGATTGGATGGTTCGACCGTGATGAGAACTCCAGTGGTGCCATATGCTCACGGCTTGCCAAGGATGCCAGCGTTGTAAGTACCAGAACACAAGTTAGATTGTTGATATTTCAGTAATGGAAATTTATCTAACTTGGGATGATTTTTTTTTGTAGGTAAGGTCTCTAGTGGGCGATCGAATGTCGCTGGTGATCCAGACAGTTGCTGCAGTACTTATTGCTAGCACCATGGGTCTGGTCATTGCATGGCGTCTAGCTCTTGTCATGATAGCGGTGCAGCCTCTCATCATTGTCTGCTTCTATGCTCGCTGTGTCTTACTGAAGAGCATGTCCAAGAAATCAACACATGCACAATCCGAAAGTGGCAAGCTAGCTGCTGAAGCTGTCTCCAATCTCCGTACCATAACAGCATTCTCTTCCCAGGACCGCATCTTAGGCCTCTTCAACCAAGCACAGAATGGACCACGCACGGAAAGCATCCGACAGTCGTGGATTGCAGGACTTGGCTTCGGCACTTCGAGGAGCTTGATCACATGCACATATGTGCTTGACATCTGGTTTGGTGGCAGGCTCCTCGCTGAGCACCACACTACTGCCAAGGCAATCTTCCAAACCTTCATGATTTTAGTAAGCACAGGCCGTGTCATTGCTGATGCAGGTAGCATGACAACAGACCTAGCTAAGGGTACTGATGCAATTGCCTCAGTGTTTGTTGTTCTTGACCGGGTAACAGAAATTGACCCCGACAACCCTGAGGGATACAAGCCAGAGAAGCTGAAAGGTGAGGTGGAATTCAGAGGAGTCGACTTTGCATACCCATCAAGGCCAGGTGTGATCATATTCAAAGGATTTTCATTAAGCATCCAACCAAGCAAGTCAACAGCCCTGGTTGGGCAAAGTGGCTCCGGCAAGTCGACCATCATTGGTCTTATAGAGAGGTTCTATGACCCACTTAGGGGAATGGTAAAGATTGATGGCAGGGACATCAAAGCATATAATCTTCGAGCCTTGCGGCAGCACATTGGACTGGTCAGCCAGGAGCCAACTCTATTTGCAGGCACGATCAGAGAAAACATTGTGTATGGCACGAAAATGGCCAGTGAGGCAGAAATTGAGAATGCAGCAAGGTCCGCCAATGCACATGACTTCATCAGCAACCTCAGGGATGGATATGACACATGGTGCGGCGAGAGAGGTGTTCAGATGTCAGGAGGACAGAAGCAGCGCATTGCAATTGCTCGTGCCATCCTGAAGAACCCAGCTATCTTGCTACTGGATGAGGCTACAAGTGCACTGGACAGCCAGTCCGAAAAGGTGGTACAGGAGGCACTAGAGCGAGTGATGGTAGGCAGGACAAGTCTGGTCGTGGCACACAGGCTCAGCACGATCCAAAACTGTGACCTGATCGCAGTGCTCGACAAAGGAATAGTTGTGGAGAAGGGCACACACTCATCCCTCATGTAAACGAGTCCCTCCGGAATATATTATAGGTTGGTTAGTTTGCAACAATGAGACAGCCATAACTTTTGTATTTGCATGATAGTATAGCCCTGGTTTTCAATCTAGAACTGCAAGCAAGGATGATGACCAGATCACTGAAATTTTCTGCAACAGTGGGCTTCTCCTGTTGCTCTGTCGGCATAAATATAAGCATACCAAGCTTGCAATTTTATTCATATTGCTAATGTGTATTGTAGTAATGAAAAGGTCATCAAATCTGAGGTGAGCTGTATATTAGGTTCCATTTCTTCTTATGTCGCCTATTTATGTATTCGATACCAACTATACTGAGGATAGTAACATCATGAGCTAGCCACTCACAATTCAGAGTAGCAGAACATCAATGGAAGTATCATATGTTGACCAAGTTGTAGATTCACAAGAAATGCAAGGAAGAGCAAATAAGTGAAGTCTGCATGTTATAGAATGGGCGATAAGACGCTCAAGTGACAAGAACGGATCAGAGAGGTATGTACCCGGCTTGCAACTTCTCTATGCTGGCATCACCATGTTAAAAACAACAACTTCTGTGGGAGTGGTGAAGAGTCATATTCATGTCTGGTCTCTATCAATGCTTGGAACCAAGGATTAAGAGATCTCATGGCTAAGAAATGTTGAAATTCAGAGAACTCCTCAGAACCCCAACCCTACCATGAACAATCATTTAGCAGACGCATGTCATATTTAGATTTGGTGGTGGCATCAGTCTGAGATTTATTGAATGGAACAGCAGATGCAAGTCATATGTAGGCTTGGCTGAGGTCTGCCCTCGCGGCATCCATGAGCCGTGGGACCCTTGATGTCAATGGACAGTGGAACAGTTCCTAGAATGCTGAAATTGCTATAAAAAATGAGTTGAAAGAAAACATTAACATTCTTACATTGACAATCGATGGTCTTACTCAGATATTTACAGGTGACCTGATGGGTCTCTACCTGGCTGTATTGCATTCTGTGGACTCTTGGTGCCAACAGATCGCTGAGATGTCCCATGTGGACCCGAAGCATGCTTATGGAGAAGAAATGTGCATGCGCGATGTGCATGAACTATCTTGGGCAGCATTAGAAAACAGCTGTCGAATCGCTTGAAGCATGACACCAGGATTATTATGTGTACTTCCTGCAAGCAGCTTTCGAGAAAAGGTAAGATGGGATACAAATGCTGTCAAGCTGCTGCAATTTCGTGTGTCTAGCTCGGCCGCTAAATTCGTAAGTGGGGAATAAGAAATACAACTAACTGTTCGCACATTCAGTGGACAACCTAACTGAAAATGTGGCGCAGAAGCAGCGTGAGAAAAGGAGGGACATTCCATCTATTTCCAACATGTTGCGGGGAAACTTGATGTAGTCGCCACGTCGACTTGGACGGTGACAAAGCTCGATCGATTTGACCGCAAAGGAGATGAATATGTGGTTGAAACATCGACGAGATTGATCGGTGAAAAATGTCAGCCTGATGTATCTTTTATTTCTCTTTTTAATTAGATTAATCGCCTCGTGAATTTTATATAGAGAGATAATCTTCTTCCACTCATTCTGATTTTTTTTTGGGTTTCGATATTTAAAAGGTGTATACAAAGAGGTATATTTCAATTTTTGGCTTAGACCACTTATCATATTCCACTTTTTTTTTTTTTTTTGGTATGCATGTATAGGAGAGGTTGAGGAAGCCGATAGTTCTGTTGGTAGGCATCTCGAAATTATGTTTCTCTAAAACTGAGTCTCAATATTATGTACATCATTTCTATAATCTAAAGTACCAATCATTTGACTAGGTTATTGTTCTAGACATAGTTCGATTAACCGTAGTATTCAATCTTTTGAGAAGTGTAAAAATGGCATTTGGCAAAAGGCTATTTTTTAAAAAGTAGCAATCATTTGACTACGTTATTGTTTTGGAAAAAGTTCGATTAATTTGAATGTTCAACCTTTGAGAATCGTAGAAAGGTCATTTAACTTGGGATTGGTCAACCGATCTCGCCTTTGCGTAGCTCGCATGGGCGGAGTAGGCCACAATGCCCTCAACCCATATTTTCCTCGCTTGCATAATCTTTTCTAATAAAAGAGAGTCAGTGTACCATCATATGTTGGGATTATTTTTACATTGTCATGTGCCTAAAGGATACGAGGAGACATGGTATCATCGTACTCTTTTTCAATGTTCCATAATTTTTAAAATTTGTAACAAATTCATACGAGCTTCGTTAAGAAAGCTTAAATGAGATGTTGTAAGTTTTTTGGGGGCGTTTTGCAAATTTTTGTATTTCCCCTGTTTTTTCAATGATGGTTTACATGCTTTTCCAAAATGTTGCAAACAAGTATTTTGTTTGTCGTAATCATTTGTACTTTTTGTTGAAATAGGTGGTGAATTCTGGCGCAAATGAATTTACCGTAAAAAAAGGTTGCTTAAGCAAAAAAAAATCTTCAAACACCTTATCGTTTATTGTAATGGTTTGTGATTTTTGTTGAAATTATTGGTGGTTTCTGTTGCAAACCATGTGCATGAATTATTTTGTTTAACCACTATTTTGTAGTATTACATTTTTTTCAAATGTTGCGATGATTTGTTGTAATTGTATCTTTTTTGTACGTTGAGTGATGAAATTTATTGCTATATTCGGTGTTTCATTGCAATAACAGTGGTAACTTACCAAAATGACTTTTTTGTTGTAAATATGATAGATTTAGGACCAAAAATACATACCGCTTCGTTTAAGTTGAGCTGCACTATACCGTGAGTTAATTTCCGAAAAACCAATAAGAGACTAATAAAATGTAAAAATACATTGCGGATGATTGTGTGCGTTAGACGACGGACTAGAGGAGACCGAATTTTTGCCAACTATAGGTCGACTTACACCCATCGGACTCTGTTAACCTAGAAAAGAATATAGACGAACTCTATTAAGCCTAGTCAAACTTCTAACTCTATTAAGAATGTAGACCAAGGGAGTACTAAGATCGGACTCCGCATGCCTAGTTGGATTGTGCAGGCGCTTATAAAAGGAAAGCAACAGTGTTGGCGAGGTAGAGATTTGGCTCGGAATTCCCAAACCCTCGTCTCCCGTTCCGAGCGAGCAGCCGTTCCCCGCTGCAGTTGATCATCCCCACCCCGGCCCCAAAACTCCCGCAACATGGCACCATCATCGGAGCGGCCAACAAGAAGGATGGTATCAAGATGCACCCCAGCGACGGCGCGGGCCACGCTGGCCTTCGAGATCATTGGCTACAGTCTGCACAAGGGCATGGGCACCGGGAAATTCATCCGGTCCACCCCGGCCTCTGTCGGCGGGTACCAGTGGTGCATCTGCTATTATCCTGATGGACTAACGGAGGAGGCCAAGGACTACGTCTCGGTCTACGTCGAGATCCTGGGCAAGTGCCCCAACGTACGGGCGCACTATGACTTGAGGTTGATGGCCAACCAGGCCAGCGGGCAGTCGTCGTCGGTGATATTCTCCTCGAAATCCCCACAGTTGTTTGATGCTCTCGACGCCACTCAGAAATCATGTGCTTGGGGGCGTACCAAGTTCATGAAGAGGAGTGAGCTTGAGCAGTCGGCTTACCTGCATGATAACCGTATCGTAATCGAGTGTGATCTCACGGTGATCAAGGGCGAACCAATTGTTGTGGAGACTGCCACGACAACCATAGAGCTTCAGACGCCGCTCTCCTCCGATCTGTCTGATAATTTCAGAAAGCTGCTGCAGACCGCGGAGGAAGCGGATGTGATATTTGAGGTTGAAGGGGAGGTTTTCCCTGCGCATAAGATCGTGCTCGCAGCGTGGTCGCAAGTTTTCAGGGCGGAGCTCTATGGACCCATGAGAGAGAAACAGAGACAAAACATAACAGTCAAGGACATGCAGCCGGCTGTTTTCAAGGCGTTGCTTCACTTCATCTACACGGATTCATTGCCCTCCATGGACGATCTCGATGGTGACAAAGACATGGTCCAGCACTTACTGGTGGCTGCAGATCGGTATGCCATGGAAAGGATGAAGACTGAATGTGAAGGCATTCTTTGCAAAAGTCTTGATGTGGAGTCTGTGGCAACCACGTTGGCTCTAGCTGACCGGCATCACTGCAGCAGGCTGAGAGATGCTTGTGTTGAATTTATCATGTCAGCAAATAGAATGGATGATGTATTGGCAAGCAAGGGGTATGTGCACATGAAAAGATCATGCCCTGCTGTCTTAGTAGATATCTTCGAGTGGGTGACAAAATCCCTCAAAAATCGGTGTGTTCGTCCCACGTTAACTTTAGAATAGTTAGCTTATCTGCATAGTCACCACAACCTGATACTTAATAGTCTGATCCTTCACTTGTCACTTTCTAGAGAGAGAACCTTTGGAGGAGCAATCAGCAAATAAGTATTGCAAATTTTTGTATGCTCATATTGGATTGTTGTGTTAGCTAGCTTCCCCATGGTTACACGATACCACCTAAGGTGAGGGTGTCCTGCAGTGCACTACTCCTGCCATTAGTTCTTATACATATCTGTTTATGTCTCTTTGAAATAGAAAAGACTTGTCATATACTCATATGATGTTAAGTTCACATATCTGTTGGAGCTCTTTTGTCGGCTTTCGAAATAGAAGAGTCAATATTTTCTATCAGTTCCCTACTTTGTATTTTTTTTGTCATCTTCTAATGTCTTCAAAGTTATATTTTTTCCTATTTATAGGCGTAAAACTTTTGAGTTCTGATCGACTACTGTTTAGGATATATATCTACCACCTGATTTCGACATTTCCAGGTGATCCAATCGTGGATGGTGGTCTTGGTAGAGGCAGCCAATGATGCATTCTACCAATAGGAAAAATCTAAAGGTGAAATTAATACATTATAATTCTTTATTACACAAAAATGACAAGGTTGTTAGAGGTTTCAAAATCTGCACTATTCACTATTTCATATCCGCAAATTTTTCAATGTTGCACAGCCCAAAATACAGTCTTTCGAATTGGATTTTTACATTTTCAGAATTTTTTTGATACGTTGTTTCTGAATTTTCTTACAAATGGTCTCCATGGATACCGGGCACCAAAACGCCACTCTCCTTGTCCCCGCTGTTGCCGCTGGAATCCTTTGCTGGAGATGATCTTCATCTTGCCACGATAGCAGAGCTGGTGGATCTCTAGACCAACGAGTCTACGTTTTGGACTGCTCGATCACTCGTTGGCCTTCAGCGTCCAGCGCCTATCCCATGATTTCCAGAGGCACTGTAAGTACATCAGGTCCATAATAGCAACAAAAAAAAAGTAGCTTGCGGTTAGCCTCGTGCTCCACTTAATTTTGCACATACGGCTATTCAGAAACAAAACTGAATCGCCCACATCAACCGAACGTCCGGTCCTAGACACCTTGCTCAAATGATGGTGCAGTAGCTCATTGGTTCCACCATGTTCTTCTACCCACTCTTGCAAGTCTGGAATAAAACAAGCGTTTGCACTAGCAATTTGCCAATGTCGCGGTTCATGCCCATATGAAATCTTGACAAGTGACTGCCCCAGAGTGGAATGATCATAAATGTTATACTCCCTCTGTTTCGGTTTACAGTCCAGTGCATATATCTAAGTCGTTAAATTTACCTATTGATATAACTTATATATCATAAAAATGATATCATATGAAAACAAAACTTCTCAAGTTTTTAATGGTATATTATTGTAATATATAGTTTGTATAATGTCGGTCAAACTGACGACCTAGGGTATGTGCCTGCCCTGTAAACTGAACCGGAGGGACTACCAAAATTCCGTAAAAAAAATACATGGTTTAGGACAAGAGTGCACAAAGCAACGCAAATATGCCTCCAAGGATTGGTTCACACTTTTTATTTCACAATCTTTTTGTGGATGATACAAAGTATTGATCATCCTCATAATTGAATAGCTCTTGCCAAAATGAACTTGTAAATATATGATGTCGATCTAACACAATTGACAGGGGCATCCCACTCAACATTATTTTTTCTTGATTTCCACCTCCGTCCTTGTTCCATGTAATTTGAACACATTACTCATGTATTCCAATGCTACTTGAGCTGCTTAAAATGATTGAGAAAGGGGTATAAAGTGACCGGAAGAGCACGGCCAGCCCTTAGGGGGGGCGAGCATGGTGGCCTCCCCGGCCCCCAACAACAAGGACTGTCGGCTAGCTAAAAATAGCCATTGCGCACAACAACAAAAATGATGCTAAACTTAGCAATAAAATGAAGAACAAACATTAGGAATAATTTCGATGGGGCTTTGTTAATATCAACCAATAGAAAAGCCAGATGAAATCTTTGTTATTTGGTTGAAACATCAACGGAATCGCCTCGCGTTTTTTTATAGACATATAACCTTTTCGCCTCTTTTTAAAGTAGAATAATCTGCAATCTAACTTCCAGACGGGCCTAAAAAGCTAACAGCGTCGCATAAGCACAGATGGCCCAAATTCCAGGCAATGTCCTCACGGAGCCTTTTAGCCCATTTTTCCCTGCCTCCCGTTCTCCTCCTTGATCTCTCTCTTTCGCAAACTCCATTGATCCATTCCATCGTACCGCCGCAAGGATCCTCCGACCCTCCGCCTCCACCTCGCCGTCGTCAAGGTGCGCGCTTCCCTCTCCTCCGCTCTGGGATGGATTCCACCGTCTGCCCGTGCTCCTCGAACCCTTGATCCGTTGCGACTCCCGTAACAGACCGCGCGATTCGTAGCTTTTGTTTGTTTTTGAATTGTACGGAGATCTATGTACAGTGCGATCTTGGATCTCCCGCCCTATGCGGCTCGCTAGGACACCACCTGCTCACACTGATGTGGTGTTTCTATATATGCCCGGCTGTTCGATCTTGTCTGATTCTGTCCGGGATCGCATGGAATTTTTTGTGCCATGCGTTGTTGCATTGCCATGAAATTCCTTTGTATGTTAGAATGGATCGAGCGATCTATGAATGTGAATAACTTGGTTAGTGTTATAGATGATCATCATGTGTCTTTTGGTGTAGCAAGTCACACTAGTACTAATAGCTGAACCTGTGGTACTTATTTTGGTTGAATTCAGTTACTCTTCGGAATGTGAATGACGACTGGTTCGTCGCACACACAAGACACTTTTTTTTTTTCGTTCTGTTTTGAGGATTTACGTGTTAACTAGATGTATAAGGTTGTAGTCATGATCAGTCAGATGGCCAAATTGAAGTTCTTTTCCTGTTATTTGTTCCATTCGGAGTGGCCGTTTATGTACTCTGCATGTTGGCATACTTGCTGTCGGGTGACACTTTTATAAGTAAGTTGTTATTTCATTCCACGACATATGTTAGATGATGTACAATTCAAATTAAAAAAAAAAAAAGATGATGTACAATTCTCTAGAGTTTGATCCACACGGAAGCATGTGCTTATGTGCTAAATACCCATGGGCATTTGAACATCATTGTCAGCATTCAAGAAGTGCTGGCTTGATTTATTTTTAATGTTTAGGCCTGACGGCATTGATATCACGATATGATGATTATACCCAAACTGAAATTTCGCTGCTCAGTTCTCTCTGAATATGTGTGTTAGATATAGTGTTTTATTTTCATCTTGCTACTGTGAAGATGTGCGTTAGCCATTAGATATAGCGCTTTCCTTTCCATATTGCTACAAGCTAACTTTTCCATCGACTTCTCCATCTTGCTACAAGCTGACTTGGTTCCTTTTGTTGTAATGCACTAATGCAGATGACAGAAGCACCATTTTTGCCACGTGAGAGGCTTTTTAAGCAGCAGCAGTACTTCCAGAACCTGAGCAAGCACACACACCTGAAAGGGCGTTACGATGTGATCACCTCTGTTGGCATCCCTCTTGCGCTTGCTGCCTCCAGCGTGTTCATGATTGTATGTATTTTCTTACTGTTATATATGTTGCGCAATTTTCTGCTTGTATATCTGTTCAGCCACTTACCTGCATCTTGTTTCGCAAATAGGGTCGTGGTGTCTACAACATGTCTCATGGAATCGGGAAAAAACAGTGAAGTTCAGTGGGTTTGCTATCACGTAGGCACTCTTTGATCACGGGAGTGATGCTTTGAGCATTATGAACCTGTGATGTTTTTTAGTCGCAAAATTAATGTTGTCAAATTTTCATCTGAATACATTTCTAGTTCTCCTTTTGTTGTTTTTGTGGGTTTGTGATGTGAGTGGATCCATACATAACTGCCAGTGACATGGCTTTTTTAAAGAAACTGTGTCATGTTGGAAACTTGAAACATCGCCAATGGTGCTATTTCACTTAACTGCATTGGTCCTACTATGTAAGCTCTTTTAATCTGTGTTGTATTATAATTAAACCTTAGAGGCGATCATGGTGTATTCTTATGTTGATTGGTATGCACAGGCTAATCTTGGGTGTGAGATGCTCCCTTTCTGCTTTCATTTTGGGAGTATCCAACACTTAACATCATTTTGGGAGTATCTAACACTTAACATCAGTTTGTTTAGGCTCCAGGGCCTGATATTAGCAAATAAAAACACGTCCTTTTTTCGAAATGTGAGGACCTGAGATTATGGTGAAAACAATTATAAAAGTGCAGCTGTCTACAAAAGAGATTGGAGGTAAAATACATAGATATATGAACACGTTATATGCCATTTGGCATTTGCTTGCTCTCTCAGTTTTAACAAGCAGAAATATCAATTTTAGAGATCCAGCAAATTTCAAAAAAAAAAATTAGAGATCCAGCAAGATAAGAGGTTGACATTGTGCAGAAAAGAGGCTAACATTTTTGTCGACCTTATCCAAAAGGCTATAAGAAGCAGAACACATGTTGTTGACCCAAAAAACAGTCATCGTGCATGCAATTGATTATTGCGGGAATAATTCGTTAAGGATGTTCCTATTCTTTTAGAAAAAGAGCGGGATCAAATATAGTGACATTATAAAGCTGCAGCTCGTCATTGATTCGTAGGTGAAGTTCATGTTTTTCTCAAAACATATAGCGTCAATTTTTTCTTGTTCCCAGGGCAGTTGAACTATGGTGAATGCAGACTGGTGGTTTGTGAGATGCTGCTAGTGTTCGGCGGTGTAGAATCAATGGAATATCTCGGAAAATGCTGAGCTAACATAAGAGCAATTCAACTTGGTTCAAACAAGAGTTTGTTTGTTGCCATGTCAGTGAAAACAAATTTGTATCAGAACCACCTACACGTAGGGCCAACCAGCTTTCGCCTATTTCAGTGTTTGTTTTGCCAGCTTACTTTTGTGTCCAAGTTTCTACAGATTATATTTATAATTATAAAATAAGCACAATAAAACACACTTCAGTGAGCTCGCAAGGCAGCAAGCTCAGTGAGCTTCAGTGAGCTGAATCTTTGAAAATTAATTCACGACTATCATGCGTAAATTATAACAGTCTTAAGCCAGCAACCATATCCGCCAACTGAAGTAGCATAGTGTATTTTTATCCTAAACAAAAACCATAATGGAAAAGGTTGCACACATCCATGAAGACTTGAACTGATGTGCCATGAAGCGCTTACAATGTAGGGCACGTTCCAGCACACTACCCTGCAGTATGAACATATAAAAGACTCATTAAACTCTATTCTGTCAACTTTTCTTTGGCACATGATTCTGTTAAATAGAGCACACAGCAAAACTAGAGCACACTAGTAATAACTTGGAATTTGCTACATAAGTTGAATATATAAATTTTATACATGCAAACTTGTGTTGCCCTCAAGTTAATAAATCTAGTTATGTACAATTGTCGGACCCAAATTTTGAAGGAAGCTACCACTGGCTATCAACATAGGTTGGCGGATTGCAGCTACTTTACCAAACCAAAACCTTCACATCAGATCAGGAAAATAGCAAGAAGTGAAAAACGAGTAGTGGGTGTTCTTATCTTGAAATGTGACAGAAAAAAAGGAAAATCATACTGTCTTGTACATGTGCAAATTCAGACTTTTGCTACTTAATGTTTGAACAAGCTGATTATGTGTGTGTAACTTTCCAAAGTTAATTCATTCTGGTATAAGTAGCATCAACATTCCCTGATGGCCTGACTCCCTATACACATATCTAGAAACAAATACATTAAAATACAGAAATCCATTTCGGGTCATGGGTGCAGATGCACCCATTGCCCAAAAAACAATTTTCGAAATGTCAAAAAATTCAAAATAAAATTTTCGGATATGCTCTAAGACATTTTATATCGGTACAAAAAGTTTCGCGAAGAAAAGATATTTTTTGTGACTTTCGCAAAAAAGACAAATCCGGACGCTCCAAAATGATTTTGTATGAGATATTGTTTTGTCTTTTTACACAGGTCACATAAATTTTTTTTTCTCCACGGAACTGTTTGTGCTAGCATAAAACGTTCTGATGTATATCCGAAAAAAAATCTCGATTTTTTTGACATTTTGGAGAAAAATAAAAAATGTTTTACATGATGGGTGCATCTGTACCCATGAGCCAAAACGCCGTGTCCATTAAAATGGAACTCCAGTATTTTGATGCCTGGAAAGAGCATACATCAATTGCAAATGAAGGTGGCATGTTGTTACTCCCCTTAGTGTCATATAGAGAATGAAACTTTAGTCCAACGAACACTTACAACAGAAAATCTGAATGCCCCTTTAATAACTGAACTTAATATCAGATACCCAATCAAGCAAAAATCTGATAGATTAAACAAATCGATTGCATCGACTAGCATTAAAAACTTCTGTTTTACAAAAAGAAATGTAAAAAACCTCGTCGTAGCAACTTCACATAAAAAACATGTACATACTGCAGATTTATAAAACCTCTACTATTCATAAAGTTGTGAATTATTATGAACTAATGTCCATAACCATTGACTAGCAAGAAAAAAATAGAGTTGACGGCAAAGAGAACATCACATACATGGAGGCAACTGAGTTCCAAGCTTAGCCACTTCCTTCTTCAACCACAGGCCACGGAGTCTTGATTCATAGCATAGAAAAAATTCTCGACTTGCCGCATTCTTCGAAACATCAGAGGCAAGGACCTTGATCTCATCGGACACATCATCCATGCCATGTAACACCTCCAAGCATCTTGAGATCGAGTATTGTTGTCCTTGCTGTGTCACCTTCTGTTCCGTGCTTGCTTGTTCTCTATTACGACCAATAAAAGCTAACATGTTGTGTTCAGTGCTTGGTGCCGATGTGGTACCCTTATGTTTCTCCTTGGGTGTTCCTCCATCCCCTTTCCCTGATTTTGCAAGATCTTCAATTTTTTGCGTCTTTTCATCTCCTTCACCATCTTGAGTGCTAATTTGTTCATCCTGGTGACGGTCCAAAGGTCCAAGTACTTTCCGCTTCGAGAGGGTGGGCATGTTCTTCACAGAGGTACTTGCCGCCCTCTTGGAGGAATGTAGTGGGATCTCGTCGTCATCACTGTCAAAAATAACAGGATTCGCAGCCCAGGACTTGTTCTTCACAAAGGTAATTGCCCTCTTGAAAGATGTTGGGGACGCATAGTCATCATTATCGTCAAAAATATCAGGATTCACAACCGAGGGCCTCTTCTCCACAGATGCAGTTTTCCTCTTGATCTTGAATTTTTTTCGAGGAAGACGGGGATTACTCCCCACCGGTCTCTTGATCTTGAATGATAATGGGACATCGTCATCATCATCATCATCATCATCATCACTGTGAGAAACAACGGGACTCGCAGCCGAGGTCCGCTTCTCCACAGAGGTACTTGCCGAAAGTATTGGGCCCAACTCATCGTCGGTGTCGGAACTGGCAGGCGACATTGCGCGGCGGAGTCTCTTACCAAATCTTGTTACTTCTTTGTGCGGCTTCATCATACAGACGTGAATTGTCACCTGTGAGGTCTCTTCTATGCAACCTGCGAGTTCAGCTCAGCCGTGTAAGCAAGCAGTAGGTATGTAAGGTAACATCTCAGAACAAAACAGGGAGTGCACGCATGAGAATGGATCAAAGAAAGCAGATCGTGCACTCAATAGCGTCATCTGAATCTGAGAGAGAGTGGGGGATGAACCATGATCAAATTATTAGGGCTTGCATCGTGTCGTGAATCACACAATCACGAACACATAGGCCCCAGGTTTGACACCCTACCAAGATTTCCCCAAAGATCGACATCCCGCACCGCAAACGAAACCGGAACGACTCCCTCGATCATGCCCAGATACACCGCCAAGCCCACATCTCGGATCGCCGGCGCAGCCTCAGCCACGCCGCGCCGACACCGCGCACAACATGAAAGAAACGAACGGCAGAGAGAGAGAGAGAGAGAGAGAAGGACGCACCTAGGCGCTGGGCCGCGGACCGTGGGGTAGCGGGGCGTCTGGCGAGTGAAGGTCCGCCCTCCGGCGAGGCGGCGGCGCGAGTTATAGGGCTCGCGACTACTCTGGACCAAGACGGTTCGGCCTCCGGGTTCGTGGTACACTCGGACTCGGATCCTTTTTTTTCTCTGCGAAAATTCTTTTTTTTAGGTAGTACAGAAGATAGACTACGGTCGCTTGCACTATACGTAAAAAAAAAAAGGAAAATTTGCAATTTCAAAGAAAATTGTACGCTTGTGTATGTTAGCGTCTGCGTTGTTCTGTGTTTCACAAAAATGACATCCTTCTAAATAGTAAGCTCCCTGCAAACAAAGCGCTCTTCTTAATTATGGCCCTGCTTTTCAAGCTGTGGAGAAAAGAAAAATGGAAAACGCTCGATGCTTGTGGGTCTACGTTTTAGGGTGTGAAAATAATTCTTTTATACACAATGAAAGGTCATTTAGCATGGACTTAGCTGTACATCCTATTGTTACCTTTCATTCACATGTTGGTAATTATTACTAGTACTTTTTATATAGTAATTATCACTAGTACTTTTTAGCATGGACTTAGCCGTACATCCTATTTTCTCAATCTTTCTTGTATAGAAACACCTTCAATTGTATTAAGTGACATTTCCAACTTCCCAGTATAAAGATAGTTGAAAGTGTGGACTTGTGCGCGTACTTTTTTAATACCACTAACAAATGATGTTTGTGTTATCTCAAATTATATCAAGACAAACCAACTTCATAAGGGCATGCAGATCCGAAAATAATAAGTTGATTAGTCCACTAAACTTCTAAGTTCAACAATCATTGGAATAGGTCGATTAAGAACAACCATCAATTTATTATATGTGGAAGACTTTCTAATGAATATATTGCAAGTATGTGCAGAAATTTCGTTGGGTATCAAGCTCCTATGTTTCTGTTAGAAATAGTTGTTTTGTAAAAAATAATAGATCATTTCAGAAAATTCTAAAAAAATCGTGATGAACGTATAGAAATTTTCTACGTATGCGCAAACTCTTGTCTTGTGGTACTATATACACAAAAATAAATACAATGGTCAAAATAGGATGTTAAAAATATCATTTTTGGAGCACTCATTTTGTTTTTTCACATAGCACCACATATATTTTTTCATCGCCAAACTTAGCAGGTGTGTTGTACATTTGTATATGTACATCTAAAAAAAATCAGAAGCTTTTGAAATATTTTACAAAAAAATCATTTTTTGTATTCTAACAAGATCATATAAGCTCGGGAGACAAAACACCACTGTCAAAATTGTGTCATTTTAATTGCTTAATGTTATTGCACAATTCATTTTTATTGGAGTGAACTTTATTGTGCTACTACATCGTGTTTGTGACTTGTTATCTTTGGTTGATCCACGAACCTAAAATTGTTTACATCTGTTTAAAACAAACGAATTTAAGGTTATACCGATGAATTAGTGGAACCTAGTCATGCATGACAATTCATACCGGCGTAGACCCTACTATTTTTATGTATAATAAAATTTATGTATTTTTCATTTGAAATATCACGATAGAGAATTTGTTATTGATGTGGATTTTGACCTTTCTGAATAATATATTTGAATGGTGCCAGATTAAATAAGACCAACAATACTCAATGTTGAGTTTAAATGAAATTGTTATAAATTTGTTGTGCTTAAAATAAGTTTTTGCAATGTTTCCATTGATTGCTCTTATTGCTCACCATCGCCGGAGGCAAAAACTCGACAAAGAATGAATAGGTAACAAAGTGTGACAGATAATTTTTGTAAAGTTACACGTATGCTGCAGGTAGAAAAAAAAAAAATCATAGCCCCCTCCGGCCTCCGGGATACTTCACGGAGATCGCGTGGTGGAGAGACGTTGCCGGCATCAAGCAATACGGAACCGTCACGGCACGGGATTCCTTCCCCAGCCTCCCAAGCTACCATAAATAGCCGCCCCTCCTCGCTTCCGAATTCCGATCCTCACCACCGCTCCAGGCGAACAAATCCCCAACCAATCTCGTCTCCAATCGCCTCAGCGCTCGTCGAATCCCCCGCCGCGTCAAGGTACGGCGGCTTCCGTCCCCTCTCGCCGTCTCGCGTGCTCTAGGTGTCCGGGTTAATTCGTGTATGATCGTCTGGTAGTTGAGGTGTAGATCGGTTTCTGCTCGCAGATTTCCGATCTGATGGTGTGGCTGCTTAGATCTCTTTCTGGTCGTAGATTTTCGATCTGACGTTGTGGCTGCTTAGTTAGATCGGTTTCTGGTCGTAGATGTTCGATCTGATGTTGTGGTGGCCGAGGCTTGGTGTTCGATCTGTCTCCTCATGTTAGTTCGGTGACGCGAATTTGTTCCCCTCGGGGTGATTTTACTTGTAGGTCACCGGGGGATTTGTGTAGACCTGTTCCTGTTCAGCTGTAGTTCCTGATGCCATTAATCTAGTTCCTTTGATTTCATCTGTTGATACATGCCCTATGCTTTCATCTGTTAATACATGCTGTTTGCCACTGCTCTAGTTCCTTTGCTCCTGCCTGTTAGCTATGAGCCATGATTTTGTTCTCCAGATGCCTATACTGCTTGGTCAATTCTGTGGATTGGATCATCGCCATCATAATAGCCTATCTTAACCCAGATAAGCTAGTGTTTGTAGCTTGGCAGATCTGTAGCTTAGATTATATGCAGCCCGTCATCAATGGTCTTCTTTTCGTGGTTACATGTGAAACCTGTCTTATCATGTCATCATTGAATAGATAGATGTGCTACTGTTTCTAGATTCATAAGCTAGATCTTATTTACAGACAAAAATATGATGTTTGCTCCTGTTCTTTGGTCTGTTTCCTGAGGCTTACCATCTATTTTGTTTAATTATTCTCTGCAGATGCAGATCTTTGTGAAGACCCTCACCGGCAAGACTATCACCCTTGAGGTGGAGTCCTCTGACACCATCGACAACGTCAAGGCCAAGATCCAGGACAAGGAGGGCATCCCCCCGGACCAGCAGCGTCTCATCTTCGCTGGCAAGCAGCTGGAGGATGGCCGTACCCTTGCTGACTACAACATCCAGAAGGAGTCCACCCTTCACCTTGTCCTCCGCCTCCGTGGTGGTATGCAGATCTTTGTCAAGACGCTGACTGGCAAGACTATCACCCTTGAGGTGGAGTCCTCCGACACCATCGACAACGTCAAGGCCAAGATCCAGGACAAGGAGGGTATTCCTCCGGACCAGCAGCGCCTCATCTTTGCTGGCAAGCAGCTGGAGGATGGCCGCACCCTTGCCGACTACAACATCCAGAAGGAGTCCACCCTCCACCTGGTGCTCCGCCTCCGTGGTGGCCAGTAAGTGTGTTGGTGCTGGAGCTGCTGCTCTGCCTTGGTCGTCTGGTGGGCTGTCTTGTCGCCCTTGAAGTCTCAGTGTCTGTCCCATTCGTGTGAAGTCTACCATGCCTGGTACATTGGACCATCGAGTCCCTCTGTGTTGGTGTTGTGTAAACAGTTGCTGGTACAGCAGTATCGTTTAAGTATGAATAAGTGAACTTCGAACAAATCTGCCTGTGGTTGATTTACTGTTGTTCTTTATGTTCTCTTGTTGATGTTAGCTTCTAGTTCATTTGTTTTTATTTACTCTTACTTTCTTTCGCTAGATAGTGAATGTTTGCTTCTGCCTTTCTGCATTGGGTTGCTGAAGTTCCCTTTTCTTTGTTTTCTGTGTGTGGATCGGAGAGATTAACAAATTGCATGCTTATCAAACCTTTTTATGATTTGTGTTTTCATAATGGGCATCTCAGATTGTAGGGCCTGACATAATGAGCACCTCTGTCTTCATGGTTTATATTTTCTCATGTGCCTTTTTTCTTGCTTCCAATCTGTGTATTCGTCTTGTACGGCCACTGGATCACACATGTTGCGTTTGCCTATTTTGATTCAGGTTGAGGTTGAGAATTGATGCTTTTGCTTCCACGTATACTGTTATATGGGCGACATTCTAGTTTGCCTCCTTGGAAAACAATATGATGTGGTGCAGCCAGATTTAGCCAATTATTAAGGAAATCATGAAACACACTGCAGCTGCAGGCACAGTGGTATGGTCCATGTCTCCAATATTTGCTCCATCATTATCTTCTTACTGCTTATATAGCTGAACACTCGTCATAATTTAGGATTAGGAATAATATAAGAAGTTGCATACGGCAGCAGCTGCAAGAGAACCGGGCCAACCCCTACCACCTTGTTGGCCTTGGCCTTGTTTATATGCTGATTGGTTTCAGAGACCGTGCGGACGTTTCAACTCAGACGTGTCTACACTCTGCTCGTAATTCAAATTGGCTGGTGCATCAAACCGAGTAATTGAACATTGTTTTATTAGGGGACTCAATTATATTTGGGCGCTGGATCCACCACTCTGGAATGTCCTGAGATAAAAGTCTTCTTCACAGGAGTAGGTAACATCTAAAATTCTGCCCGTGTTGCTATTTTCTTCGTAAATTTTGAATTATTTTTTTTGGAAAATTAAGAAATATATGAGGCTATGTTTATGAAGAAAAATCTTCGACAAATAAGTTTGTGAAATGTAGAAAGAGCAACAAAAATGTGCACACATTGTTTTTTTTACGGAAAACAGCGAGCACTGCTACCTTTTATATTAGGAGCAAACCGGAACAAATGGCGGCGAATTTTACGCTAAACATTGTTACTCTACCAATTTTAGTCTTTCTTACAAATACAAATTATGCAACTTTTGCATTGCTAATATGCTAATACAACACACAGCGGCGAATCTTTTTTGGATGCATGCAAGCAAGTGCGCGTATTTGCTCTGAGGCTCCCTTAGAAAAAGATGATTAACCCGTGGTAGAGTAATACCAACTATAATGAGATATTTTAAGGTAAACAGCAGGCGTTGCTTTTGCTCTATAAGAGAGGGAGAGATTTTTTTTGTTGTAGATGATTTCTCATAGTACTCACTGCATCATGGTTCAAGCATAATTTGCCTGCTTTAAAAACTATAGAATGTCAAATGGATCACCGTTGCTTGGTCAGCACGTCCGTCACAACAGAACGTCCGAGATGTACCTTTAATAAACAGTCTGTCTGCTGTTAAACTAAATCCACTGGTTGTTACTCCAGCTGACATTATTCATTGATCCTATCTACAACGGCTAAGACAACTCATCTTTTTAATATATATAAACGCAACTTCTTGACCCGAAGAACAATCATCGGGTGCGTCAGTGCGTGATGAGGGAGGATACCTATTTCTACCATTGCACCACACCTCCATTTATTCTCACCATTGGAACTTTCAGTTTTGTCGTCCCTCCAGAAGATGAGGTGAAGCCCACGTTCAGGACTCCGCCAAGCTAGAGGCATGTCGTGGAGGTTGAGGTGTTCCACGTAGTATGCTATTTTATTTTCGTGTGTTATATGTTTAGCTGGTTCGAACCATGTTTGGACTCAGCCGGTTTGAGTTTGTGTTAGGTTCGGCTTGGGCCTGTCCAACCGAGTTAGGTTTTGAGTCACCCATATAATGGGTTCGGCAGCCGCCATGTATCCCTAGACAAGAATTTGAGATTAAAAGTATCGTGAGGTTCGTCCCAAGATGGGTCGCCGTATCGAGGTATTGCTGGTTTATGATTGCTGATCGTTTCGATCTGTTGTTTGCGCATCGCGTGGGGTTGATTCCATCGATCCAACGTTGCTGTTCTTGGTTCGCCGTGAAAGATTGGGACTAAAACCCTTTTGGATCACGTTGATCCTTATCAGTGCGTGTACAGGGAACAAGTATGCTTCTAGATAACCTAATCCGTTGGTAGTGGCAGATGGTAACATTATAAAATAACATGTTTCATTTGAACTGTTTCCTTCCATTTGTCCACTAATTTTCTAATATTGCATTGGTTTTTTCCTGCTAATAAGTTCCAACCACGCACCCGCAATTTTTTTGTTCCAACTACTCGGGTACCGGTTCACTAATATGCATAGTATTCTCTTTGACAATTTGCACCATTTTTGGTTGAGCTGTCTGGAGAAAAAAAAAACTATATTAGGCTATCCGAGCATCAATAGACGCATGCATCCACCTATATAAGGGATCTTTTTTTTACCGTAAAGGCACCGAAAGACATGGAAATTGCACCAACGTGGTGTACAAGTTACAAAGAAGACCCATAAGAAGTACAGAGATACAACTCAGTCATTCGATTCGAATATGCAGAACCTCTAGACGTTGGTGGAACGAAACCACTTGGAGCTGAGCCGACGTGCACCCCGTGTCGAGGTCGGAGAAGATTCTCTCCAATCGGAGAAACAAGTACTGTACCATAGGCACTCGCAACGCTCGGGCATGGAGCGGCCCGTTTGACCAGGACTAGCGATGACACAAATAAGCCAACGGCGAGGAACTCCAAATATCGATGCAGCATCACACAGATATCTCGGCAGAGGCAGAGCGAAGATGAACATCATGTCGTAATATATCAAATGAAGATCTATGCACTATGCTTGTGCAATTGTATGAGATTTTCTTCAACACAATGTATCCTTCGGTCATGTGAGTTTATAATATTAGTATAAACCATCCACAAAAACCTATTTCGAGAGAGGATCTATACACTAGGCCTATGCTAGATAACTGTAAAACCGATATATTATGCGCGAGTGATGATTCTCTTGTTTTGAAAACCGAGAGATGTAGTCGGACGAATAATTCACAAATGAATAAATCAACTATGCAAGTTTTTTTTCATAACAAAGTATGTGTATTTGATCATTCTTGACCGTAAAGGAAGCCATTTATTGCATCGACTCATAAGGCTTCCCCAGTGGCACTTATTTTACCAGGGAGAGGTGATAATGCCATTTTAGCGCGGGAGAGATCTCTATCTTTACTAAGACCCGTTTGCTTGAGTGAGCGGATCACCTCTAAATCGAATTGCCGAATCTATTGTGGCTGCAAGCTAGCCAGGCGCAACATGTCGCCTGGCTAGCATGCCGCCACGGTAGTTTTGGCAATTTAATTCTAAATGTGGTATTTTCTGTCATTTCACTCGTCCTGGTGATCCCTTGTGCCAAAACTTCTCGTTTAGATTGACAAACATATGACACCGACACACATAATCTATAATCTTGGCTACCCAGGTCTTGGTATTAAGGAGAGGAATACATTTTTTTTAGATCACACATTGACATGTAGATTGGCAAAGAAACCCCATGAATTATTTTTTTTGAGCTATAAAGTGGTCGTGCCCGAATAGATAAAAAGAGTTGACCTAGTTTATAAGGGAAACCGGGTCCAAAAACCATACAATCTGTAAAAAAAAAATGACACAGACGAAGCGACATGTTGCCCACACGACACAAGTCGACAAACGCCACAACAAGTATGAGTATAGTCACCGTCATAAGTTTTAATCTCGTTCAAAGGAAGGACCTAGGGTTCCGACAGCTCATAAAAACAGAAAAACTTCTACCCTTAATTAGGAAAATCAAATAAAATGATTTATTTAAGAAGAACAGGTCGATCACCGCATTTCTCGATTGTGGCAGGATGACTCTAGACGCGCCAACGATAGCTGGTCGACACGAATCAAAGAAAATCTGCAAACGGAGCTTGGCTCTGATGGTTGGGTTCCCTGTGGTGGAACCAGCCCACCCAGGTTCAAGTCCTAGACTTGGCATGGGCGTTTGCATTTACCTGGATTTATTCCAGGATTATCCGGCGCTATTCTTTCAGTGGTAGGTGACGTGCCCGTCAACAGCGAGGCGCCTGTGGTGACTTCGTCAACCTCAAGATCTGCCGGCTCAGTCCTTCAGAGGTGCTCATAGGGGTAGGGTGTGCGTGCGTGCGTTCATAGGGGTGAGTGTATGTGCGTATTTGTGAGCGTCTGTGTTAAAAAAAAAAAAAAAAAAAAAAAAAAAAAAAAAAAAAAAAAAAAAAAGACACGAATCAAAGAAAATCTCACAGCAAGTTTCAAAAAAAAAAAAATCTCACAGCACGAAAATAAAGATGAAGACAATTTCAATATCGAAGAAAAACACACCGTGGATAATTATTGCCGACCATACACTTCGGCAACGCTGACATCGGACCGGCTTAACGGCGTGAGTCGCGCCTAACGGCCACCAACCCCAACGCCTCACGACAAGGAAACGGGCGCAACCGGAGGCGCCACGCTTCTCGAACCCTCCGGGCGCGTCGGATACGTCCAGGAAACTGCGTGGCGGAGACGTGCCCATCGAACTGACGGAACCGTCACGGCGAAGGATTCTTTTTTTTTTTTTTTTTTTTTTTTTTTTTTTTTTTTCACGGCGAAGGATTCCTTCCCCACCCCGAGCCGCCATAAATACCGACCCCTCCTCGCTCCCAATCCTCACAACCGATCCGAGGAACAGAACGAACAAATCCCCAACCAATCTCGTCTCCAATCGCTCGTCGAATCCTCCTCCCGGCGCATCAAGGTACCGCGCCTGCTTACCCTCTCCCCCGCCTCGTCTAGATCTACGTTTCTGAGGCGTTTCGTGTATCGTTGTTGGAGGTCTCGTGCTGCTTAGATCGGTTCCTGCTAGTATAGATGTTTGGTCTCATGTCCCGGTGGGCGAGACCTAGCGTGCGATCCGTTCGCTGATGCTAGATCGGTGACGCTTTAGCGATTTCGCGGGGATTTTCCATGTAGATCTTGCTGGTTCTGCGAATTCGTGCAAGGGGTCATGTATTGCTTAGATCTGGTCGTGTTCAGGTTGAGTTCCTGAGGCATGTGTATGTTAACCTACCAATTCGTTAGCCCCTGTTTGTTGTTTGCGTATTACTGGCATATAATTAAATTTGGAAGTAGCCCCTCTGCGCAATAATTTTCTCTCCATACGCGTACACTGCTTGGTCTGTTGCTCTTTATTGGTTCAGCATCGTCATAAGCTAGGTTTGTATCTTGCTTAGATATGATGTATATTAATGCTCGTCAGCTATGGTCGGTTGTTCATCTAGTTTAGATGATATATGCATGCTCGTAAGCTATCATCTTCTGCAGTAGAAGCTATGTTCAGGTTGTTGTGGTTAGAGGTGTAGAAACCGATTAAGAGATACATGATATGTGCATGCTAGTCAGCTATGTTCCATCTCAGGTAGATGATATGTTCGGATATGTTGTGGTTAGATGGGTAGAAACTGATCAATACATGCTGCTATTGCTTGTTGAATCTCTATAGCATGCTCATGGGCAAATTAACATATGATGTTTGATAATCTTCTTTGGTCTTCTTCTTGAGACTTACCATCCTATTTGGTTATTCTCTGCAGATGCAGATCTTCGTGAAGACCCTCACCGGCAAGACCATCACCCTTGAGGTGGAGTCTTCTGACACCATCGACAACGTCAAGGCCAAGATCCAGGACAAGGAGGGTATTCCCCCGGACCAGCAGCGCCTCATCTTCGCTGGAAAGCAGCTGGAGGATGGCAGGACCCTTGCTGACTACAACATCCAGAAGGAGTCCACCCTTCACCTGGTGCTCCGTCTCCGCGGTGGTATGCAGATCTTCGTGAAGACCCTTACTGGCAAGACTATCACCCTTGAGGTGGAGTCCTCCGACACCATCGACAATGTCAAGGCCAAGATCCAGGACAAGGAGGGCATCCCCCCGGACCAGCAGCGCCTCATCTTTGCTGGCAAGCAGCTGGAGGATGGCCGCACCCTTGCTGACTACAACATCCAGAAGGAGTCCACCCTTCACCTGGTGCTTCGTCTCCGTGGTGGTATGCAGATCTTCGTGAAGACCCTTACTGGCAAGACTATCACCCTTGAGGTGGAGTCCTCCGACACCATTGACAACGTCAAGGCCAAGATCCAGGACAAGGAGGGCATCCCCCCGGACCAGCAGCGCCTCATCTTCGCTGGCAAGCAGCTGGAGGATGGCCGCACCCTAGCTGATTACAACATCCAGAAGGAGTCTACCCTCCACCTGGTGCTGCGCCTCCGTGGTGGTCAGTAAGTGTCTTGGTGTTGGAGCTGCTGCTGTGCCTTGGTCGTGTCCGTTTGGCTGCCTTGTCGCCCTTCAATTCGTGTCTGTCAAAGTACTGTGTTTGGTTTGATGGACCATGAGTCCCCGATATGTGTGTTGCAAACAGTTGTTGGTACAGCAGTCCAGTTCAGTTATGAATAAGTGAAACTTCCGGTGCTCAATTTACCGTCTCATCTTATATCTGGTTGATTGCGTGCTTGCATTTATCTCATGTTTTCTATTCCTGCTTTCTATGATGGATCGTAGCTCATAAATTTCCTTAAATTTTGAATGTGTCTAGGTTTGTGGGGAAACGTCTGTAGCCAAGTTAATCCATGCTTTAGGTGAACTAACTTCTATATGTAGCATCTGTCTTACTATTTTCGGTTGAGAAAACGAACTGGAGTGTCTGTTTCTGAATCTCTCTTGTAAGTGAAGAAATGCCCTGCACCGCTGCATGACACGATTCTCCGTAAGCCTGGGTCATTTCCTGTCTTTTTTGCTACTTGTTCGCTGTTCTACAGGTTGCTAATTCCTTGGTGCTTTCTGTATCAACATTGCACTCGTGTTGGTGATGTCTGCGTATCTGGTCACTTTTCCTTGTAGGCTGGCAACCATTTGTCAAATCCCAATGGGAAAAATACATGCACATCAAGTTGTTATTTTGACATCCTTGCTTTCGATTGGTGTTGCAGCATTCACTCGTTGGAAAGGGAAGAAAATATCTCAGAGTGATGGCAATTACAACGGAAACCTACAGTTACGGTGGCATCCCAGGCATGGCTTCCTCTACGACGAGGAATAGCCCAAGCCACTACGGGGTAGATTGTCGGTGAAAGTGCTAGAGCGCCAAAGGTAGAAGAAGAATCTAGTAAAAATGTAAAGCTGAAGCTTTTACAAAGGATCGGAGGAAGCTTCAAACCGGGCCTGAGCTTTCGGGCGAGGCAGGAAAGGATATGTTCTTTCCTTGCATTTCCTTCCATCCATCATGATCCCATGATCCATGGCATCCCCACGACGTGGAGACAAAATTATCCTGGTGCCTCAGTCGTCACCGTGGAAGTATTTTTTTTACTACTGGGCATATCACCATGGGAGTAAAGTTGGTGCACCATCAGAAGATAAAAAGAAGGGCAGGAAATCTTTCACGCACACGCTTCTTGTAGGCGCACGTCGACCTCTTTTCCGCACATGATTGGTCGCCCGTGCGAATCTCCTACTCTACTGGCGTACGTGACGACACATGTGGCACCTTTCGGTGTGACAAATGAAAACTGCTAATGATAACCCCGATCAGACGAGCGATTCATAATGCACCTTAAGGGTATCGATTTTTTTTGTGTTTGAATAATATAGGGTATCAACTTATTACGGGAGTGAATGGTTCTCAATTTGATCATATTAAACTCATTTCTTACAACGGAAGATTTTAATAACTCTCGTTGAGCTCTCACTCTGTTCCAAATTAGATGGCTTCTATCTATGCACATGTAGATTTATCTAGACATATTACAAGTATATATACATCCACATTTAGATAAATTGAACTCATCTAATTTAGAACAGAGGGAGTACCTCCCTTACCTGACCATTTACCTTAGTTAAATGAGGAAACTCCACTTGCTTGTGCTCCTTTTACATAGTGCACTAATTATACGAGTTTGCTGTAGAAAGACAATTGTTGTAGATATATCCAAATTCCGGTCTTAGCTAACAATGGTTTTAACGGGCGGACTGCAAATCTTACTATATATCAAAGAGGACCCGTTTAGCCCTCCCGTCCGACCGGCCACGTCGCCCCGATTATTCTCGGCCGTCCGATCGGCGACCAGCGGCCCACGTTCGCAGATAATCGCACTTCTACAGTGCGAGGTGGGAGGACCAATTTGCAATTCGCCAGAAGATCGGGGGGTCCCGTGTAAAAACGCCACCGCAGCGCAATATCTTGCAAAAAAGACCCTGTAAAGGACTAATATACCCAAATTAAAAAAAACTCAGGGGCCTTTCTGCAAAAGCTTCAGTCAACCCCCTCCTTCCCCTCTTTCTCACGCGACGGCCCGAGGTCGCCGCTGCGGGCGCCGCCGCGCGCCGCCGCCAGCACGGCCCCCCCCGGGCGAATCCGACGCCACCGGACGCTCCGCCGTCGACGGCTTGACCTCCTCGCCGCAGATCGGCCGCCGGCAAGCCGTCGACGAGCCTGAATCGTCACCGCCGCTCTCGCCGGTCTCCGCCGCGTCCGCGCGCCGCCACGGCCGCTCCGGCGACCAAGGACGGGCGGCGCCGCCACCTCCAGACTCCCCACGCCCGTGCGCGTCCGCCGCGACGACGCGCGCGTCCTGGGACGCAGCGAAGCGCCGGCGGCGACCTCCGCCCCGCCGCGGGAGCCTCCGGCCGGCTTTGGCCACGCGACGTCACCATGACGTCACATGACGTCATGGTGGCCCACGCGTCAGATTTTTTTTTTTTATTTTTCACAAATTCCCTGTTAAATATTATAACGTCAGAAAATTTAAATTAATTTTTTACCCCACAAATTCCCTGTTAAATATTATAACGTCAGAAAATTTAAATTAGGTACAACCACTACAATAAAGTAGCCAAAAAAAAACGATGACTACTTATGTCGCACGACAGAAAAAAACAAATTTGACCATTTCCAAAAAGTCAGTACCACGACAAAAATTCAAATTACGTCTTCTAAATATTAAGCTAAGTAATTATCGCGGTAAATTTACCATTTCCAAAAAGTCAGTACCACGACAAAAATTCAAATTACGTCTTCTAAATATTAAGCTAAACAATTATCGCGGTAAAAATTCAAATTACTTCCTCTAATTACAAATCTAAATTAAACATCTAATATAAAATCAATACTCCTCCAGAACTCCACACACTCTAAAAAAAGGATATTTTCCCCGAATTAAATTTTTACCAAGATGCACTTTTCCAAATTTGAACAATTTATATTGCGAACGTCAGAAAATTTAAATATAGCTACATCCACTACGATAAGGTGGCCAAAAAAAAAAAAAAAACGTTGCCCACTCATGTCAGAACAACATATCTCGCCGATCAGAAGAAATAAAAAATAAAAAACAAACTCCAAAATGGTCCAACATTTAAAAAAAAAGATCTAGACGGTATTTCCTCCAAACATTGAGCTAAATTACACATCTAACATAAATTCAACGATTTCCGAAATTCCTACACTTTCTTAAAAAAAAGGAACATTTCCAAATTTAAATTTTACTACACGCCTTTTCACGAAGTCTAAACAATTCCCCGAACGTAATCTCGCTTTGCATTTCAGTGATTTCCAACTTTCCGCACTTTTAAAATAACGACATTTACAAATTTGAATTTTACCGCAAGATAATTTCCATACAACAAATTCATAACTTCCAATCTGTTATTCACGAAAATTTCAAATAATATGTCAATAAATTCAAATTTAACAAATTTCCACACCCGTCGCACGAACAAAATGTATAAAAAACAAAATAATATTAACGACAAACCGATATAATTTCAAGCCAGCACTTAATCACATAACAAAATACTGGAAATTACAAATTTCACAACTTCCAATCTGTTATTCATGGAAATGTAAATAATATGCCAAAAAGTTTCAAATTTAACAAATTTCCAAGCTCTACACAAAAAAAATGCATAAACAACAATAATAACAATTTGCTCAAATAATGCGTCATCCCCAATTATTAGGTAATTGAACATTCTAATATGGTACTTAATTAAATGCAGTCTAAAATAAGCAACTAAACTCATTCCAACTATGCAAAACAAATTAACAAATGTCCAACTTGAACTAAACTCATCTCAAATATGAGAATAAATTTACATAAACTGCAAACATATACCAACAATACCACCACACACACAAAAAAAGAAAATTTTGATACCTACTTACGGCACACAATCACACCTCAAATATGAATATTCCAAAACTTCAAAAAATGCTAACTCTTCGCATTTCAACAGTTCTTAAATTATCCACAATTTTTAAATGACGATATTTTCAAATTAGCATTTCTACCACACGGGTGCGGCGGTGCCGCCGCACCAAATTTCCCTAGTCAGTGCTAACGTGGCAAGTACCTGGCTACATCTGTGTGTCGCCTCTCGCCTCACATAAAACTTTGTGAAAAGAAACAAAAAAACATTCAGTATATTAATCAATATCGAGTGATTCATCGGAGAAATTTTGAGAGATGTTTTCACAAACCGTTTGAAAGTTTGCTCAGTACTTGCTAAATTCACCAATTTTTCGGGCAATTATCAAACAGTTGCAGCACGCACGCTTTGATGTGTTGCAACCTACAGTACCACCACGCCTGGCCTCACGCCACTGGTTTCAGTCCGAAGTAAGCTCGGGACCTACACAACGATACCCACCAGTGCACCACCTCCAGTCTCCACTGCCATGCGTATATAACACAGCCCAGTTCTTCACCATCGATCGGCGATACCAGCCTTGCTGTATTCTACTGTGCTTCTGTTGCCACATACCAGTCCAAAGAATCGATCAGAGACTCAGATCAGTGGTGAAAACAGAGTGGTAATTAGCACTAGCGGGCCGACGCACGCGCGCGCCATGGCTGCCGCAGTGCCATTGCCGGTGATGGTGGTCCTCGTCGTCGGAGTGGCGGCTACGCAGCTTATGCTCGTCAGTGCCGCCGGCGTGCGCGGCCGGCAGCAGCAGCTGAGGATGGGGTTCTACGACAAGAGCTGCCCGGCGGCGGAGCGGATCGTCGGCGACTACGTCCGGCAGCACGTCAGCCGCGTGCCCACCGTCGCGCCCGCGCTGCTCCGGACGCACTACCACGACTGCTTCGTCAGGGTATGTACGTGCAAATTCTTCACGTATGTACATTGATTCTGTATGATCAACTCTCGTGCTGGTGTGTGCGCGTGCAGGGCTGCGACGCGTCCATCCTGCTCAACTCGACCGCCGCCGGCGCGGCAGAGAAGGACGCCCCGCCGAACCTGACGCTAAGGGGCTTCGACCTGATCGACCGCGTCAAGGCCCTCGTGGAGGAGGCGTGCCCCGGCGTGGTCTCCTGCGCCGACGTCCTCGCACTCGCCGCCCGGGACGCCGTCGCCGCCATCGTAAGTAGTCTCCGCTCGATCAGCTCGCTCAATCATCTGAAACTAGCATTGACATTGCATGCGCGGTGCACAGGGTGGGCCGTCGTGGCGCGTGCCTACGGGGAGGAGGGACGGCACGGCGTCGAGCATGCAGGAGGCGCTCCGGGAGCTGCCCTCGCCGGCGATGGCCTTCCCGCAGCTTGCCGCCCTGTTCGCCCGCAAGGGCCTCGGCGTGCGCGACCTTGTCTGGCTGTCAGGTTCGTGCTACACGCAACGCACATAGTATCACTAGCTTAATAATCACACGACACTTACACTAATGGAGCTTTGCTCGTACGTCTGAATGCTCTGATCATAGTACTAAAACGGTGCCACCGACACGACGAAAGGCCGTCTCTTATCAACCACTCTTTGTGTGTCGAGACTAGAGAGCGACATGGAGAAAGAGCTCGAAGAATCGTTGCTTTCTCTCTGTCTGCCTTAAACCAGATAGGCAGATTCCTTCAGGATAACCCGTAGTTTCTGCGTCGAATCAAACACTTTTTCAGGCTTCAGTAAAATGTTACAAATACTTAGCACAATTATTCGAGCATAATTACTCCATCTTAGTTTGTTTCGCTTCTTGTTTGGTTGCTTCTGGTGTTATTTGTAACCTCCTTTTTGGATCCTGCCCAATCATATCGTTTGCTTCCTCTAATTTTGGGAGCCACTTCACGATTCTTTCTTGCCAATTTGTTGTCACGTACTCATAATCTGTCAAGTCACTGATGCCTATGAGCGGTATCTATTTATGATTAAGGATGGCGATGGGTAGGGTATGGGGAGGGTAGACCAATACCATACCCATACCCGTGTAGTCAATGGGTACAAAATTCTACCCATACCCGTACCCGCGGGTATGAAACTTTACCCGTACCCATACCCGGTGGATACCCATACCCATTGGGTACCCAACGGGTAGATCAAATAGTACACAAGTTACTTAAAATTTTACATTCATCGGTAATTTTTTTGATAAAATAAAACATTTATCTCAACTCAATAACATATATTTGAGTACGTGACAATTATGTCAACTCAAATTGACAAGTCATTACAACTTCACATAGATTTACAAACTTACGAGAATAAATGTTGGACCTCCACGGGTAAAGTATATAAACGGGTAGGGTATGGGTATATCCATGGGTACGAGATTATACCCGTACCCTACCCACGACTTAAACGGGTGGGTACGGGTACTACCCATGGGTATAAAATTGTACCCATACCCTACCCATGCGGGTACGGTACCCACGGGTACCCGTACCCATGGGTAAAATTGCCATCCTTATTTATGATGAAGCCAAGCTCATACTTAAATGTCTACTTCATTTCTGTTACCAATCAAGTCCAAACAGATAGCCTTGGTTTTATATCTTGTCTCCTGTTTCATGGACCCCTAGCTGAAAATCCAGCAGGAACCATCTCTTTTTCCTCTACTAAATCACCAAAAATATTCAAAATAACAATGTTATTATAGTATAAGCTACTGAATTCAGTCCGGCATTCAAACGCTTTTAAATCTGCAGGGAAACAAATACAGAATTCTTGCATGATGGGATGTGTTTCTGAATCTAATCATGTGTGCAGGTGCGCACACCATCGGCATCGCCCACTGCTCGTCCTTCACCGACCGCCTCTACGGCTACGCTGGCGCCGCCAACGGCACCGGCCCGCCCCTCAATGCCGCATACGCCGCCAACCTGCGACAGCGCAAGTGCAGGATGGGCGGCCGCGACGCAGCGGTGGAGATGGACCCTGGCAACTTCCTCACGTTTGACCTCGGCTACTACCATGCGGTGCTCAAGCACAGGGCCCTGCTCCGTTCCGATGCCGCTCTGATCACAGACGCCGCGGCGAGGGCTGACATCGCCCATGTCGTGGCCAGCCCGCCGGAGGTGTTCTTCCAGGTGTTCGGGAGGTCGATGGCGAGGCTGGGGGCCGTGCAAGTCATGACCGGCACCGTGGGTGAGATCAGGAAGAGGTGCTCCGTTGTGAACAGCTAGATAGAATAAGATGCGCATACGCAGGGTATTTTCTCTTGAAATGTTCAGTGGATGCTGTGATTTTGCTCTTATTCCGTGATGATTTGTAACCGATATAATTCTGGTCAAATTTTGGTTGCGAACTTGGCGGGAGTCTGCAGGGAAAATAATGCCTGCATGCTTTAGGTACCTTCAAGCTCGAAAATATATAGACGGCTACCAGATGTCCACGATAGATGCATAATTGCAACTTTCAAATTCAGAGAATAGATAATCTACACAGGAATATATAGTGAGCGTCGCAATATCAGGTAAGCTCATCTTCTGCATAACATTCTGCTGCATGACATTGATGAAACTGAACAAAGCAAACCTCCACATAGGTTAACCTCCACATAGTCAGAAACCTATGTCTGTTCCAGCAATTACTGAGTAGTATAGCCACAATGTTTCAAGCTCTTGGTGGCGTTCCTTAACCCCATTCTGATGTTCTAGAATTTGTGCATGACATGCTCAATGGAGAACCACAAAGTTCCAGATCATTGCCATAAATCGACGACTTGTCAAGTGTTTGGAGTTGATTCCTGTAGGAATCTCACCTGAGAGAATGTTGTTTGAGAGGTTTAAGAGAGCCCAGGAAGATCAAGTTTGACATGCTAGGAGGAATAGAACCTGTCAGTTTGTTCCAACTTCCGAGAGAGGTCAAAAGTCAATAGATTCTAGAATTTTCAGATTGCCAATAATTCCTGGATACTACCGGAGAGATGATTTCTTGACATGTTTATGAATTGGGTGCCTCTTATTCTTTGGTGATTTTAGCTGGTATAATTCTGATAATTTTTTTGTTGCGAATAATGGTAAAACAAGTGACTTTGAAGGCTAATTTGAACAGAGAAGATATAACACAAGTATCCAAGAGTTACACACAAGCTCAAAAAACATTTAAACACCAACAACGAAACATACACAGCTGCAACTCATAAACTCAGAGAGTAACATTTATTATTGAAAGAATTGCGGAAGTGTAGATTGTATTGATTCGGCCTCAAAGGGCTGTTTATATATGAGTACAAACTTGGGGGCTAAGGAAACTTAATACAAGTCCAATACGGAATACTCTAACATCCCCCCGCAGTATCAACGTGGGGTTCAACAACGTTGAGACTGAATCGAATATCTGTAAAAGGTTTAGTAGCAAGCCCTTTAGTGAAAATATCTGCAAACTGAGCCGTCGATGGAACATGAAGAACACGTACTTGCCCCAAAGCAACCTTCTCACGAACGAAGTGGATATCAATCTCAATATGCTTGGTACGCCGATGTTGGACAGGATTCCCAGACATATAAATAGCCGAAATGTTGTCACAGTAAACAACCGTAGCCTGCGCAATAGGACACCGCAGCTCTGACAATAACTGACGAAGCCAAACCGTTTCAGCAACAGCATGAGCTACAGCACGATATTCAGCTTCAGCAGACGAGCGAGAGACCGTAACCTGTCTTTTAGAGGACCAAGAAACCAAATTGTTACCAAGATAAACACAAAATCCGGATGTGGATCGACGAGTGTCTGGACAACCAGCCCAGTCTGCATCAGAGTAAGCTGTCAAGGAAGTGGGAGAAGAGGAATTGATATTGAGACCGTAATTTAGAGTGCCTTTAAGATAACGAAGAATACGTTTGACATGAGTAAAATGAGGAATTCGTGGATCATGCATGTAAAGACAGGCTTGTTGCACAGCAAAAGAAATATCCGGTCGAGTAAGAGTAAGGTATTGGAGAGCACCAGTGAGGCTGCGGTATAGAGTAGCATTATGATAAACGTCACCTTCAGAAGAGAGTTTAAAACCAGTGTCAACAGGAGTACGAGAAGGTTGACAGTCCAACATGCCAGCACGATTAAGGAGATCAAGACAGTATTGGCGTTGAGAGAGAAAAAGACCAGATGAATCACGAACAACAGAAATACCCAAAAAATGATGAAGAAGACCAAGATCAGTCATGGAAAATTCAGAGCGAAGAAGAGAAATAATATGATCTAGGAAGGATTGAGAAGAGGCAGTAAGCACGATGTCATCAACATAAAGAAGCAAGTAAGAAATATCTTTGTTGTTGTGGTAAATAAAAAGAGATGTATCCGAAAGAGAGGGAACAAAACCAATAGTTTGAATAAAAGACGAAAAACGTTGAAACCAAGCACGAGGCGCCTGTTTTAAACCGTAAAGAATTTGTTGAGAAGGCAGACATGGTTGGGGTAATTCTTATCTTCAAATCCTAAAGGTTGTTGACAGAACACTGTTTCCTGAATAGAGCCATGAAGGAAAGCATTTTTAACATCTAACTGATGAATAGGCCATGCAGAAGAGACAGCAATGCTAAGAACAGTACGGATGGTGCTAGGTTTAACTACAGGAGAGAAAGTTTCATCGTAATCAATACCATGCTGTTGAGAATAACCACGACAAACCCATCGAGCTTTGTAACGAGAGAGACTACCATCAGAGTTAAATTTGTGACGAAAAACCCATTTACCAGAAACAATGTTAGTGTTGGGGGGTCGGGGAACTAATTGCCAAGTATTATTGTCAAGGAGAGCAGTAAATTCATCTTGCATGGCAGCGGCCCAATTGGGATCGAGAAGAGCTATTTTATAATTTTTAGGAAGAGCAGTTAAAGAGAGTTCAGCATTAAGATTAAGAGGTTGAGTAGGTAAACGAAAACCGGATTTAGCACGGGTACGCATGTTGTGTTCATTTTGAGGAGGAACGGTTGGTACAGCGTGAGAAGGTAAAGATATAGGGGAGGCTTGTGCGGGTGGGTGGTCTGCCACGGCAGGAAAAAGATCAATTCCTTGTGCCATGGCAGGAGAGTGGGGGGAGGGTTGGGCTGCGGGTGATGGGGGGGCTGCCGCGGCAGAAGAAGGTGGTGTTTCGGGTGCCACGGCAGGAGAGTGGGGGGAGGGTTGGGCCACAGGGGATGGAGGCGCTGCTGCGGCAGAAGAAGGTGGGGTTTCGTGTGCCGCGGCAGAAGCAGGGGCAGGGGAGGCTGCCGTGGCAGAAAAATCTGGTGTTTCGTGTGCCGCGGCAGGAGTGGTGGCGGTGGGTTCTAGGTTGTCGGGGATGACAAAATGAAAAGGAAAGCTATGATTTTTAGGGGGAGAGGGTGGCGCAGAGGTGGTGTGGCTGTCTCGGTGGGCAAAAGGAAAAACATGCTCTGCAAAAGTGACGTGGCGAGACACATGAACGTGGCCAGTTAATAAATCAAGACAACGATATCCTTTATGTTCAAAAGAAAAACCGAGCAAAACACAAGGAATAGAACGAGGAGAGAGTTTATTGGGAGAGGTAGCATAAATATTGGGAAAGCAAAGACAACCAAAAACACGTAGATCAGCATAGGTGGGATGATGAAGAAAGAGAGAAAAATAGGGAGTGTTGGTTTGGTTTGCTTTGGAGGGTCGTATGTTAAGTAAAAAGGTGGCGTTGTGCAAGGCTTCGACCCAAAATTTTGATGGCATGGAGGCTTGAATTAATAAGGTACGTACAATATCATTTATAGTTCGAAGGGAACGTTCTGCCTTGCCGTTTTGTGGTGATGTGTAGGGACAGGAGAAACGAAGAAGAATGCCATGTTGAAGGAAAAACGTACGATTTTTGATATTATCAAATTCACGGCCATTGTCACATTGAATAAAACGAATAGGAAGAAAGAAGTGGACAGAAACATAGCGTTGGAAATTAACAAAAAGAGCATGAACATCAGATTTGTTTCGCAAAGGAAAGGTCCATACGAAGTGTGTAAAATCATCAAGAATCACAAGATAGTATTTAAATCCAGAAACACTAGAAATAGGGGATGTCCATAGATCACAATGTAGTAATTCAAAAGGATAAGTACTATGAGAATGAGATGAACTAAATGGGAGACGAACATGTTTGCCTAACTGACACGATTCACAAAGTGATGAAACATGAGAATCTCTATTACAGGGAATTGAAAATTCACTAAGAAGAGATGATAAAACAGCACTATTGGGATGGCCAAGTCGACGATGCCACAAGTCCACCGAAGCCACCATTGAAGTTGGAGGTACGGCAGCAGGGACACCATGAAGAGAATATAAATCACCGGAGCTATTGAAGCGAGCGATCTCGGCCTTGGTCAGATAATCCTTCACAGACAAACCAAAAGCGTCAAATTCAACAGAAACAAGATTATCACGAGTAAATTGGCGAACAGAAATCAAGTTTTTAATAAGAGCGGGTGCAACAAGCACATTACGAAGAAGAAGAGGTTTGGTGGAGGAGGGTATCTGTGAGTGACCAACACAAGATATGGGTATAGTGGAACCATCACCTAGAGTAATAGTAGGGAAAGGAGAGGAAGTGCAGGATGACAGCAATTTACTAGATGCAAACATGTGACTAGAAGCACCAGAATCGAAAATCCAATCCGTACCTGTTGTTCCTTGGGAAACAAAGTTGTTCATGGCCTGCAAAAAGGCAGCTTGATCCCAGCTTGGTGTTGAAGTTGAAGAGGGTGCAGGTGGCAGTGCAGGCTGAGAGGGCGGCGTCGGCAGCAAAGCAGGCTGTGGTGCATACTGGCCGGCAGGGTAGTACGGTGACAAAGCAGCATATGGCGAAGAAGCATACGTCGGGGCAGCGTGGTAGGCATGCGTCGGCTGTCGAGGGGCTAAAAAGCCAGGTGCACCGGTAGGAGGATGAACGCCGGGCTGCCATGTGCTGGTATATGCCGGTGGAGCGCCGTTCGGAGGGAGTGCTGACCAAGGCATGGGCCAAGCCTGGACGAGGCCTGTCCATGGGTCATGAGGTGGTCGCCAAGCCGGAGGAGCCGATGTCGATGAAGAGGCACCGACGGGAGGCGGCGGAGCAGGTGCTGCAGGTCGGGGCGAGGGAGCTGGCCGCGGGGGAAAGTACATAGGATTTTTCCCGCGGTAGTTAGGGCTTGGACGCCATCCAGGAGGGGGCGGCGCAGAGGATGCATGCACAGCGGGGGGTGCCATGGCAGAGTTGTGGCCCGGATTCGCTGCCGCGGCAGGGGGTGGTGGCGGGCGGGGCGACGCGGTAAAGACGTGAGGCCTCGCCTCTCGACGCGCAATGGCGTCAGCTTCAGACTGGAGGAGGGAGCGAGCTTCGGCAAAGGAGGGAGGCGGCCGCATCAGAGGGATAAAGGCAGCTTGCAGCCTAAAATCATCACCGAGCCCTTGTAGCAGGATTTTGAGGAGTTGGCGATCTCCCACGGGATCACCTAGCTCGCGAAGCTCGTCGGCCATCATCTGAATTCTCTGGCAGTAGGTACTGAGGGAGGATGCGCCCTGGACAGTGTTGCGGATCTCGGTGTTGAGATTGTTGACACGGGCGTCGACGTTGTCCTGAAAGAGCCGGCGAAGAGCTGCCCATAAATTGGCAGCGGTGGAGGACTCCCTGAAGACGAGGTTGAAGATCTCGGTGGAAATCCGCGAGTATATCCATTGGATAATGGCAAGGTCATCCTTGACCCAGCGGGAATCATCGAGTTGGGGGACGGCGCCGGCGGCGATGTGGGCACGTAGGTTGCAGCGACCAAGATGAATATCGAAGAGGTGACACCAATGATAATAGTTGTGTGCTGCGAGATCTAAAGTGATTGGTATGAGCGGTGTAACGTCGGAGATTGTATCGGCAAAGGAGATGGGAGTAGCCATGGTAGAGGTAGAGGTTAGGGCTAGGGAAGAAGAAGCAGAGGCGGCGGCTTTGTAGGCGGCCAAGGCGGCGCGGTGCTCGAAGTAGCCGGGAGGGGGCAGCGGCGGCGGCGTTGGAGGAGCAGCCATGCCCTAGGATCGGGTGTCTGATACCATGAAAGAATTGCGGAAGTGTAGATTGTATTGATTCGGCCTCAAAGGGCTGTTTATATATGAGTACAAACTTGGGGGCTAAGGAAACTTAATACAAGTCCAATACGGAATACTCTAACAATTATGAAATTTATCTCATATGAACTTTAGAACACTGAATAACTATAAGTCACTTCCTGCTCACGTAGGAACACACAATTACAATTTATTTGGTGAACGAAAACAAAGAACAGGGCCATGGACAACACATGTCCATGGCAGGTACTTCAAGTCGGAGGAAACTTCAAGAAACTCTGGCGATAAGTGTGACGCCTAGGCTGTACTGTCAGGTACTCTTCATCTTCTGCATGAAATTTTGGTGCAGTGCATCGATGCAACTGAAGAAAGCGAACCTCCAGATTTTGCAGAAAAACAATGCTCCAAACCATACCCAAAAACCGAAGACAACTCCAGCAATCACCGAGTAGTACAGCCACAGGTCTCGGTGATATTCTTTTACTCCATCCATTGGTGTTGTAGGGGCGCGGATTCGCTGACGTTGGATTCGCTGACGTTGCCTGACTTTGAGTCACTTACATGTGGGGCTCACCATGTGTGGGGCCCACACGTAAGTGACCCAACGTCAGCGGGAGCAAAGTCAGCGAATCTCAACCTACTCGAATTGTTTGTACATTCAATGCTCAGAGGGGGGCCACACAGTCCCAGCTTATTGCTATATATCGATGGGTCATTGAGTGTTTGTAGCTGACTGCCGGTAGGTATCTCTCCAGATAGAAGGTTGTTGGAGAGATTCAGAGTATTGATGAACATCAAGTTCGATATGCTTGGAGGAATAGGACCTGATAGTTTGTTCCATGAGAGGTCAAGCGATTCTAATTTTTCCAGATTGCCAGTAATTTTTGGGATACCACCGGAAAGATAATTTCTTGACATGTTGAGAAATTGGAGGCCTCTTAGATGCGCCAACTCCGAAGGGATCTCCCAGAGAGATAATTGCTTGAGAGATCAATACCAGTCACAAGTGCACTTGTTCCATGAAAAGTGTGATCCTGCCCCTTCCATATTATGTCAAAGTAGTATCTATATAGACCCAACCCCGGTATTGCGACTTCAATTTCTGGCCGAACCGTGGATGGCGAGGCCAGGTTGGCGAAGCCTTCTGGTATGGAACCTATTAAGTTATTTTCAGCCAGATCAAGCAGTTACTGTTGTGTCAGCTGCCAAGGAATACTTCTGTGGAACAGGTTAGATCGCAGCCGGAGAATCCTTAGCAAGGAATTGCTTTCCCCTATCCAGAAAGGAATTTCACCAGAAAAATTATTGTTTCCCATATCTAAAACAATGAGGCTTTTGAAGTTTTTCAACGCTGGTGGAAAGCAACCCGTGAATTTGTTCTTTGACAAGTGCAGAGACCTTAGAGAAGAACTATAGTAAGTTGAGGTTGGAACTACCCCAGTAGACACATTGCTCGAAAGATCTAAGGATTGTAGTTCTTTCAAGTTCCACAAACATCCAGGGAGATCTCCAAACAATTGATTGTTTGATATATCCAACAGGTGCAGATGTGTAAACTGACAAAAAGGCAGACTGTGATTCTCCCGAGAAGCTGCTATTGTTACCCACGTTAACAACTGGCAATCGCCTCTTGTCGACATTAGGAATGATACCTGTGAACTTGTTGTCGGACAAGTAGAGAACAACAAGATTTATCAGATAGGAGATGGTTGCAGGAAGCTCACCCTCAAGATGGTTGGTGCTGATGTCAAGGTAATACACTCCTGTTAAATTACCGATTTGAGAAGGCACAGTTCCAGTTTGTTGATTCTTTGATAAGTCCAAAAACCCCAACTGTGCTATGCTGGTAATCTGTACTGGGATGGAGCCAGTAAAGTTGTTGCCAGAGAGGAAGAGACCAAATAAATCCTTCCAGTTACTGATCTGCGATGGGATGATTCCAGCAAACAAGTTATTAGATACATCGAAGAACAGGAGGTTGGTCCAGTTTGTAAACAACTCTGAGGGGATGGTGCCACTGATACTGTTGCCCTGTATGTCAAATACCAATAATTTTTGCATCCTGGCAAAAGATGGTGGCAAACTTCCAAACAATTGATTGTGTGACAAGTTCATGAACCGAAGACTCGTAAGGTTTCCCAGCTCAGGTGGAGGAGTAGAAACCAAATTAGTGTTTCCGATTTCGAGTATCTCTAGCAACTGAAGCTTCCCGAGTGAGGCCGGGATCGACCCACCAAGTGAGTTGCTGCTCAATGAAAGGATCTGCAATCCAGATATCATCCCCAGATCCTCTGGGATTCCTCCTGTGAGATTATTGTTCCCGAGATCTAGTGCTTCGAGCTTTTGTAGCCTTGAGAGTGAGCGCAGTATAGAGCCAGAGAATCCATTGAAGGACAGATTCAAGTAACTCAGCCTTGGCAGCATCTCTGGTAATGAATCTGGTAACAGTCCAGAGAAGGCATTACCGGATAAATCTAGGGATCTCATCCTCGCATTCGTGCAGTTGATGATGAATTGTGGGAAGGTACCACTGAGATCATTATTAGCTAGAGATAACAGCTTCAAACTGAACATAGGTGAGAACTTAGCATATAATGAGTTGATCAAGTGGTTATTTCTCAAATTTAACTCAGTAATCAATGGGAGCTTGCTGAGTTGGTAGGGGATGGCACCAATAAAATTATTATAGCTCAAGTCCAGAATCCTGAGAGTGAGAAACAAAGAGATGTTTGCTGGGATAACGCCAACAAGGTTGTTTTTGTGGAGATCGAGCACAGAAAGGTTCTGAAACGCTGCAGAGTAGAAGGCGTATAACGTACCATGGAGCCCCATGTTAGGAAGGTGGAGCTTGAAAACATGCCCGGCCCTATCACAGGTGATGCCGAACCAAGAGCAGGTAGAGTTGGCGGTCGACCATGAGGACAGCGAGTTGGCCTGAATCAAAGTGAACTTCCATCGGAGAAGTGCTTCTGCTTCCGGGTTGATTGCATTGGATGTGCATATTAACAGGAAAACTGAGACATAGAAGAGTTTCTGCAGGGCCATAGCGGCGGCTTATGGTGCTGGTAAGAAAGAAAATGGCAAGCTGAAGGGTTCTCTATGTATTGCCTTAAGTATCTAGAGTGCACAGAGATCAACAACAGAGAACATAGTTGTGTACAAAGACTTCAAACTTCAAAGTGTTTTGCGGCCACACACACCCGTAAAGTGATAATTGACTATTTATGCGGTTGTGGTTGCCCGCAAACACAAAGCCAACCAGCTGTCCAGAAACATTGCTATCTGCTACAGATATCTCCCGGGCTATGCATTCTAGGATACACAGGACGTAGTTAGTTGCTCTTTCTAGTAAGTTGGACGCCTTCGGGCTGTTCGTGTGGCGTTGTAACTTTACTTTGTTCCCCCTTCTATAATGAAATAAGGCAGAGCTCCTGCTATTCCCGTTCAAAAAAAAAAGGATACACAGGACCATTATTTTATTTTAAAAACCTACACAATCTCAGAATAAAGAGAACATCTCACCGTACCGGTTATGTTGACCCACATGATTAAGCAGTTTTTGATGACTAAATTTTGGGTAGGACTAACAAAAGGACAACCTTTGGGTAGACTTATTTGTGCAGCGCGCCGTGCTGACCTATTGGAGGACTTTTCCTTCTTGCGTTTTTTTTTTTTGGTCTTTTCTGCACCGTATGAGAAAACAAGCCTAGATTGAACAGCTGCGCAAAGAGTTTCATACCTCTCCGGGAATCTGCGATTCACCAGGATAGCAAAGGTTCCATAACTCTCTCGACCGGCGACCCCGACGAGAGTCTGGCACGGCTCGGCGCCGGCGAGGGTCGTGGAATGGGCACGGCGTGTGGGGCTTTTGCGAGATGGGAAGCGTGCGTCTCGTGTGGTGGTGAGCGGGGCGATCGAAAAGCGCAAGGAGGCGGGTCGCCGGACAGGAGCACTGGAGCAAGCGAAGGGAGGACGAGGGCGGCGGTGCCGGCACCGCCGCGAATGAGGCAAGGTGTTCTGCAACTGCAAATGCAGAAAAGAAAGGTCAAGTTGGGCTTTGGGCCAGGCCCAGCGAAGAAGAAAATATTAAGTGTAAGTACATCTAAAAAGCTAATCCGTTTTTAAAAAAGGGTACAAGAAAGATATCCAGCTTTCTTGTTGCAAATTCAGTTCCCTACAAAAAAAATTGTTGCAAATTCAGACTATTTTGATTCAAGATAGCAAAAAAATGTATAAATTGCTTCTTCTTATTGTCGTGACATGACGAATTACCTTTTATACCCTGACATTTCACCCTGATACATTGTAAAACTCTTCAGAGGTTGAGACATCTTACTTAACGTTTCTATAGGACGGAACTTTCCATATCGTTTTCCTCTCCTCCCCTCGCGAAGAGGTGGCGACGGCAAACCCTCCCGATCTCCTCCGGCCAGGATGCTGGTCTTGGTCCCCTCTTCCTCCAGTTGCCACTCCAGCGGTGGCAGGAGGGAGGGGGAACCACCCTCGTCCATTGTGGACTAGTAGTTAAGGTTAGGTTTTGTCTTCTTTGGCGCGTCGTTGGGGTGGTAGAAGCCACACCTAGGTAAATAAATCTGTCTCAACTCTACTCACACATCAGCGTTGTCTTACATGGCGCGTCTCGGAGTTGGTGGCATTGTGTGCTTGTCGGTCTTTCAGGTCACCGATATTAGGGTTCTTGGATTGCGTCGGTGAGGCGTCGGCGGCGACTTCATCATATAAGTCTTTCCTCCGGCTTTGTCCCTGTTGTTGCGACGTTTTCTCTGGTGTCATGGTGAAGAAAAGAGGATATGTCCAGAGTATGTGTAGAGGGTTTTCTGTGTTGGTGAAAGATGAAAGATGGTGCACCTTGTGCTGGGTTTGTTATTAGAGGTTAAAGGTTCTGATTCATACTCCTACATCGTCATGCGGGGGTGTTGGTTCCGAATTTTGATGGTGTGTTCGGGGTCATGCTGCCCTGACATGATTCTTTCAACGACAATGGTTTGTCCTATGGCAAACTTTTTTGGAGGTCCAAAAAGCTACTGATCAGCGATAGAGCCACGTCGAGCTCGGGTGAAGAGGTGATATGTCTCGCTTCACTTTGGTGGCTGCTACGGTGGTGCCGGAAGAAAGAGATATACATTTGTTTATCACATAAGTTTATCCTATCTTTGCAAATCTGCAGATCTGTAAGATCGATTTGTACGTGCTTTTTATCTTGTTCTTTATTTATCAATGAAAAACGTATTACCTTGAAAAAAAAGTTTCCATAGGCCACACCATATGAACTTATGGTAGCAATCTGAAGTCTGATTGACTGTTGACCAGGCTGAGAATCGGTCACTACTTTCGATGAGCTGTCATTGGTAGTCATGTAGGGCACATTCCTTCATTTGAGCGCTTGCACAATTTGAGAAACAAGAAGTAGAGATCACGCCTCACTTTAGGGCTGGTTTGGTACAAGTGTTTTTCATGAGATTGGGGGATAATCCCCGTATGGTTGGGTGGTACCTAACCAGACCTTCACCCAATCCCGTCAAATCACTACTTTTATTTGTAGTATGTTTTTGGTTAAAAGTCAATATAGTGTATCTTTGACCAATTTATAGACCAAATATGAACATTAAAAATTTAATGAACGTACAACAGAAATATATTATATGGTGAGTCTATTGATATTGATTTGGTATTAGAAATGTTCATATTTTTATCTATAAGACTCTTTAGAGTTACATTATTTTAACTTTTAACTAAAAATATACACCTTACTTTAATGAAGGGAGCGAGTATTTATTTCCAACCCACTACGCAATGTATTGCGTATTGAGAAGAATGCAAAGTTTGGGGATTTGTGGAGACATTGGTTTAGACAAGAACATCTTCGAATTTGTGAGGAAAAATAAAGATAAAACATGTCAAATACATTATAGAGAAACTGTGTTTAGAGATGTGTGGGGATTCAAGGTTTAACTGGCCTAAACCTCACAATTCTCTAAAATACACCAGTACCAATAGGTCACAATTTTTTCTCTCGGAATGTAAGTACCAATAGGTCACTAAGGACTCGATTGGTTGACCGTATATTAGCCAAACCGATCGGAAATTTTCATGGAGCTACTGAGTCCCTCCTAAATATCCAGCAACAGCGGGTAACTTATTTCGGAGCCGTTTTCTCACCCGACCATCCAAACGAGCCCTAAAGGTTCTATTAGTTAAATCCTCAATATGCAAGTCTGAAGACAAGTACTAACTGAAACCAGTGACAGTGAAACTTCTCTTCACCTCTAAGCAATAGTAACAATTTCAAGTACAAAAACGTATTCCAGCTCTGCGCATGCCACTTTCAAAAGTTTTCTTAATCGAACTTGAGCTGCATGCGCGCACACCATCGACATCGGCCACTGCTCGTCCTTCGCCGACCACCTCTATGACTACGCCGGCGCCGCCAACAGCACCGACTCGCCCCTCGACGCTGCCAACCTGCGCGACGCAAGTGCAGGATTTCGAAGAGCCTTAGTGGGGAACAAATGGGATATGTGGTCTCATCTGTGCCTTAGATTGATGCAAGTACCACTGAATAATGTTCCTGATTATTTTAAATGGAATCTGAACCAAAATGGACAATTTACAATTAAATCAATGTATGAGGACCTCATGAATGGTCATACAGCTTATTTACAGAATTATCTTTGAAAATTAAAGATACCGCAAAAGATTAAAAAAAATATGTGGTTCCTTCATCGAAAAGTCTTGTTAACTAAAGATAATCTGGCTAAGAAGAATTGGAAAGGTAGCTCACATTGTTCTTTTTGTGGGAGTGATGAGAGTATTGATCACCTTTTTATTGCTTGCCCTTTTGCAAAACTTGTATGGCGTATTGTCTTTTCTACTTATAATATCCCTCCCCCTACTAATGTCACAAACATGTCTGGGAATTGGTTGAGGAGGATAGACAAAAAGACCAAGGATAGGATTCGTATCGGCGTCTCCGCTATTTGTTGGTCTATTTGGAACTGTCGAAATGATATTGTATTTAACAGAAAGGATCATTTTCATGTCTTACAGGTTATCCACAGGGCGGTTCACTGGATACAGTTATGGCTTTCCTGCTGCCTTCGGACCAGCGGGACCTTATGGTGGCTGGGTGCACGCGACTGCTGCGTGTGGCACATGATTTTTTCTCCCGGCATACGTGGCAACATATTAGTCGGTTTTCGTAGTCTTTATTTTGTGTGTCATTTTTTGGTTGAGGCATGTCTCGACTTATACTCTTTTGGGAGATGGTAGCAAAAGAAACTCTTAAACTCTGTAATAAGCGGCTGTGTGAACCAATCGATGCAGAGGCTGGGATTAATATAATTCCCTTTTCTAAAAAAAAAGCAGCTTCCTCACATTTGACCTCGGGTACTACCATGCAGTGCTCAAGCACAGGTCCCTGCTCCGTTCCGACGCCGCTCTGATAAATGATAACAGACGCCCCGGCGTGGGCTGACATCGCCCATGTCGTGGCCAGCCCGCCGGAGGTGTTCTTCCAGGTGTTTGGGCGGTCGATGGCGAGGCTGGGGGCCGTGCAGGTCATGACCGGCTCCAAGGGTGAGATCAGGAAGAGCTGCTCCGTTGTGAACAGCTAGATCGAACTGATATGCGCATATACATGGTATTTTTCCTAGAAATTGGTCATTGGATGGTGTGATTCTGATTAAAAAATTCTTGCTGAGTCGTGGTAAAATAACTGAGACTGCAGTTAACTGTAAGCACAGAAGATATGATAAAAGTATGTGTGGGTCATAGTATAAGATTGAAGCTTTATTAACATCATCGGCAAAACATACCAACTGCAACTAAAAAAATTCAGAGAGTAAACCTCTAGGAAATTGTACCATTGGAAGTTCAGAACAACTATAAGCCACTTCTGCTCACATGCGAACAGATCGTTACAACTTATTGGTGAAAGTAAACAGAGCGCAAAATCATGGATAACAATAACAAATGTCCATGGCAGATCTGAGGAAACATCGATAAACTCTCTGGCGATGAGTGCGAAGTAGAGTGTTGTACTGTCATGAACTCTTCATCTTCTGCATAAACCTTTGGTGCAGTGCATCGATGTAACTGAAGAAAGTAAACCTCCAGATCTCACAGACATACAATGCTCCAAACCAAACCCAGAAACCAAACACAACTCCAGCAATAACCGAGTAGTACAGCCACAGGTCTTGGTGATGTTCCTTTGCTCCACCCACCGGTGTTGCAATATTCGAATTGTTTGTACACGCAATGCTCAAAGATGGACCACAAAGTCCCAGATTATTGCCATAGATCGATGGGTCATTGAATGTTTGGAGCTGACTGCCGGTAGGTATCTCTCCAGATAGAGGGATGTTGGAGAGATTAAGAGCATCTCCTGTCGGGACGCCCAAATGGCCGCCCAAAGGCCTTCCGGACAAGCCCTTTGGGCGCTGTTCGGAAGGGCTGACGCATTTGGGCGCTGTCGCTCCCCACTCGCGCCGCCCAAAGGGGCCGCCCAATTGTTTTTTCTAATATGAATTCAAATATTTTAACGTCGGCAAATCAAACAGACATAAATATTTAATAGTTCAAACACTTAAAATTAAGTCTTACACGTTATCGAAAAACAAAATTACAGCTCAAACATCTTCCTCCTCCTGTAGTGCCGCCGCCATGCCCCGTCTTGCCCACAAATGGTTCGCTAGATCAGCTTGGAGTTCATTGTGAGTAGTTTCATCACGAATTTCCAAATGCATTGACAGATAATCAGCAAAATCTGCCGGCACGTTGTGATCAACATGTGCATGAGGACCCTCAAAGTCATATGGGTGATGATCCTGCACTGGATTGTTGCGCTCGCTCTCGATGATCATGTTGTGCAAAATCACACAACAGTTCATCACCTCCCACATTTGCTCATTCGACCATGTCAGAGCAGGGTACCGAACGATAGCAAACCTTTGCTGCAGCACTCCAAATGCCCGCTCGACATCCTTCCTGGCACTCTCTTGCTCACTTGCGAAATTACTAGCTTTGTTTCCCCGAGGATTGGTGATGCTCTTCACAAATTTTGCCCACCTTGGATAGATGCCGTCGGCAAGGTAGTACCCTTTGTTGTACTGGTGGAGATTGATCTCATAGTTCACAGGTGGGGCATGACCTTCAACTAGCTTCGCAAACACAGGAGAGCGCTGCAACACATTGATGTCGTTGTTTGATCCTGCCATGCCGAAGAATGCGTGCCAAATCCATAGATCATGATCGGCCACAGCTTCAAGAACCACACTGCAGTATCCTTTGTAGCCTCCTTTGTACAATCCTTACCAACCAAAAGGACAGTTCTTCCAGCTCCAATGCATGCAATCTATGCTTCCAAGCATCCCAGGCCATCCTCTTGCAGCATTTTGTTCCAGGATCCGGGTTGTTTCTTGTTCATTTGGTCCTCTCAAATACCGCGGGCCAAACGCACCAATCACTGCCCTGTAGAACCTGTACATCGACTTGATAATTGTCGACTCTGACATCCGTAGATACTCATCTACAACATCAGCAGGTGCTCCATATGCAAACATTCTTATGGTCGCAGTGCACTTCTGGAGTGAAGAGAAACCAATAGTTCCCACGGCGTCCTTCTTCAACTTGAACCATGGATCATACGTCCTCACACCTTGCACGATCTCGTTGAACAATCCACGGTTCATCCGAAAGCGTCGACGAAAATCCTTGGCGGTGGCGACAGGAACGTCCGCAAAATAGTCAGAGACTAACATGCAGTGGCCTTCCATTCTCTGCCTCGGCTTGCTCTTCCTCCTTCCGAACGCCGAGCCTCCTCGTTTTGGTGCGGCATTGGCGTCCTCGACGGCTTGAAGTTGGAGAAGACATGTGAGAATCGCTATGTTCTCATCTTCCTCCTCGGCAATGGCGGCTTCTTCTTCCAACAGCATCACGGCCATCATCTCGTCGTCGCTGTCCATCTGCACATGACGGCACGTTTGTGAACAATGGTGCTGGCTAGGGTCGTCGGAGCCGGCGGATTCAATTCTGTACAAAACCAGGCGTACCAGTAATTCCGCCAAACACCTTCCAGGCGGGGTGGAGAGGAGAGGCCGCCGGTTCCGGCTCGAGTCGTCGAACAGTCGGCGGCGCGGCCGAGAAGCAAGGCGCGGCGAGGAGAGGAGGAAAATCAAACAGCGCCGCCGGTGTCTAGTCGGGGGTGGAGGCAATGGCCGGACGGCGGTCGTTCCAGATCGAGGCGGGGTGGAGAGGAGAAGTGGGAAGGCGACGAGGAGAAAACGACGACTCTTCGTGGTGTGTCTCAATGCCAGGCGTGGCCCGCGCGTCGGAGGCGGCCGTTTCGTAGTGTCTGGGGCCGCCTCAAGCCTCCCCAAGTTGAGGGCGTGGGCTGGGCGTGCCGGACACAAAACTGGGCCGTGCCGGACCAAAATCAGATTTGGGCGGCGCGAGTGGGGAGAAAAAAGTGTCCGGCACGCCCCAAAGGCCTTTGGGGGCTATTTGGGTGCCCCGACTGGAGAAGCTCTAAGAGTGTTGATGAACATCAAGTTTGATATGCTAGGAGGAATGGGACCTGATAGTTTGTTCCACGAGAGGTCAAGAGATTCTAGCACCTCTAAATTGCCAATATCCTTCGGGATACCACCTAACAGATGATTTCTTGACATATTCAGTAGTTGGATGCCTCTAAGATTTGTCAATTCTGAAGGAATTTCACCAAATAGAGAATTTCCGGAAAGATCAATTCCCGTGACAAATCCATCTCTTCCCTGAAAGGTGTACTCATGTCCCTTCCATATTATGTCCATTCGGCCATTGTCTAACTTTCCAGGGAGGTAAGATGGCATGGTTATTATTATAGGGATAATTGCTTCTGTGCCCTGGTTCTCTCTAGTTTATCTGTTTGTGCCATGCCCGCGTAGTTTCTCTCGTCTATGCCCTGGCTGGGCCGCAAATGGCCCGAGCACGGCCAAGACGGCCGTTTCCGTCTGGTCAACCTCGTTTCACCGTAACTTGGCCTGACTTGTGGGGTCGGCCTGACTTGTTGGAATGGCATCGAGTGGGGCCGGGGCACTAGTCTGACTGGTGGGGTCGGCTCAAACTGACCACGTCTCCCGCTGTGCTGTTGAATCATACGTGTTGGTGTTGGTGTTGTTTTTTAGTCCTACCTCGCTAGTTGGGTGTGTGCACGACCTCTTTATATACCACAATATTCCAAGGCTATCGTTAGCATTGAACGGAGCGGGGTTTAACCGGTTCCGGACCCCCTTCTTTCAATGCTAATTTTTATATCCAGTGTATAGATCTGCCCTTAAAACTGTAGATAGTTTCGGTACGGATGATTAGTCATTTGTCCCTAAAAATATAAGAAATTTCTGGTGTAAAATACGTGTTGGTGTATAGATCTGCCCTAAAACTGTAGATAGTTTCGGTACGGATGATCAGTCATTTGTCCCTAAAAATATAAGCAATTTCTAGTGTAAAATACGTGTTGGTGTATAGATCTGCCCCTAAAACTGTAGATAGTTTCGGTACGGATGATTAGTCATTTGTCCCAAAAAATATAAGCAATTTCTGGTGTAAAATACGTGTTGGTGTATAGATCTGCCCCTAAAACTGTAGATAGTTTCGGTACGGATGATTAGTCATTTGTCCCAAAAAATATAAGCAATTTCTGGTGTAAAATACGTGTTGGTGTATAGATCTGCCCCTAAAACTGTAGATAGTTTCGGTACGGATGATTAGTCATTTGTCCCTAAAAATATAAGCATTTTCTGGTGTAAAATACGTGTTGGTGTATAGATCTGCCCCTAAAACTGTAGATAGTTTCGGTACGGATGATTAGTCATTTGTCCCAAAAAATATAAGCAATTTCTGGTGTAAAATACGTGTTGGTGTATAGATCTGCCCCTAATTTCCAAATGAGACGACTGGTCCAAATAACATAGAGCTTACATTGCATTAATTATGCTTACATCGCATTAATTAACTACGACTGACAATCAGCAGATAAACAAATCCTAGAGCAACTATACAGAGATAAAATCCTGCAGCTATCAGATTAGCCTGCTTCTTCAGATCATTCATCTGCCTTAAGTGCTTGTTCAACTTCTTCAGTTCGCCTCTCACTTCCGCAAGCCCCATCGGAGGAGCAACCATGTCAGACCCATCGGCGGAGCAACGATGCCCATCGGCGGAGCAGAGGGCGCAATCTCCACATCAGACGGCAAAGGAAGGTCGCTGGGCGCGCGCCACCTTCCATCCCGTCTAAGCTGCGTAACGTATTCATCCAACCACTGAAAATGGTTGCATGGTTCCAACCCCTGAAAAAGTCAACCTGAACCCTAAATCCCAGATCTGAGCAAGAAATTGAAAACACTGAAGAAATCAAAGCAAAAGGATGCGAGAGAAAGATCTTTACATCCTGTGGCAGGCTCAGGCATTTCAAATACTCGCGCCCCTGTTGGTGTCTCCCCCTACTAGTCTTACGGCAGTAGCTCCTTGCGTGAGCATTTAGGACATGCGGCAACGGCACCTCAGGCTGCTTTGGCCAAATGGGGCGAAGGGATGAACTGGGAGCACGACATTGCTGCTGCCCTTCGTCGCCGGAGAGGAAGAAGAGGAAGGAAGAGGAAGAAGAAGATGGTCCAAAGAGGATGGATGCTCTGTCTGTGAAGAGGAGGCAAATGGTGGGTCCGCGGTGAGCGTGTAACGGTCATTTGCGGCGGTGCGGCTGTTGCGAGTCCACCAACCCTTTTTGCTTAGAAATGGGGCCGTTTACCCTACCTTTGGAGCTCATTTGAAACACATCGAACGGGTTGTGCAGAATGAGCTTCTCACACGGGTTACAGCCAATCAGATCGCAGAATGAGCCTCTCGCGGATCGCCCCGAGTCTGCAGATTCCTTCTAGAGGAACGATCGGACGGCTGCAGTTCAACGCTAGGGTTAGTTCGACGGTCATTGTTCAAATGGGGTTTGGAGGCACTCAACGGGGTTTTGAAAAGTTTGATAAAGTGTCCAAGCTTCATTTTGAAGTGACTAAGAAGGATCGAGTCTTCGTTTTTCAAATTTCATGTTTTAAACTTGTTTAAATGTCGGTCAACGTTAAGTTGACCGAAATTTGAAATGAGCTTCAAATATTCACAAAAAATCAAAAAATGGAAAATCCTGCGCACATAGTCGTCTTATGTCATATACTAACGATTCAAGCTGATAAACAATGTCTATACACATTCAGATGAAAAATGCATGTATCTAAGTGATATCCCCGAACTATGTCGTATGAACTCGAGGTTCAAATGAGCTTCAAATATTCAAAAAAAATCAAAAAAAGGAAAATCCTGCGCACATAGTCGTCTTATGTCATATACTAACGATTCAAGTTGATAAACATCATCTATAAACATTTCATATGAGAAATGCATGTATCTAAGGCGATATCTCAGACTATGTCCTATGATTTCTAGGGTGAAGAGAAGGGGTTTTGGATTTCCAACATAAAACGTTCAAACACCTCACAAAGTTTCATTTTGGAGTGACTAAGAAGGATCCATGCTTAGTTTTTCATTTTCATGTTTTAAACTTGTTTAAATCGGTTTTACGAAATTTGACCGAATTTGAAATGAGCTTCAAATATTCAAAAAAATAAAAAAAAGGAAAATCCTGCGCACATAGTCGTCTTATGTCATATACTAACGATTCAAGTTGATAAACAAGGTCTACGTACATTCTGACGAGAAATGCAGTATCAATTGTGTTTCTCAAACTATGTCGTATGAACTCAAGAGTAAAGAGAAGTGTTTTTGGACTTGCAACATAAAAGTTTGAAACAAATGACCGAGGCAAGCTTATCCATCATAATATAATTACGGTGACGCACAGAGCGCGCCCAGAGCGCGCCAGTTCATGCCCAGAGCACGCCCATAAGGTGTTCGACCAAAATACATCCGTCCAAAATCCGACCAAAATCAAATACAAATCATAGTAATATTAGTCAGTCTCTTCTTTGACGTCCTTCTCTTCTTTGACGTCGTCAAAGCCGGACATCATCTCGTCAACCCACTGCTCGATCTCTTCGCTGGGGTCGCTGGAGTCGCTGTAGTCATCAAATTCGTACATCATCTGGTCGTCCCACTGCTCGATGTCTTCGTCGGGCTCCTCGACGTCTTCGCTGACCTTCTCAAATGTCAGCTCGATGTACTCCTCCTTGACGATCACCTTGATAACGTAGAGATCACCAAAGCGCATCTGCAGTTGCTCCCAGAATAGATCCCAGCTATCCGTGAACTCGATGTAATCTTCGATCACTCGATATGATCCAAAGATCTCGACATCGTTTCTCGCCAAAAGACGAGATTTTCCGTGAACTTGACGTAATATGCGATCACGCGATGGAATAACATCGTAACCATCTACTACCGCAATCTTGAGATGCTATCAAAATAACATGAGCATCGTATCAGAAAATGACAGAATACTTCAAAATGACAGAATAGTTCAGAAAATGACAGAATAGTTCAAATGACAGAATAGTTCAGAAAATGTAAATGAATACGAAACGTTTGAATCATACCAGAGAATTGACATCTATAGAATCATCCTCAATCCTGCGCACGTAGAACTGAGGGATCTCTTCCAACTCCATCGTGGCATCTTTGAATAAAGCGAAAGATATCGCATTCATTTCTGAATAGGTGACATCTCTCGGTTCGTGAAATATGCTCTTTAGGAGGGCTGGCTTGCAGCATCCGACAATCTGTTCAAACTCTGATCAAAGAGAGGAAGACATTCAGAAAACTTGTAAACTACTCAATGTGTAAGAAAAAGAACACAAACCAGCATACCCGTGTGTTGCACAAAAGGTTTTGCAGCATTGTGCTCGTTAGTCACTTCAACATTGAACAGATGCTGATCTTCATTCCAAGTGAACTTGACAACATCGCCCTCCTCGATGCCGTAGCATTCACATAGTGCTCTCCACTGCGTTCCACAGATCGAGGTAAATATGGGTCTTCGGGCTATCACTTAGCCGCTTACAGAGATATCTCCGATGTGTTTCAATTTCAATTTCCCACCTATCCAGGTAGAAGAAGTACTGGTCTCCGTTCGGACACCTAGCCTCCATCCAGTTCTTACGAGGGCCAATTGCCCGGCTCTCTAGAAGATATCTTAAAGGGCATGGCAGAATCTACAAAACCGGAGAAACTATGAAGACACTCATTGAAGGAAAAACAAATGACATTCCCTCGAATTTGAAAGGCAATACTTACAACTTCCTCTTTGTAACCGTGTTCAATCGGGACTTTGAAAGTATTGGAACGACGAGTTAGTGTGCGACAGAAAGTTGCTGTACGATGGCACATAGCACAGTAATCGACGACATCGCTATCGGAATCCTATTTTAACAAATGAAATTTAGAACCAGATAAACAGGCGGAACCTGGGGTTTTTCCCCATTCCGCAAGCCAAATAGAAAATCAAATCTACTCACATATAATGAACCATTCGGGAGCTCAAACAGGGAAATGAAGCATGTAGAGAAGATAGCACTGACCATCGAAATGGGGTTGATGGACTGCAGCTGGAACCGTCGGCGACCAAAAAACCCCAAACGGCGAAGGCGGCCGTACAATGGCGATGGCGATGGAGCTCCTTGCTTGTCCCTCCTTCTCGACGGGCGACGGGAGACGGGCGGGCGACGGCAATGGCGATGGCGATGGCGATGGAGCTCCTTTGCGCCTTCAATCACCCTGCTCTCCGCCCTCAATCCAACTCCTATTGCTCTGTTCTTGGGGGTTCCTCGGGGGTTCTATGGGCGGCAGCAGTGAGCCAGGGAAGAAAGACCACGTGGGCCCCATCGGCGGTATCCCTTCATTAAACAAGTGCCCCGGCCCCACTGGATGCGATTCCAACCGCCCCAGCCCCACTTGACCGGTCCCACTTCCAACTCACGAGCCGCGCCAGGGCGACCCCACAAGTCAGGCCAAGTTACGGTGAAACGAGGTTGACCAGACGGAAACGGCCGTCTTGGCCGTGCGCGGGCCATTTGCGGCCCAGCCAGGGCACGGACGAGAGAAACTACGCGGGGGTGGCACAAACAGATAAAACTGAGGTAGGTAGGGCACAGAAACGATAAGCCCATTATTATAATCGGCTGAATCATGGATGATTTTCGCATCAAGGGAAAGTTGACGAAGCTTTTTGGCATGGTGCCAATAAACCTATTTTCAGCTAGATCAAGCAGTTGAAGATGGGATCGTTGTGATAGCTGGGACGGAATACTACCACAGAGCATCTTTGATCGCAGCCCGAGAATCCTCAGCAAGGGATTGCATTCCCCTATCCACGGAGGAAGGGTACCAGAAATCTTGTTGTTCCCAAGATCGACAATGAGAAGGCTTTTGAAGTTCTTCAACACTGATGGAAAACAACATGTGAAGTTATTGTTTGACAAGTGCAGTGACCTTAGTGAAGAGTTGTAGTAAGTTGCGGCTGGAACTTCGCCAGTAAAAGAATTTCTCGACAAATCTAAGGATTGTAGTTCCATCAAGTTCCATAAGCATCCAGGGAGATCTCCAGACAGTTAATTGTTTGATAGATCCAAGAGTTGCAGATATGTCAATTGACAAAAGACAGACTATGATTCTCCAGTGAAACTTCTATTGTTAGCCTCGTTGACAACCGGCAACTGCCTCCTGTCAATGTTTGGAATGATACCCGTGAACTTGTTGCTGGACAAGGAGAAAACAACAAGGTTTATGAGATAGGAGATGGTTGCAGGAAGCTCACCCTCAAGATGGTTGGCGCTGGCGTCAAAGTAGTATATCTCCTTCCAGTTACTGATCTGCGATGGAATACATCCAGCTAACAAGTTATTGGCTACATTGAATTGAGGGATCTTGGTCCAGTTTGTAAACAACTCTGAGGGGATTGTACCACAGATACTATTTCCCTGTACATCAAACAACAATAATACTTGCATCCTGGCAAAATATGGTGGCAAGCTGCCAAACAATTGATTCTGTGACAAATACATGAACTCAAGACTCGTAAGGTTTCCCAGCTCAGGTGGAAGAGTGGAAACCAAACTAGCGTTTCTGATGCCAAGCATCTCTAGCAACTGAAGCTGCCCGAGTGAGTCTGGGATCGACCCACCAAGTGAGTTGCTTCCCAGTAAAAGGACCCGCAAACTAGATATCATCGCCAACTCCTCTGGAATTCCACTTGTGAAATTATTTATGTTAAGACGTTGTACCTCGAGATTTTGGAACCTTGAGAGTGAGCAATGACAGATGGCTGCGGGGTCTTCAGAGAATCACAACCGAGGCGCATCTTGACCAATTCATAAATCTTTGGGTGTTCCTGCAGCAAGTAAATCTGAGCGAGGAGGAAGACACCATCACTTGGCACATCACTCCGGACGGTGGTTACTCGGCAAGCTCAGCATATGCAGTGCAATTCCTAGGACGGATTCGGCAGCCCCACCTTGAGAAAGTGTGGCAGATTAAAGCTGAAGGCAAAGTGAAATTCTTTTTCTGGCTTGCACTTCAAAATCGCAACTGGACTGCAGAGAGACGACGAGCTAGAGGCTTAACTTACTCTGACCATTGCAGCCTGTGTGATCAGAGTTTTGAAACTTCGTCGCACCTAGCCCTGAATTGTCCCTACTCTAAGGAGGTGTGGAATTGCTTCTAGGCTGCCTTTCCTACAGTTGTGCAGATCGCAGCAGGCTCGACCTCCCTCAGCGTATGGTGGGCAAAGGCTTCCCGAGGCAAGGCAGATCAGCAGCAGAAACAAAATAGCTCTCTGTCGGTGTAGATCTTTTGGCACATTTGGAAGGAGAGGGGAAGACGCATTTTCCAGGATGTATCGATGCCGGCCATCTCTTTGGCTTCCCTGATCAAAGCTGATCTCGAGTTGTTGTACATAGCAAGAGGAGAGCTGGTGGTGAGAACCACCCAGTGAGTGCCTTCGGGCTGCTATTTTCTGTTTTTTTGTTTGCTGCGCTTGCAGCTGAGTGCCTTCGGGCCTTTTGTACGTGTACTGTTTTCCCCCTTCTATATTGAAATAAGCAGAGCTCCTGCTGTTCCCGGTCAAAGAGTGAGCAAGGTATGGATCCAGAGAATCCATTAGCGGACAGATTTAGATACCTCAATCTTGGGACCATCTCCGGGAGTGAATCTGGTAATGGTCCTGAGAATGCGTTGCCAGATAAATCGAGGGACCTCATCCTCGCATTGCTGCGTTTGAGGAGGAAATGTGGGAAGGAACCACTGAGATCATTACGATCTAGAGATAAGAACTTCACGTTGGGCATAGGTGAGAACTTGGCATATTCTGGGTTCTTCAAGTGGTTGTTCCCCAAATTAAAATTGACAAGCATTAGTAGCTTGCTGAGTTGGTAGGGGATGGCACCAACAAGATTGTTGTTGTCGAGCTTGATCTTGGTGAGGTTTTGGAGAGCTACAGAGTAGAAGGAATGTAGGGCGCGTTTGGTAGCATGCATGGCTTTCTCACTTGCGTCGGGGCAGGCTAGGGAGGGCAGTGCTGGGCTACAACGCGATTTGGGCCATGTTGGGCTAGTTGTTTGGTTGCCTGCATCAGAAAACGAGCCACGTTTGGCCCAATGTTTGGTTGCACAGTTTTTCCGATTTCGGCTCTGCAAATCCGACCTCCCCTTGTTTGGCAGCATGAAGAACACACAGAAAGAGTGATAGAGTCACCCTATTCAAATTTGGTGAGGTTACAAGGCAATGCAAAGCAAGAAAGGAGACATAAATCATCTACTTAACACTGACTAACCATTGATTTCGTCAGGGGAACACACCCACTGACCCAAAATAGGGTTCCATACTTACACCCCACAAGCTTAACTACAGCTAGGGTTAAAGAGTTTGGTTACAGGTGCAATCTGTGCACCTGATAAGTACTTACACCAGGGAAACACTCCCCTGGCATCAAAACATGAAGAACATACAAAACAACTGCTCTTCAAGCAAGTCACAGTGAACTATGAACTCACTTGCCATGAACTGGACAGACGAAGGCCTCCTCAGTGGAGCTGATGAACCTGAAGAGCTTCACCTTGAAGCCGTCGCCAACGAACTTGATGACGAGGACATCTCCGGTGTCCAGCTTGATCTCCTTGGCGAAGTCTTCCCATCCTTTGAAGATTACAAGGTGGTCTTCGAACCACCTGAGCTGGACGAAGTACTCACAACACTTGGTGGTGCGGAGTGGAATGCAAAGCTTTGGCTCCTTGCCTTCCTTCACCTTGGGCTTCTTCAGCTTCCACTTCTCCACCACCAGCTTCTGGATGTCAGGCGGGAAGACGATCGACTGAAGATCATCATGCTTCACCTCCAGGAAGAAACGCCGGGGAACGACACCATCAGTACAGTATCCCAGCTTTGGTGCACAACCCATGCCCCGTTCCCCTTTGAGCTTCCTGTCCTTCATCTCCTTCACCGCCAAGGCCAGACCTGGCACATGAGGCCTTGCCACATTTTGGTGGACGATGCAGTTAGTTAGAGGAGATGGAGGCTCCACTGTTTTCCTGCATTGGGTGTGCCAGTCCTGCAATGCAAGATCATAAAGTTCAGGCAATGCAATGCACATGCACATGGACATGGACATGGACATGGACATGAGCTAATGTGCAATGCAACTTCATGAAGTGCAGGCAATGCACATGAACATGGACAATGTGCAATGCAAAATGATACATCAACTTCATGAAGTGGAGGCAATGTACATGAACATGGACATAAACTCTTAACCCTAGCTGATGAACCTGATGAACCAGAAACATGGACAGAACCTGATGAACTCACTTGCCAAGCTTGATGAAGTGGAGGCAATGCACATTAAAATGAACATGGATTGCAGATTGACAAAGAAATTGACTACAATGAACATGCAGCACATCTACAATGCTGAGATGTAAACATATCTGCAATACGATTGACAAGGGATTGCAGATTGACAAGGGGTGGTACCACTTTTACCGAAGGGCTCTTCGAGGGGCTGGTGCCGGTTGCCGAAGGTGGAGGTGGAGTGGCGGTTGCCGGTGGTAGAGAACGCGCGACTGTTCGTCGTGGAGAACGAGCGACGGTTGCCCGTGGAGCGTCGGTTGCTGGAGGAGGAGGAGGTCTTGGCGCCGCGAAGCTTGGCAGCGGGTACTGGTTCGCCGGAATCTGCACCCGAAGGGGGAACCCAAGCGCGGCCCAAGAGGCGGCGATGCTGGGGCTCAAGGAGGACGAGTCGGCGGTGGCCTCACCGCCGCGAAGCTATGCGGGCGTCCTGGACCAGATTGGGGAATCCAATCGCCGGACCCCCAACCATCGTCACGGCGGCTGCATGCGCCGCCGCTTGGACTGCCCTTGTAGATTCGGCGATCCTCCGCGTCTCCGAAGCCGCCATCACTGCCGGGCTTGGCCGATACGAAATCGGCGAAGGCCGCTTCATGGGCGGGAGGAGAGCGGGGTCAATCTGCGCCGCCGAACTCCGACGACCGCCGACGGCCCCCTTCTCGAACTCCCGCACGGCTCCCGCAACCGAGCTGCAGGATGCGCTATGGCCAACGGGACCGCGGGCCGGCGGTGGGGGAGGAGGAGGCGGAGGAGCCGCTGCCATTGGAGTTTTCTTGGGCGGTGAGAGAGGTGCGGGGGGGTTATGGCGCGTCTCCCGCGCTTCTTCACGCGTGCAGCCGTTGCCACGTTCCTTCTCCTCGTGGCCTAGCTACCTGCAAACGGCCGCCGTTCCTATGAGACCTGGCCCAAGGGTGCTTTAAACACCGTGCGGATCTGTCTCCAGAAAAACGGAAATCAAACACCAGGCCTGTTTCTGCAGCCATCGGGCCTGGCCCGACTGGCTGCAGGCTACGAAACGCACCCGTAGTGTACCATGGAGCCGAGTGTTGCGAAGATGGATCTCGGTAACATGTTCCGAAGTGTCACAGGTGACGCCGAACCACGAGCATGTAGCGTTGGTAGTCGACCACGAGGATAGTGAGTTGGTGCAAATCAAAGTGGATTCTCGGAGAAGTGCTTCTGCTTCCGGGTTGACCGCCTTGGCTGTGCACATTAGCAGCAAAACTGAGATGTGGAAGAGTGTGTGTAGCGCCATTGGTGTTTCTAGGGTGAGGCAAGCTGCAGGGTGATGAATGTGCCTGTGGGAGAAGCCCGGATGCCTGATAAAGCAGCGAGACCATAGCAATGTGGTTGCTGGACTGGCATATGCGCAAAAAGACTGAAGACTCACTTCAGGTCGTCGGGAACAGTGAAGCAATAAGTGTCATGACCCCATGGAAGTGAATACTAAGCCAGCTACCCAGCTGCATTGCCAAGTACAACACGCACGAATCAAACGGGAGGACAAAACCAAGTCATCAAATAACTAGGGCCTGTCTGTTCCTGTTCCTGAGGTTCTGTCAATGCTTCTAAGGCCACAACCCGCAATGTTCTCCACCAGTCCGGCACCTCCAATGGAGCCCTAATTGGGGGTGACGGTCCGCCCCAAGTTTTGGAGGCCGCTCACAGCAGCGCACCCCAAAGACCCACTCAAACGGACCAAATTTTGAGCAAACTGTCGAACATCTTGCGGGTGTAAAAATTCAATACAAACAAACTGAAACGATTCAAATTTCATTCATATTTGTTAAATATTACAAAGTTTTGAATGAAAATTGAACTAGCCCTAACCCTAGCCTAGCCTAGTCATCCAGCCACGCGTCGTCGATGCTGCTGTCTTCGTCGTCGTGGTCGACGTACACGAAGGAGGAGCCGGAGCCGGCACGGCTGGTGGACACGCCGTCTTGGAGGCAGGGTGCGCGACTGCACGAGGCTCCATCGGAGGACGAGGCCACCACCGTTGCCACCGAGGTGGCCATGGCGGCCATGTAGTCGGGGGTGTCGCGCTCGAAGGTGGTCACCGAGTGCGCGATCGCGGCCAGGAACCAGCGAGTCGTCGTCGTGCTCGTTCCGCAGCAGGGACGGCACGGCGTACCCGTACGGGATCGTCTCCACGGGAGGCGGCGGCGTCCTGGCTCTAGGGCGGCGCAGGTAGAGGCGTCCGCGTGGTGGCGAACGCCGTTGTTCGCGGCGTTCGCCGATGACGATGCCGCCGCCACCTCTTCCACGACACGGGGTCGAGCGTGGCTCCTCCTTCACTGGGCGGCAGCTGCGGCGTTGCTGGCGCTCCTCCTGGCGCCGTGGCCGCACGGACAACAGCCGCAACGGGGTAGTGTTCCCCGCCCTTGCGTGCTGTCGCGCCGCCGCGATCGCGGAGTGCACGATGTGGCCGGTGCCCTCCCACCACCAATGGCGGTCTTCCGCGTTGTGGCGGCCCGGCCGTGTCGGGCCGTCGTAAGCGGCGAGCACCTCGTTCTGCTCGCGCTCGAACCACCGCAGCCACGCTCCCCAGTTGTTGTCGTCGTACTCGGGGAGGGTGCGCTCGTGCGGGGTCAGCCAGGACCGGCTGCGAGCGATGTGGCGCCGAATCTGGTCCGGCGTCTCCGGCAGCGCCGACACGGGGAGGCCACCGTGGGGTACGTGCGCCACCCCGAGGGCAGACACGAGTCTAGCGGCACCAGCATGCCGTAGCGGTACAGGTCCCACACCTATTCGGTGGAGACCGTGCGCCCGCTGCGCCTACTGCTGCTGACGGGGCGGCAGAAGGTGTGGGAGAGGGAGAGAAAAGAGAGCGGTGTGGGGCGTGGGGGAGGCATTTTATGGACGGCGGGGGAATTTGGTGGTCCTGTCAAGGTGCCGGACACAAAATGGCTCGGGGCGATACTTTGAGGAGCGTTGGTGGTGGTGTTTTTTAGTGTCCAGACTCCCATTGGTCATTTGGCCCTTTGAACGCATTTGGAGGCCCGGTGGAGATGCTCTTACGCGGCCTATCATGGACATGATTGCAAATGCCCAGGAAGGTGACAACTGAGAACGTATGTGGTGTGGTCATTGATGTACGTTAACACAACGCCCAACAAGTTGTCCAGATGCATTGCTCAGGGACAACGGCCAAATCAGCCACTCGATCTCCAGGACTGAAATCACAACTCTGTAACAGTTTCATAATTCACCAGAATGGAATCTCCAAGATACAACAAGAAAGAAAATAAACCCAGCATTTATATATACTCCAAGAGAATATAACTTTTTCTGCATGAAGAGCTTCCCTGTCTGAATCACCCGATTACTCAAACAATTCAGAAGCATATTTCGGTAGCACGGAAAATGTACTGTATTATCAAGGGGTGACTGAACGTGTGCCAGATTTGGAGATTTGAACTAATTTTCGAGACACTGAACAATTTCAAAACTGTGACAGACGGATCGGGAAAGTTCAAACCAGCGTGGAGGAGGGGCGGTGGCAGCGAGGGAGCGGGCGAGCAGGGGCGATGTGAGTCGCGACTTCTCCCCGTCCTTGGGGTCCTCTGAATTGACCGCCTGCAGGCGACGACGAAGACAACGAAGGCGCCCTCGGGCATCTCCCGTTAAGACGATAAGTTGATGTCCGGCGGCGAGGACGCGACGCGACTAGACCGAACGCAGCTCTGTCAAGGGAGACGGCCGGTGGCGCAGGCGCGCGTGGTGACCGGAGGGCACGACGGCGCGGAAGAGAGGGGAAACGATAGGGGTGTAAACGGATGGATCGTATCGGATTTTGCCTTTACCATATCCTTTACCACATTTTTTCTTGGATTCGGATCGGATCGGATAATGAGCGGTTACGGATTCGGAGGCGGATAGATATAATCACGGATTCGGAACGGAAATGGAGCGGATTCGGGACGGAAAGAAAATTAGTCGGATCGGTATGCGCAATGTATATCATCATGCCACATAACCAAAAAATAATAGCTAAACAACGTAATAATCTAACAAAGCTATACTCCATAGTACGTAGAATGACCATGCAAGTGAGTCGTTGTTCAACAAATGAGCTTCACAACTCACTAACTACAAATTCTACTCTATTAGTTTAGACATTTCGGTAGAGAATTGGATTATTCGGATTATAACCATCGGATAATCCTAACTAATATTCGGATTATTCATATTCGGATGCTATTTTTCATACCATATCTTATACCGTATCCGGGTGTTTAGTTCGGAATCGGATATCCTTATCCGACAAATTCTTCGAAGATTCTTTAAAACGGTTTCGGCGACGGATTCGGTACGGAAATTAACCTATCCATTTACACCCCTAGGAAACGAGGACGAAAGTCACGAAACTGCGGGCCCACTACAAAGAATTGGAGCACCCAGCTAGCGCTCAATACCCAACGTAAAAAAAATAGTTCTAACAAGACACCCTCTGCTTTATATCATCTCCTGTTCCATACGTCAGCATTTAGCGCCAACTATTGAACTAGACTTTACCTAAGCTGTGTTCTCCCGGTACCTCTAGACTGATATAGACTGATATATCTAGCTGAGAATCCAACGACATCCCTCTCTACTAAATTCACCGAAAAGGATCATCACGTATAATGTTATATAATCTACTGAATTTCAACTCGGGGATTTAGATACCTGAATTTACAACAGGCATGAAATAGACATTCTAAACATGTTTCTGAACCGAACCTGAGGTGCAGGTGTGCACACCATCGGCATCGCCCACTGCTCGTCCTTCGCCGACCGTCTCTACGGCTACGCCGGCGCCGCCAACCTGCGGCAGCGCAAGTGCAGGATGCGCGGCCATGACGCCGCAGTGGAGATGGACCCCGGCAACTTCCTCACGTTTGACCTCGGCTACTACCATGCGGTGCTCAACCACAGGGCCCTGCTCCGTTCCGACGCCGCTCTGATCACAGACGCAGCGGCGAGGCCTGACATCGCCCATGTCGTGGCCAGCCCGCCGGAGGTGTTCTTCCAGGTGTTCGCGCGGTCGATGGCGAGGCTGGGGGCCGTGCAGGTCATGACCGGCTCAGATGGGGAGATCAGGAAGCACTGCTCCGTTGTGAACAGCTAGATCGAACTGATATGCGCATATGCGTGGTATTTTCCCTGGAAATTGTTCAGTGGATGCTCTGATTTTGCTCTTATACATTATGTGTTGATTTGTAACGGGTTTTATTCTGACCAGATTTTGGTTGCGCGCGGCGGTAAACAGTTGAGTCTGCAGGGAAAACAAGACAAGTATGTGCATGTCAAACCGCAAGCACATCTGAAACCATGCAGGGAAGACCAGAGAATAACTCTCCTAAGTTATGCAGTAGTGGCAGAAAACAATGCCGCATTCTTTAAGTACCAGCAAACTCGAAAAATATAAGCGTCTACCACAAATCTACACTCGAATTTATAGTTACAGGCTTACGAAAATTGGCGAAGGAAAACAATGAATAGTATCATGGAAATTCTGAGAGCACTTCAGGAACGCTCAAGTGCACTAATTGGGAAGCAGAGCTTCGCAGTGTCAGGTAAGCTACATCTTCTGCATAACATCCTGTTGCATGGCATCGTTGAAACTGAAGAAAGCAAACCTCTCAAGAAAGTGTGAACAGCTAGATCAAACTGATATGCGCTTATCAGTGACATTTGCTCTGGAAATTGTTCAGTGGATACTGTGATTTGTGCTATAATTATGATCAAATTTTTGTTTCCGAGTGGTGGTAAAAAAAAACAGAGTATGCAGCTTAACTGTGAGCACAGAAGATACGCCACAAGCATGCACGAGTCATAATATAAGATTGAAGTTCAATATAAGATTACACGCCTGCGTTTCTGCTGCAAAGCTAGAAAAACAGGAAACATCATCGACAAAACATACATAACTGCAACTCACAAATTGGGAGTAACATATATTACAAGTCATTGTATGTAAACCAGTTCTGCTCACATAAGGAACAGATCATTACAACTTATTGGTGAAAGAAAACACAGGGCAGTAGACAAGCTCCCATAGCAGACAATGCAAGTCTGAGGAAACTTCAAGAAACTCTCAGGCGATAAGTGCGAAGCAAAGTGCTGTGCTGTCAGGTACTCTTCGTCTTCCGCATAAACGTTTGGTGCAGTCCATCGATGCAGCTAAAGAAAGCGAACCTCCAGATCTTGCAGAAAAACAATGCTCCAAACCAAACCCAAAAACCGAAAACAACTCCAGTAATCACCGAGTAGTACAGCCACAGGTCTTGGTGATGTTCGTTCGCTCCATCCACTGATGTTGCAATACTCAAATTGTTTGTGCACGCAATTCTCAAAGGGGGGCCACAAAGTCCCAGATTATTGCTATATATCGATGGGTCATTGAGTGTTTGGAGCTGACTGCCGGTAGGTATCTCTCCAGATAGAAGGTTGTAGATGCGCCAACTCTGAAGGGATCTCCCCAGAGAGAGAATTGCTTGACAGATCAATACCAGTCACAAGTGCACTTGTTCCATGAAAAGTGTGATCCTTCCCTTTCCAAATTATGTCAATGTAGTATGTGTATCGACCCAACCCAGGTATTGCGACTTCAATTTCTTGACGAACCATGGATGGCCTTATCATGGAGGCCATGTTGGCGAAGCCTTCTGTTATGGAACCTATGAAGTTATTTTCAGCCAGATCAAGCAGTTCCAGCTGGGAGAGTTGTGACAGCTGCCAAGGAATACTTCCGTTGAACAGGTTAGATCTCAGCTGGAGAATCCTTAGCAAGGAATTGCTTTCGCCTATCCAGAAAGGAATTTCACCTGAAATCTTGTTGTTTCCAATATCAAAAACAACGAGGCTTTTGAAGATTTTCAACGCTGGTGGAAAGCAACCCGTAAAGTTGTTGTTTGACAAGTGCAGAGAAATTAGTGATGAACTATAGTAAGTCGAGGTTGGAAGTTCCCCATCAAAAGCATTGCTAGACAAATCTAAGGATTGTAGTTCTTTCAAGTTCCACAAGCATCCAGGGAGATTTCCAGACAGTTGATTGTTTGATAGATCCAAGAGTTGCAGATATGTTAATTGACAAAAGGCAGACTCCGATTCTCCTGAGAAGCTGCTATGCTGCATGGTGTCAACGTTTCGAATGGTACCTGTGAGATTGTTGCCTGACAGCATGAGAACCCGAAGATTCAACGGATAGAAAATGGTTGCAGGAAGTTCAGCCTCAAGATGGTTCTTACTGATGTCAAGGTAGCCCAATCCTGTTAAATTGCCAATTGCACAAGGCACCATTCCAGTAAGGTCGTTTTCTGATAAGTCCAATAATTGGTACCGTATTATGTTGTTAATGTGCACTGGTATGCTTCCACCAAACAAGTAACCTATTTGCAATGGGATGCTTCCAACAAAAAAGTTATTAGATACATCGAAATACTGGAGCTTGGTCCAGTTTGTAAACAACTCTGAGGGGATGGTACCACTGATATTGTTTCCATGTACATCAAACAATAATAATTCTTGCATCCTGGCAAAAGATGGCGGCAAACTCCCAAACAATTGATTCTGTGACAAAAGCATGAGCTGAAGACTCGTAAGGTTTCCCAGCTCAGATGGAAGAGTAGAAACCAAACTAGTGTTTCTCATGTCGAGTTCCTCTAGCAACTGAAGTTGCCCGAGTGAGGCTGGGATCGAGCCACCAAGTGAGTTATTGTAAAGAATAAGCATTCGCACTCCATTTATCATCCCAAACTCCTTAGGGATTCCTCCTGTGAGATTATTTGAGTTGAGACACAGTATTTCGAGATTTTGGAGCCTTGAGAGTGAGCGAGGTATGGAGCCAGAGAATACATTAGCGGACAGATTTAGGTACCACAGCCTTGGAACCATCTCCGGCAATGAATCTGGTAATGGCCCTGAGAAGGCATTACCGGATAAATCGAGGGACCTCATCCTCGCATTGATGGAGTTGATGATGAATTGTGGGAAGGTACCACTGAGATCATTATTACATAGAGATAACAGCTTCAAACTGGAAATAGGTGAGAACTTGGCATATTCTGGGTTGGTCAGCTGGTTGTTTCCTAAATCTAACTTGGCAATCATTGGGAGCTTGCTGAGTTGGTAGGGGATGGCACCAACAAGAATATTGTTGCTCAAGTCCAGAATAGTGAGGTTGAACAACAACGAGATGTTTGCTGGGACGACACCAACAAGGTCATTATTGTACAACTCAAGCACAGAGAGGTTCTGGAACGCTGAAGAGTACAAGGCATGTAACGTACCATGGAGCCCCTTGTTGGGAAGGTTGAGCTTGGCAACATGTCCGGCACTATCACAGGTGATGCCGAACCAAGAGCAGGTAGAGTTGGCGATCGACCATGAGGATAACGAGTTGGCGTGAACCAAAGAGGACTTCCATTGCAGAAGTGCTTCTGCTTCCGGACTGATTGCCTTGACTGTGCATAGTAGCAGGGAAACTGAGACATAGAAGAGTTTCTGCAGGGCCATAGCAGCGGCTTATGGTGTTGGTACGAAAATGGCATGCTGAAGGGTGCTCTATGTATTGCCTTCAGAAGTATCTAGAGTGCACAGAGAGCATTGCAGAGAACACCGTTGCATACAAAGACTTCAGAGTTTGGGTCGTGTGGGAGAAAATATCAAATCATGTGAAGCTACGTAGCACGATACGGCGAGACGGATACGGCGACACGGGTACGGCGATACGGGATACGGCAATTTCAAAAAACAGCAATACGGCGATACGACGAGTACATATGTAAAAATAATAATATGCCATGTAATAAAGACAGAAAAATTCAAATGCTGTGGGATACTGAGATGGTGAGATGAGATGAAAATACTGCCCCATTTATTGCCTTTTCATGTCCTCAATGACTGAATAGTTATCATTCATCAATTCCACAATGCACTAGCCCCAGCCCCAGCTTCTTTACCATCAGTAGCTAACTAGCACTAACTATTTTTGCTTGAACTACCACCAAAAGAAGACTGGCTGCTTGCCATGCCGATGCCTGCAGACGACATGTCGTCGGTATCTCACTCCAGATATTGGTAGCACCAAAAGAAGTCTGGCTGCCTGCCATGCTTCTTCACCATCAGTGGCACATAGATTTCAGGTATCGGTATCTCGCTTCGTAGACTCCAGGTATCGCCGAAGTATCGTCGAAGTATCCTTGGAGTATCGGCATTCTTTTCTTTCTTTTTTAATTCAGGAAAATAGGATACGCCAGGGATACGTGTATCGGAGTATCGGCGGAGTATCGGAGTATCGGCAAAGTACGGTACACGGATACGCCAGTTTTTGAAGTATCGGTGCTACGTAGATGTGAAGTGTTCAGCGGCCACACATTCTTGGAGGTCCAAAATACCCAGCTTGTCCAGGAATTGACTACTAGTCGCCAGTAAGGTGATGACTGACTATTTATGCGGCTCTGGTTGCCCGCCAGCTGTTCAGATACATTGCTACTCCCTCCGTTCCAAATTACTTGACTTAGGTTTGTCCAAATACGGATGCATCTAGATGACCATTATTTAACAAAAACCACCTACAAAATCCTCAGAATAAAGCAAACATCTGGCCGCATTGGTTATGTTGACCCACATGATTAAGCAGGTTTTGATGACTAAGTTTTAAACTAACTTAATCAACCGGGTTAGAAAAATAGCACTAAGGCCTCACCTGCCCAACCTGAAGCTAATGATAGAATTGATGGTTTCTATTATATATATATATATATATATATATATATATAGGTAAATTAATATATATATATATATATAGGTAAATTAACAGATGCTCCCTGGTGCCCGGGCACCTGGATAGAATATAGTACATTTTGGGTATGTAGATGACACATATAACTCGGGTATGCACATGTTGGGTATATAGGAGGTACATATAACCTTGGGTATGTGTATTCGAGGTATCTACATGTTATATATATCTCGGATATGTGTGTTCAATTGTACGCGTACATATCAGGTATATATATAAATAACTTAGGTATGTGCACATTATTAGGTATGCATACCCCATAATGTGCATACCCAAAATCATATGTACCTCCTACATACCTAAGGTATACATACCCAAGGTATATGTATATGTCTACATACCTAAAACTGATCGTATTCCATCCTGGTGCCCATGCTCCTAGGAGCCCCATCTGAGCTTCATATATATATATATATATATATATATATATATATATATATATATATATGCAAAATAGTGGCATAACAAGGGTGATAGGTGTGCATATGCATCCAACCATTGGATATGACATAGAGAGCACACGGCGGCAACATTCATCCATCCAACTCCACCTTCGGACACTAACGCCGTCATATCGGGAGCACACCTACAAAACAATTTTTGAGCGCCATCCTCGGTTCGTTTTGCATTAATTGTGCACATTTTCATTTGCTTGGACGTTTGGACGGGTGGAGTAGCATCACGCACCGTGCTTTGGACGTTTTTTTTGCTTGCACTCCATCACCAGCTGGTTTTTTCCCGCCACCAGCATGCGGAGAAGAAAAACTGTGTAATGGAACAACGAAAACTCATACATGCACATCTATCACGCTTGAAAACATAGTGGCAGTCGGCAATAACAGGAGGATTCAAATTCGTTTGAATTTCGACCATCATTTTTAATGCACCGCAGAATGATTTTTGCGAACCCCTCGGTTCCTTTTTTACTCCTCCTATATCGCATGCTATTTGGGGGAGGTAATGGAAAACGCACTGGCAACTGGAGGAGCAACACGGCCCGTGCTTGGACGGTTTTTTGTTTACACTCCATCACCAGCTGAAAACGCATTGGCAGCCGGCAATAACTGTAGGATTCAAATTTGTTTCGAAATAGTGGCATCATTATTCTCCAGCGAGGTATTATGTTTGCGTCTGACCTGATGTAAGTTTCGTTTACCGCCATAAGCTGACCTCCATTCAAACCACCCCCGTCCGGATGTTGTAGCTTGAGACTCGAGAGCCTTCTTCTTCTCGAGGGCATCACCAGGTACGCATGTTCAGTCATCTTTTCACCATTAAAGGATCTCGTTCCGTTTCGGTGTTCTTAGATATAATTTGTTTCCTGCAGCATGAGTTTGCCTAGTACGTCTTGGATCGGCCGCAAGGGAAGGTCCACGAAGGAAGGCGGCCCAGCCGGACCGCGCATCCAGTGGATCGCCCACCCGTTGTACGGCAACTCCGAGCGTCTCGACGAGCTCAACAGCATCGTTCTGCAGTTCACCGACAAGCAGAGGGTACTCGCAGCATCTACAGGATTTGCTTCTTTCAGCAAGCCTGTTCACGCTCACAGGTTCGACAGACAGTTCACTGTCTGGCTGCTACCCAAGGTCGACACCATGACAAGGTCTATGTCGGCATATGCTGGGACGAAGTTCATGCTATTCCAGGAGGACGTGGCGAAGGTGTTCGGAGTCCCCTGCACCGGCAAAGAGGTATGGGACGCATCTCTTGACAAGTCAGAAACCATGCGGGAGGAGATCCAAAGAATTCTAGGGATGCAAGTAGGAACAAGCTCCCCCATACTTGCAGCGGCGCAGAGTTTACGCGACCGTGCCGGTCGCGAGTTGTCACCGGCCGACGAGTGAAATTTCAAGATTTCCTTTGTAGTTTTCATCGTATGCTTGCTATGCGATGGAAGCAACCCCGGCGAGACCGAGTCAAGAAATTTCTGGCCCGCGCTCTCAAACCCCGACCTCTTGCACAAGTTTAACTGGGCTTCATACATCTTGGAGTCCATATTTTCCACCTGCGCTGCAGCAAGGATGGCCACAAGGACGAACACTCCTTACTCACCTCCGGCCGGAGTAGCCATTTTTCTTCAGGTGCCTACTAATTTCCATTGCGTTCACAGTTTTACCACCGTAGAGTACGTACATGAATCAAGTTGTTAAGTTTTTTCTACCCGGCATTGCTCCAGGTTTACCATCTGGACAACATGGACTACGGCGATCTATCACTCCCCAAAGGTGCACGCCCACGTATGGAGCTTTACGACCAACCGACTCTGTCCAAGCAGATAATGGCGGAAACTGTAGGTTTACTGGGACAGACACCATGCAGAGTTTTCGGATTGGGGAAGGTAATTACGCATTCATCCACCCGCGCATGCACGTGCCGAGTTATACTGAAAACTGCTTTTCTATTGCCTACAGGTGAGGAAACACACAGCGGTTGTATACAGGCGGGGTTTGCTGTCTTCAAATGGTGCAACAAAATCTGCTCCTGAAATGCAGCAGAAACGACCAAGGTCTGAACAAGAATCCACATCGGCGACTGGACCGCAGAGATCCATCAAACTTGACGTAAGCTAATATAAACGAGCATGGGTTCCTGCGGCAACAGAGCTTGCTGTATGCTAAAATGTTTGTTTGTACCACACCGACATCGCATTGGTTGTGTTTCTAATTTGTATTTTCTGTTCCGCCCGACCACTGTAGGCTAGAATGGAGGCTTTACTTGCAGTCAAGGCTCACAAGGCAAGATGCCTGAAGATACTTACACAGGCCCGTAAATCCATCGAAGAGGAAACGGACCATCTTGTGGAAACGTTCTCGAATTTAGATTTCACCAACCTCCCCCTAACCAGCTCCAACAGGCGCCCACTTCGGCTAATCAACAACCTACTGAACTAGACTTGTCCACTGAAGAACCATTCACGCCTTCCCCAACAGGGAGTGTGCATTCAGGTTGGTACATACACAAATCCCGAACTAACGATTTTTCATATTATACTCTGCACGAATCAACAACTTTTTTCTGTCACAGTGCTCAGCTTGCTGAAGTGTTTTCTTCTTCCAGATTTGCTTTCTTCACGGGAAAAACCCCAAATGCATGAGACAGTCGACGCACCTAGTTTCTCACTAGGGCCTGAATTCGACCTAGTCGCCGTTGTCTGCAAAACACCAAACACAAAATCCACTCCCTCCACATCCATGGAAACACGTTTTTCACCTCTGGGTCCTAGCCCTCCTAGGAAAACACTACATCGATCAAACCCTAAATCTCCATTATCTTCCACTAAGATTAAGTCAGGGGAGTATCTGCTCAACAAGAGAACTTCACCGCATATCAAGATCAACGACACTGTCGTAGAACTTGAATTCACTCAGTCCCCTGTCATCCGCAAAGTTGTCAAGGAAGGCAAAATGATCTGCCCGCCCAGGGACACCTCATGGAAATCTTGCCCAGCCAAAAGAGAATCTGCTAACAAATTACACAAATGGGCCATGTCTAGCAACGCGGACCCTAACACGTAAGTTCATGCGAATTCGCTGTTGCTGTCTCTTTTTATTGGCACATACATGCTCCCTAACCATTCTTGTCTTCCGGTTCGCACCATCAGGTTCTGGGTGAGACATTGTTCACCAAAGTTCATAGAAATATCTGCCGCTCAAATAATCCATCAATTCGTTGATCAAGGGGCATTCGAACCTGATACTTGCGACGCACTCCTTCGCCGATTTCAACAATGTTCCGAGATGGGCGATGTCCAGGCATGGAGGCATTACCTAGAAACAGATTTCCCGGTAACCCTTTTCCCACCCTACAGTCTCCACTTTTTTCATAACCGATTTGATGTACGCACAGCAACCAATAGTTTTAATCCCCTGTTTTTTGGGTGCAACTTTCGTTTCTTCAGATGCGTGTGGTCTCCGGAGAGGATATCCTTACGTCAAGAAGCATACAGCACCAGTGGGTTGGCAAAGACATGACGAAGGACATATCCAAGTGCATGCTGGTACGGGATTTGTATGCTTCATTATCCATTTTATTTTTTATGCACTTCTCACAGACACTGAAGACAATGAATTAAACAATTCACCATCGTTTTGTTCTTGGCCAGATCATCACAATGGTTATGGTGGACACAAGGTGGGCTTCGTATGCGTGGGACATGAAAAGGAGGCAGGTCACCATATACGCACCTGCCAATTCAACGGGCGAATGGGATGCTCACGACAGGATACAACAAATACTTTCATCCGCTATCAAGCGATGCATCGAAACGTTCTACAACGGATGGATCGTCGACTGGTCTCCCTGGGCAACTGTTCACAAAACCACTTCCGTGCTCGAGGCCACCGCACCACCTAAGTACGTACTAAACAAACACTCCAGGTTTACAACACACAAATGCCCTCTGCCTTGCAGATTTGGATTCTGTTCTTCTAACTATTAACATTTCTTTCCTCACCCCACTAACCACAGCCACGACTACGGTGTAGAAGCGCTGCACTTCTGCCGTACTTTTGATGGAGTCAATCAGGGAGGGCGTCTCACTTCAGTAAGTGCTTACTCCTTATTCTACATCGGCCATACCCGTTTTTGACAATCTAATTTACCCCCCTTTTTGGGCAATTTAATTTACAGCCAAGGCTTGACTGCCCAACGCCCGCGGAACTACTATTCGAGATGTTACACATGAAAAACAACTCAGGTTCCCTGCCTCCACAATTCGTACAAGACCTCGACGAATAAAATCCACCCAGCAATAAGTGCTTCAGTACTCTATAAATTTCACCCCATGCAATACGGATGATGGTGAATCCTATGTAGGGGGGAACTCCCCAATGGATCAATTGGTTCCACCCCCAGATGTAATCCTCTATTTTTTAAAAGCATTTCGTAACTGCCATTCGTAATTGTGTTCGCATGTATGCCGTACGCATCCCTTCCATTTTCCCCGATCCCCTCTGTACACAGTCTGCTAACCCAAAACTGGCGGGAAATTTGAATATTAAAAGACAAAGCACTTTCTACATGCCCATGTAAACATCTTCAAAACGGGCCTGGCCCATTTTGCGTGCAGATTATCCAAAAAACGTATTAGCTATTTCACCCACGCACGAGTTTTTGTGATCCTGCTCGCGCCATACGCACAGCATAAATACAAGCTCGCAGTTACTCTTTGCGCGTTTGCACACCACCCCGAGAAAGAATACGGGTCCGCCTCTTCATTGTTTCAACGCAAGTACGCCCACCATGGTGCACAGCTCGGTCCGTGGAGGAGCACCACGGCCCGTGCTTGGACGTTGTTTTGTTTACACTCCGTCACCACGTGAAAACGCAGTGCCAGTCGGCAATCACTGGATGATTCAAATTCGTTTGAAACTTGGCCATCTTTTTTCTCCAGCGAGGTATTATGGTTGACTCAGACCTGACGTAAGTTTCGTTGAACCTGACCTCCACCGCAAGAGACAAATGTTCGCCCGGCTTCCATGCATTTCCTAGCACCACTCGCCGTTTTCTCTTTTCTATGACCGTCCAGATGAATTTCCCTCACTATGGTGTACAGGCTACGGCCGGCACGAAAAAACACGCACCACCGCAGCAGAAAAATCTTCGCCATCCAGTTCAATTTTCACTCGGACGGGAAGACTTCCTGCTGCACCACCACACTACCGTTTTCCCTATGCCAGCTACTCCATAGCATCAGCACAAATGTTTTCTCACACGATCCGCGATGCCACTATTTTCCATCTCTTTTTATACCCCTAAACCTCAACAATCCTCGTCATCCCACCATCTCCTTCAGCACAACGCACTCCCAACCATGAGGCCCAACCGTTTAGCCATCCTCTTAGGAATCCGTTCTAGGAAAGCCCTCCGGCGCCGGGCTGCAGTTCGCCGCTCTCGTTCCACTTCTAGCCCATCCCCCCGTTCCCACCATTCTCCCAGCCCCGACACGCCGCCCACGCCTCTTTCCCCACCGGCTCGTTCCCCAGCCACTTCACTGCATGCTGCCGACGGGAGCGCACAGCTCGCCACCCTTGAAAGCGCACCACCGCACCCCATTTTTTCCCTAGCCCATTCTCCAGGAAACACCCAAGTTGCTGCCGGCGGCAGCGCTCAGCTCGCCGCAATGGACACCGACCAGATCGCAGCACTCGACAGCAATCCTTTTGCTGCCGATGTGAACTGGCCCATGATGAACCCCGCGCCCTCAAGCGACCTCATGAGCGAGTCCACTGAGGAGGGGTCTGATTCAGAGGTGGAATCAGACCACTCAGGACACGACGAGGACGAACCAGTCCTGCCAAGCGACTGCAGCGACTGTGCCGAGGACATCAAGTTAGCTACTATCGACTCCATCCGCACACAAGCAACAGACGAAGCCAGAAGAACCGAGCTAGAGGAAAACAGGAAGATGAACCAGGATGTCAGCGAGTGGCTCGATGCTGTGGAGCGCGTCCCCGACACCGCCGACCGCCGTGTCAAGCAGGAGACAAACACCCCTTCTCCCCCATCCGACCTCAAGGGCAAGACTGTGATCATCGACATCTCGGACGACGAGGACATGTGAACCACAGGCCAACAAAAACCCTCAACTACCTGCACTTCGCCAGTTTGATGTTGTTTTCTCTTTTACTAGTTCTATCCTTTTTTATGTTTCCTGTAATGCTATATGAAGAACACTAACACCAATGTGGCTTTTGGTGTTCTACCTTCTTCAATGTATCCTACTATTTGCAATGTTCACAGTTTATTCTATGCAATCGACTACCTTTTGCCCTAGTTCTTAATCTTGTCCATCGTTAGTTTCGCACCGCCCACGGATGCTTGCATAAGTAAACAAACACAGACTGAGGCCCTGAATTAATAACGGAAGATAAAACAGAAACAGAAACACCAAACATTTAGTTCTTCACATCGGTCAATTCTGCAAGCTGCATCAGTGGACATTGGCAGACTTTAAGAACACAACACACTTTCAAATCTTTTCAACCGCCTCATCAAAACACAGAGATGCCCACCAAGATAATTAAACTGCAAAACCTAACACCAAGCAACAGCACCTAAAGCCCACTACAACCAAGATGCATCAGTACGCAAAATCTACTAACCACACGGTTTCGCCCTCCACACCTTACTATCTGCATTCCATTCTTCCCGAAAACTTACACGTCCCTAGTCTTAGGAAACTAAACCATTCGTCAGGATAATGTGTTCCGTCAGGTCCCGAAAACAGATCCACTCTTTATCACAGATAAGGAACGAAATACACTCACGGTAGTCCATACACTCACACAAGCATAGTTGCCCATGATTTACAATACACATGAACTGCAACAAATTATCACTGATAATGCTTTTGCCTGCTAGCAGCTATAACACGAGCGACCTACGCTAACTACAATGAATGGACGTAAAGCCACTCAAACGCGCGAGGTTGCCCAGGCAAAGCACAGCACAACTGCGAGAACAAGGTATCTGACCAACACTAGTTCAGACCTAATCTGACCGAGTGCTTCCAACACAGCATTCAGGTTAGGCTCCGCTGGACGACGAGAATTTACTGCAACAGGAGCTTTCCGCCTAGAAGTTCCACCTTCCAGATCGTCCAACCATTCCCAGAAATTGCACAACTGCAGTCGCGGCATCGTCGACAAACCAAACCAAAAAAAAAAAGACCCATTAGGAAGAGGAATGGGAATTACTAACCGTGGGATGGAAGACACAAGCAAGAAATGAATTTTTACCTTGTCAGTACCGCACTTCAGGAAAATCCTCCCAGGGTTCTCGGCGGTTGTTGAACGCCACATGGATGCGAACTATCGGCACTTGCAGCTGAACTTGGATTGCCCCAGGTAGTTCGCGCAGTTCTCGAAGTTCATCTTCGAGAAAGAACTCATGAGGTGGTTTCGTAGGGTTCAGAGTTTAAGTGTTTTCCAGGGAGAAGAAGAATGGCGACTGATAGGTAAATGGATAGGCAAACCTGGTTGTTATATATATGGGCCACGGGCATGCCACTGTTCTGGAGCAACGGCTATATTCTTCTAAGAAAAACCATGGACCTTAAAACGACCGTTGGAAGGTCAATACAAGGGACCCCACCCCGTCCTGCCCGCATGAGTTTTCTCTTTTGTGAGCGGATACTAGTAATGACGACGGTCTAGGTGGATGCGGTGGAACTTCTGCGATTTAATTTGTCTACGGCAACCAATATACAACACCAACAAACAGACGTTGCGAAAACACAAAACATAGACAACTAAAGGGATATGAAAAGGTTAACGTGTCTCGAAATTAAGATACAGACGCGTTTTCTCACAAGTCTACTACTGCTATGAAAGCAGCTTCGGCAAATGAGGTAGACATGGTGAAAATATCTGGAAATTAAGATACAGTCGCGTGTCTAACCAGTCTACTGCTGCTATGGAGCAGACTGGAAGAAAAACGATGCCGCTAAGAACACTACTTGGCCACATAGCTCGACTTACGGCCGCACGTCGACCTGTTGTGTCCATGCTCGCCGCAGCTCTTGCAGCTTCGTTTCTTCGGGGCCGATGGAGCCTCCTCCTCCTCGGCAGTGCAGTCCGAGGTCCTGTGATCGGTTGAGCTGCATGAATCACAATTATGAACAATGTAAACACCGGTCTTCAAGAACCTGGTGGAGCGACGGGGGAAATCAACGCTTCGTTTATCTTTCTTTGTCGTGGCAGGAGCGTTCCTCTTGCTCGCCCCAGGTGACTCTATTGGTGACTTGAAACGTAGCTCCTTTGGCCGACCCCTAGATCGCACCCTTGGTGGCGCTGCTACAGATGGATCAAAACGAAACACTCCAGCCCCTACTCCGACAACAGTCTGGGCATCTATACCACCGCTGGCTGGTTCGTCAACAGAAATGGCTCCTATAGCGGCCTTCGCATGGCTAACATAGTCCACGGCAATCTCGAACGCTTGCCTTGATGATGTTCCCATGCTGACGAGCTCCATAGCCGACGCGTGCAGCAGACCGTGCATCGAAGCAGCGTCGGCAAAACGAGAAGCTGCATCGGTGTACCCATTTACAACATTATCTGTCCCCTCACGAGCAGATGTTGTCCATCGCTTCAGCAAAAGGGCAGCCGGTAACTCAACAGCTCCTATATGCACAAGTACCTGCGGATAAATAGCAAAACAATCGGCGTTTTTTTTTTCATTTCCCAAACTGTTGAGGGCGGGGTGCATAAAAAAAATACATAAACAGGGGCTATAAAAGTTATTGAAAGGGCATAAATCGATCACTCTGGAGAATCACCTTAAGAACATGACGGCAGGGGATACCAGAGTGCTCGAATCCTTTGCAAACACAAGAAAACGAAGTTCTTCCTTCGTCGCAGTCGACCACGTACTCCCTCCTAGGTTGATCCGGAGAAGAGCTAACCCTGGCATAAGTAAGGATGTATCTGTTCCTGGCAGCACCAGCATTGCACGCAAGGGATCCAGAACGAAACAGCTCTCTGAAGAAACGCTCAAAGAGAGCACGAGTGTATACACTAGCAGCGTGTTTTTCTATAGGCACACCGGCGCGAAGCAGAAAGTTGACCTGAAAACATCGATAGTTCATCAGCTCGAATCGCACAAAACAAATTAGGAATTTTTCACCACCTACTGATTCTAATCAGGGCAACGACGCTGACGGTGTACCTGCTTTGTTGCGTGCTCCTCCCGACCTTCATCTGCAACACGATCGCTTACAAGCCGGTCGTATTGAGTAACAAACAAATGCATGGGAGCTGATCGAGGGATGTACGTTTTTAGGACGTGATTTGCACTCTCACTACGCTGCGTGCTAGTCATGCCCGCACAAAAAGTACCGGTGAAGTATGGTTTCGCCCACATCTCCCTGTTCTCGAATGCTCTGACCAAGAACTCGTTGTCGCCTAAGGAATATGCAGTTATGAGCTCGGTCCACCTGGTCTCAAACTCTTCACGGCAGACGATCTGATCTAGTAGTTCATGGAGGTCGCGCTTGAACGCGGAGTTTTTACTGTAAACAGAACCTAGCGACTCCTTTGCTTTTCGGAGCACGTGCCACTTGCACCAACGATGACGAGTGAACGGGAACTCACTCTCAATGGCGACACGCATCTGGTGGCACTGATCTGCTCGGGAGAAAACATGAAAGAGAGGAGTAGAGATTTTCAGAAATAATTCTAAGGTTCAGAGTCAGAACTATAGGGGCAGCTCTTGTAAAAATAAAACCACCACACATCCGCTCTCACCTGTAAGGATTGTTTGGGGGGGGGGGGGGGGGGGGGGGGGGGGGGGGGGGTGCCACCCATGGCTGCAACAAAATTGCTGAATGTCCACTTGAATGCATCGATCGTCTCTTCAGTCAGAAGCACGCCAGCAAAAATAACACTCTGAAAATGGTGGTTCACCCCAACGAACATCCCAAATGGTAGGTTGTACAGGTTCGTGCGGTAAGTGGTGTCGAATGTCACCACGTCCCCGAAAGCCGCGTAGTTCATCCGGCTACATCCGTGGGCGAAAAGCATGGACCGGACCCTCTTGTTTCCATCAAGATCCATGGCCACAACGAAACCAGGGTCCCTAGCTCTAATTTTAGAAAAAACATCGATAGTTTTTGCCATGTCGCCGTCTATGGACTCCTGAGCCAGCTTAGCACACAGTGTGCGGACCGACTGACGACTGAATGGGACGTAAGAGTCAGTTTTGTGAACCGTTCCTACGATCGAACAAACCCTAGAAAGCTGAACATTGTTTGCTCTAAGGTGGCGCACCAATTCCCTAGTGGTGCCGTCTATCCGGCTATGGGAAGGCCACCTACGTTTCTCCCCACACGACACTGACATCGGGTGGTTATGTTCAGTAGTAAATCTCTTGACAAACCATGCATCGTCTTCAGCCCTAAGAAGAGAAACCATGCATTGGCAATCACACCTAGATGATCTACTACTCTCGCTCTTGTCCAGACCCTGAATGAATGGAAAAAAATGCACTGTAATCTACCTATGCCATTGTGTCTGTTCAGCTATATTGAAGGGCGACAGAAATACAAAGTTTTCCAAGGACGCACCTCGCAAGAACAAACAATGTCTTGCCTCCTTTTGTAGTTCGAAACGTTCACACGGCTACGGCCGTAGCGGATACCAAATCCAACCTCCCATGAATACATGTTGAAGAACTCGTAAGCTTCCTCTAGCGTCTGGAACACCTGGCCTTGTTTGGGCAGAAATATGCACCTCTCGCCCCTCGAAGATGACTCCCGTAGAGCCTTCTCAACGGCTCCGTAGTTCCATGCAGCGGGCAAACGAGTTCCAGAAGGCAATCTGATCAAATCAACGCAAGGATTCAGTTCATCTCTTGCACGTATGGAAAACAGTTTTCCACAAGGGAGAGGGAGGTCTGGATCACGCTAAAGATAATACTGCAATTTAGGGACTCACCCATCAGATGGGTCTACCACGGCCATGAGATGCAGACGCGCGAGGTTTTCTCCCACCTATCTCTTGGGTTGGTTATGTTGCGAGCGCAGACTGAACTGGCAAAATGATTCTACCAAACGTGCTTTTTATACCATGTTCAGCAGCTTGTATTTTTTCCCGCACGCTCTGGCGCCAAAATCGAGATAAAATTCCCGCCATAAACCCCTTTTGGGAAAAAGTACTTCCTCTACAGCTGGGTTTTTCCCGGAACCGCAGCACGGCAAAAATAAGAGCCACGGTGATACGCGGGCGTCCCCTGCCCCGTTCGCGTGATTAGTGCGCGTCAGCGTTTTTCTTCAGACGGTAATTTGTTCTTCAATGCCCGTTATCGCTTCATCCATCACACGGCTAGCCCCGCGCGGCCGGTGATCGTTCTGTCCCTCGCTCAAAAAAGGCGGAGAAGAAAAAATGTGTAATGGTACAACGAAAACTCATTCATCCACAGGGAACGTACTTGGAAAAATCCTATACCCTTTCGGACTCGCATCACGCGGCCACACCGTTTGCGTCAGACGACGGAAACAAACTACCCTAACGAAAACGCCTAACGGTGAGCCGAGTGATCTCACTGGTCCGGATGTACAGCATTCATTTGAGCGCGATATCCAATGCCAACGAACACATGCGTTGCTATCACCCTAGTTAGTAAATCCGCGTCCATATATATATATATATATATATACACAGTTAATGTGTGTCACACTTATCTCCTATTTTTTCTGCTAAAAAACTTGCTTCTCCTTCTTTTCGGATTCCCTAACTGAGAAAAGCTTAGACCACAACATAATAAACCTTGAGAGGTTCAATCAAATTTTCCAATATGAATCTTTAGAAGACTGTAAGTTAGCTAATCAATATTGAACAGTTGTCATAAAAAATAGCTTTGAAATCCTGCAATAGATAAAACCATGGTCGTCCTAACTGTATAAACTGAGACACATAGCAGTGCTCGATGTTGCTTTTTAACGTTGCCTCCAGAAATGGCCAGAGTGCACACAGATAAAAGGGATTACTACAGAAAAGCACATACATTGTGGTGCTGTCGTTTGACTGGCATATGCGTACAAAAGACTTCGGACTTGACGTCGTTGAGTGAGGAAAATATCAAATATAACGGTGTTTTGAGGCCACTCAATACTCAGCTTACATGGAAGTTGTTACAAGTAAATTGATAGCTGGTGTCTGATGGCTGATGACTGAGACTGCCCTGTGTGTGGTTGTAGCTGTTTGCTGAAACTGAGTCAAACCACCTCCATTTGCAAACGGTCAATTACTAAATTAACAAATGTAGCAAGCAACCGAGCCTGTGGCAGTACCAAGACAAATGTGGCCAAAAGTTAACTAAATCTGGGGCTACACTCATACTAGCAAATCTCGCATACATATGAAAGAAGACAACAGGTCATATATACCTACAAATCAACTAATTTGTCAGAAAACGAAAACTAGGACACATCATACCAACTATAAGCCAATCTTGTCCATGCAGGAACATATAATTGCAGCTTTGTTTTTAAATTAAGGAGCTCCTGCTCCCCGATTTCATTATTACAAAACCTATAAAACATTTAACAGACAATTTTATCTTATTGGTGAAAGAAAACAAAGAGCGGGGTCATACACCATAAATTTATATCCATTTTAGATAGTGCAAGTTTGAAGAAGCTCCAAGAAAAGCTCCTAAGCAAGACAGAGTTGCAAGCTGTCAGTCAAGTATGCTTCATCTTGTGCATAATATTCTGTAGTATGACATCGATACAACCAAAGAACGCAAACCTCCAGAGCTTCAAGAAAAACAATGCTCCAAACCATAGCCAGAAACCAAAAACAGTTCCACCAATCACTGAGTAGTACAACCAGAGAGTTTCATGTTCATGGTGATCCTCCTTTGCTCATCAAGCGCTGTTGTAGGACCCGAATCATTTCTACATGGAATGATCAGAGGGACACCACATAGTGCCAGGTTGTTGCTATAAATGGAGGGGTCGTTGAATGTTTGTAGCTGATTGCCTGTAGGTATTTCTCCTGACAGAAGGTTGTTGGAGAGATTCAGAGAGCTGAGGAACATCAAGTGTGATATGCTTGGAGGAATTGGACCTGAGAGCTTGTTCCAAGAGAGGTCAAGAGACTCCACATCTTTCAAGTTTCCAATATTACTTGGGATAGGACCAGATAAATTATCTCTTGACAAATTAAGGAATCGAAGGGCTTCAAGGTTAAGCAATTCTGCAGGGATTTCGCCTGAAAGGGAGTTGCTTGATAATCAATAACAATCATGATCATAATTGTTCTACCGAAAGTGTAACCTTGCCCCTTCCAGATTATGTCAATATGTCCTTTGTATGTGTAATGTTCTTCTGCTTCTGGCCTTGTCTCATTCGTGTGATTGAAGTTGAAAAAACTTGCTGGTATCAAACCTGTAAAATTATTTTCAGCCAGGTCAAGCAGTTGGAGATGAGAGAGTTGAGATACCTCCCAGGGAATACTTCCATAGAACATATTTGATCGTAGCCGGAGAACTCGTAGCAATGGGAGGTCTGTCCCTATCCATTAGGGAATTTTGCCGGAGAACTCATTGTCTCCGAGATCCAAAGATACTAGGCCTTGCAAGTTCTGCAGAACTGGTGGAAAGCCTCCTGTAAAGTTATTGTTTGAAAGATCTAATGAAAATAGCGAGGGAGTAACATTCTTCAAGGCTTGAACTTTCCGAACGAACAAATTGCTTGACAAGTTCCATAAGCAAACAGGGAGCATTCCCGATAGAAGATTGTTTGATATGTCTAGGACTAGAAGATACCTTTGCTGACAGAAAGCCTTGTCGATGATGCCAGTGAATTTGTTTCGGGACAAGGATATGTCGCTTAGAGAATGGAGCCACAAGCTCGCATGAATCTCTCCCTCCAATCGGTTTGTGCTGAGGTCAAGGGCATCTAAACCTGGTAAATTACTAAACGCCAGCTATAGCAATCCAGTAAGGTGATTATTGGACAGGTCTAGCACGATCAGCTGGGAAAATCCTATCTCTTTGGGGATTGTGCCGTTGAAGCGGTTGCTAGAAAGGCTCAGGAATTCTAGGGACTTCCACATACTAATCTCTGGTGGGATGCTTCCAGAAAAGATATTGTTTGAAACATTAAAAGAATATAGTTTAGTCCAATTTGAGAAAAGCTCAAGTGGAATGTTACCACTGAGATTGTTGCTCCGGCCTCAAAGACGCAGAGTTTGTTCATCCTGGAAAAGGACAGTGGTAAACTTCCAAAGAGCAGGTTTGAGCTCGATCCATGCTGGAGAGATCAGTAAGATTACCGAGCGACTGCGGAATGACTCCAGAGAGCATGTTGGAGCTTAGATCAAGCATCTCTAAATTTGGGACCATATTTGACAAGTTCTCTGGAATGGAACCGGAGAAAGAGTTACCCGAAAAGTCAAGCATCACCATACTAACACTAGTGCGGTTCAGGATGAACTGCGGAAAAGTACCAGTAAGGTTGTTATCATATAGCTGTAAGAACTGCAAAGTGGACATAGGTCTGAACTTGGCAGTGTCTGAGTTTGTCAGGTGGTTACTTCCTAAAGATAACTCCATAATCCTTGGGAGATTGCTGAGTTGATAGGAGATGTCACCAGTGAGACTGTTGTTGCTCAAATCAAGAGTGTCGAGGGTGAGCAACCCTGGAATTGTGCCAAAAAGATTGTTGTTGGTGAGGTTAAGCACAGCGAGGTGCCGGAACATGGCAAAGGAGAAGGCATCAAGCGTGCCACTGAGCCTGGCTTTAGAAAGGGAGAGCCCAATGACATGTTCGGCTTCATCACAGATGACGCCGTCCCAATAGCATGTCGGATTGGTATGTGACCATGAGGACATAGAGCTGGAATTGAGCAAAGTGGCCTTCCATCGGAAAAGTGCTTCTCCTTCTAGGCTGATTGCACTAGCGATGCATAGCAGCACACAAAATGTAGTTGAGAGAAGATGTTTTTGAAATGGGGCGCCATCGCTTAAGGTAGCAGATGGATGCGTTGCGTGTTTTTCAAAATGGGGAGCATAGCCCGGCCTCCAGTAGTGAGCATATGATATAGGGCAAGAGATCGAGTTGTAGGCAGTCCCATTCGCTCCCACTACAATTGAGCTTTATATATTTTATCAATGGGAGTGTGTTAGTAGCTATGTTAGTGAAGAGAAATCAACGCTACAAGTTAGTGTTAGTTAAATGTGCACTTAAACGTGATTGTATTAGCCAGTCGCCCACTGACCATAGTTACAGACCCCTCAAAAGCATTCAGAGTATTTTATTTCAAAGCAATGCACTTAAACGTGATAATAACTTTTTTTTGCAAATTCAGAGTATTTTATTTCAAAGCAATGCACAGATTGCTCTTTCTTTCGTGATTACAAGGAAGAAGCATGTGCCTGCTGCGTGCATACCACCACACTCACATTCACATGAGCACTTCATCTGATCGCACACTTCACCATTGAGAAATTGTTGAAGTATCTTATGGTCTGGGAAATTGGTTCTATCACAATAAAGATTCAGTGTTCAGAAAAGAACCACATCAAAAGTTTTTCGTACACTTTCACGAGTGGACAGGAGCTGAGGGGACGCTGGTGGTGGGGGGCATCAACAGGGGCGGAGGCAGGATCTGTGCTAAAGGTGGCCGATGACACTAATATTCACATAAGGGGGGGCGGACAGGCTATTTAGACATATAATCAAGTTAAAAATGGCTAAACCATAGATTTGTATGCATCAATATATATTGCATACAACGTAAATGCAAGAAAACTGCAAGAACAATGCCTAGTGGGAAACATTGTGTCACACTGTCAGGTACGCTTTATCTTCTGCACTGCATTCTGCTGCATGGCATCGATCGAACCGAAGAAAGCAAACCTCCACATCTCCCAGAAAAAAAATGCTCCAAACCAAAGACAGTTCCAGCAATCACCGAATGGTACAACCACAGGGTTCCAAGTTGGATATCTTCAAGTTCATGGTGATGTTCCTTTGCCTAATCCGGTGCTGCTGCAAATTGAGGGGTCGTAGGAGGTATAGGACCTGATAGTTTGTTCCAACAGAGGAGATTCTAGAATTTTCAGGTTCCCAATATATTTTGGGATACAACCGGAAAGATAATTTCTTGACATATTTAGCAATTGGAGGCCAAGGTTGGCCTTCCAACTAAAATTTTATTCGAACTCTCAGTTTAAAGGAGTTGGTTGAGCAATATTTTTAAATTTATTCATCTTATGACTTGAACTTCCAACTGAGACAATCGCAAGAGGATCAGAAACTTCCTAACCTGTGGGGAGGAAGAAGGGCGACTGTGGAGGGCCAGCAGCAGCATGAGCCGCGTGTACTGTACTCCCCCATTTTGGGGCGTCCATGAGCCGGACATGAGAGCATGCTGTTCCATGACACCATGTTCTTCTGCTGTTCTGCAGGATCATCTCGAACACCTTCCTCGCGGACCGCAGGTCGAGGCACCTGGCGTAAATGTCGAAGAGCGAGTTGGCGATGAAGACGGCGGCGTGGACCTAAAGCCCGCGGCGCCCCGCACGCCGTGAAGGGAGACTCCGGTGATCGAGCATGGCGCACGCGAGAAGGGTGACGACGAGGACAACCCCGTCCAGCTCCAAACGCGCTGGCGAGCATCTCTCCGAAGAGGCGCAGGGCCTGGGTGACAGAGCCCCCCGTCAGGCAGGCCCCGATCATGGACGTCCAGGACAAGACGTCTTGAACGCGCATTTCGTCGAACAGCTTGGACGCGGCGAGGTAGTCCCCCGCCTTGAGGCTTAATACATGAAACATGGCGAGCAGGGTGTTGGGGATCGGCGCGGCGAAACCGCTCATGCTGATGTGTACCGTCTTGCTGAGCCAGGCGTGAACGGCGGCGAGGTTCTCGGAATACGAGGCGCGGCGGAGGGTGGCGAGGTTGGGCCTGAAGAAAGGGAGAGACGCGAAGCAGGCCGGCGTGGACGGGAGGTGGGCGACGAGGGCGTTGTAGGTTAGGTCATCGGTGGGGGTGGAAGTGTAGCGGAGGTGGGCGAGGGCGAGGTCCGGGCGGGCGGCGCGGAGGTAGCAGGCGAGGAGGGAATTGGAGGCGGCGGCCGAGAGGAGTGGAGCAGCGAGGCCAGGGCAAGAGCACAAGGTTTTTCTAGCTCGGCAGGACAGGACAGAAACATTGCGCAGCAGAGTTTGAATTTTGAACGGCGCGGGAAGGATCGCCGCGGGCTTGCCGCTAAATTCATTGATAAGACATGCATATCCCTCCGTTTCAGATCACTCCACATATAACATTTCGTTGGGGTAAGTACTTTGAATACAAATTTAATCATATATACCAACTTCACATTAAAAAAGTGAATACCGATCGAAGGCTTATTCTAACGAAAGCTAATAAGCAAAGGCAGCAAAGTTCCCATCGAGCAAAGAATTGAAAGGGCTCCAAGCATCATGGAGAGCTCCTTCAATATGATTTTGTGTTGATCGAGCGCTTTCACTGACAAAGAGCGCCGCACTTTGGGGCTGGTCTGTGACACAGAGCACTGATTTCATGGTTTAAGCGTAGTGCCGTCCTGCAGTCTCGTCCTCCACGCAGTGTGACAGAGCGTTTAGTTGTCATGTTTTAGAAGCAAATTACAAGAAAATCAGTTGGTTGAGCCACATGTTCAGTCGTTTAGTGATATAAGCATTTAAACTTGCATCGACGGGTGTGTTTCCTTCTACTTGATTAGAAACTTGAAGATGGTTCTGAAGAGGAGCTGCTAAATTCATTGATGAAGAGAAAATGCTATTCTCTACGTTTCAGATTGCTCCACATATAACCTTTCGTTCGGGTAAGCATTTGAATAACAATCACACTACTTGTATTTGTATGCAACCTTTGTGACCAACAATCACACTACTAATATGCAACCTTTGTGTTCCGCAAAAAAAATGCAACCTTTGTGACACAAAATCAAAATCACAAACAAGTACTTGAAAAACAAATTTAATTATACCAACTTTATATTAAAAAGTATATACGAATACCATAAATACTGATCGAAGGCTTATCCAAACAAAAACTAGTAGGCTGGTTAGTAAAAGATAAGGAACAAATGGAGAACCAAAATTCCCATCGAGCAAAGAATTGAATGGGGTCTAAACATGATGGAGAGCTCCTTCAGTATGGTTTCGTGTCGATCGAACGCCTACATCATGTACCCTACTCATCCAGAACTCCTTGTGGGAGAAAGGGACTCAATGGAGCGAATGTGACTTGACAGCAAGGATGATCGATGCTCTGAACTAGCATCCATGGAAAGAAACGACATTTTAGAGACACCCATGCTTGCTTGCCAAATGATCCAATTGGATTCCATAGAGACGCGACCATTTAAACTGAATCTGATACGCTGATCTACAATGACATCAACCAGGAGATCACATCGTGCCCATCTGGACACAAGGCATATTCTGCCAAGTTTATCTGCCATGTCAACAGCAAGACCTGTTCACAACACCAGTCACTGAAACAAAAAAGAGGTTCCATTTCGCGATATAGCTTAGTTGGCCGCATCCAGGCTGAGCCACACGACTCTGACACCGACAAGGATGATGCCACTACTAGAAAAGGAAGATTATAAGCTAATAAAGTCCCAATATACGTTAAATATAGAATAAGCACTTTGTACACGGAAAAGGCTGATTTACGGTCTTCACCGCCATGACTGCAGCTGGTCGCTATACCATCCAGCTCCGCTTATTCCACGTCCACTTCCTCGTCGACGTCCTCGTACTGGCAAAAAGACAAACAAAACAGACTGTTCAGCAGCAGGAAGTGCAGAATCTAGGCGGGGCGAGCAGTGCCATGCTATTCCAGTGCATGCATAAACAGTTCCGCAAATTCTTGGACGATGCGAATGTAGTCACCTGCGCATAAGCATTTTGGGCCACCGGTGGAGGTTGTAGGGGCATAGCAGGTGATCTGCTTCTGTCGTCAGCGTCGTTCTCTAGCGCGTCGTTCTCTGGTGGTGGTGGTGGTGGTGGTGGTGGTGGTGGTTCTCTGTCGTCAGCGTCGTTCTCTAGCGCGTCGTTCTCTGGTGGTGGTGGTGGTGGTGAAAGGGCAGCAATCAAAAAATGACATCCTTCATGTAACAAAAAACTGAGATGGCACGGGGAAAATATGGCACCTGGTCTGCAGAGGAGACGGCATTTCCAATCTTATTCTTTTCATCTTCCCACAGTCTCTTCTTCAAATATATAGATTTTGTTCCATCACTCCCCTTGCTTAGTTTATCATAATCTGTAATTTCACCTTCTGACCTATATTTATCTGACCTAGAGACTGTGTCAGAGTCTCGCTCTCTTCTTTTCTTAGCTGAGAAACAGGGAAAATAAATTAGACGTGGGTATACAGGTAACATGATAGGACGTGCAACAATGTACAGAATGAAATGTTACTAGCATGAAAGGAAAATTTACTCCGTTCAGTGTTTCTACATAAATAATACTTAATCGCATACTATTTACTTCTTAAGATTAACATGGAGGAAACCGTTTGCTATTGCCTAAGATGGTTGCTTAAACACAAGTTCAGATGCTTATGGAAAGAGAAAATGTACATCACTACATAACAAGATTCACATTGTATTAATCACCATATGTTCTCACGAGTATATAATCTCCCAATAAATGAAGGCACCTACCAGCTTTTGCCTCATCACTAGTTGAGTATGGGATTGGTCTCTTTTTAGCTGGAGTAGCATTTGGACTCCTTTCATAAGCATTTGGATCTTCATCAACATGGACACTGGAAGCTTCTTCATTAGCACCACGCTTCAAAATATCTGAAGCAAGCACATCACCAAGCCTCTCAAAACGAGCTTGTGACCTGCACAACTCCAATAGTCAATGCTTCGTTAGCTACACATTCGTTTACTCATGGAAAGATAGAAATAGTGCTGTAAGCCAAGACAAGAGCATATCGTTCTAAGATTTAACAAGATGAAAGGAGTATGCACCTTTTTAATTCTTCCTGAGCTCTCAAAAAACGCACATGAGCTTTTATGAACTTCTTAATTTTTGATGTCATCCTACATTGGAATCAAAACCCAATATGAAATAGTGTATAATATACTTGATAGAACTACCCACATATATATAAGGAAGGTAACAAATTGTCATGTGCATGTGTCGCTTAAATACCTATGGCATTCTTCTTTCTCCCTCCTCAGCTGCTGATCAAGATCATTTACTTTGCTAGAAATCCTGTGCACTTCCTCCATTTTTTCATCCAAAATATTCTAAAGAGTAAATGTTAATTAGTGTGGATTGAAGATTTTAGAAGACTGACCGATTTAAACAGCATACATCGAATATAAAAGGATTTGAGCACCAAAAAAGGCTGCAAATCATAAGTAAGTCTTATAAACGTTAATCTTCTAACATGGTATACTAACATGTACTGTCTCTATTCAGGAAATATGACATTCTGGACAGCCATAAAGCCTGCCAACTTTGACAATCATTTTCCATATGAATGCATTAGTATGCCATATTACAGATATATGTTGTTATACACCTTATCAGACACATGTTAAGTTGTTGGACTCCATGTTTGGTAGAGCCACGTACATTTCCGTACGGAATGTGTAACATATGTACCAGGTTGCACTGAAACAAAACTGACCTCGAGGTGAGTTTTATCTTCACGCAAAGCCTCCATTTCAAATCTAACTTCTTTCAGCTGCACAATATTCACTTTGTGAAAAATATATAATGGCAAAATGTGCCAAAGGTGCATGTGAGCTAGAAACTCGATTGCACGGCTCTAAGCCTCATACCTGCTTTTCATGATCGCCTTTGTCATCACCACTTGAGATTTTTTCCTTTTTTCTATCATTATTATCAGAAACAGGAGAACTCTTAGATGAGTTGGTTTCTCCACCATCAGTCTTCTTTTCATGCCTCCTCTCGCTGAAAGATTAAAAATAGTATGTGAAGTAAATTACATAAACAAGACTCAATCTGCATTCAAAGTAGACAGAAAGTATATAGTAAACCCATGGACTCACTGAGACTGAGTAAAAGCCATTTAGATTGGAACAAACCATAGTTATGTTCTATGGTGAATACAATTAAGCATATATAAATAAAAAATGGCTTGAAAATACTAACCTATGTTGTGAAGTATAATTATAAGTTAAATGGCTCCAAAAGAGGAGGATCATATCTCGAAATGCATCACATACCTCTTCCTGCTGGGAGACCGTGAAAAGCTAGACTCTGCAAGCAAAAATACATTTAAGAACTTATAGCATGAGCAATCGGAAGTTAAAAGTGAACAGCTTCGTATGTAGAATAACTAACAATGCCACCAAATCATGGAGCCAAGAGGGAGAGAGAGAATCTGTTTACCCCTTTCTAGAGAAGTTGGTCTCCGATCGTGAATGGAACGATGACCCCTGGGATCTCTTACAGGGGAATGCCTCCTACGAGGTGAGAACCTTCTATCAGGCCTGCCCTGAAGTCAGTGCTTCTATAATCTCTGGGATCTCTTCTCCCTAAAAGTAAGGAAGGTTTACAGATTTAATACGCGGAAGCGATCATGGCAGCAAAGAAAAATGGAATAAAATGGAGAAAGGACACCCATAAGCCTGTTAAGCTTACCACGACCTTGATCTAAAAGATTATTCAATTAGCAATAAGTAGCAGCGGCTCCAGGATAAGGTCATTAGCCACACACAAAAAGCAGGGCCAAAAAATAATACAAAATCAGACACCAAGATACAATGATGCACCGTTAAGATAGTACCAATACTCATAATGTTGATCATCTGAAGTGAAATAGATGGAAGCTCCATATACAGCCCATACATCAATTAGGATGAAGAAAGGTCTGCCATAACCCGGATATCACCATAAAAGTGTACTAACATTTGTCCAGATATCTCCGGCGAAGGATATCAACGAATTGGAATTGCCAGTGATAAGCATACTTCCCAATGAAACTAGTTGATGTGCCATAATCAAAAGATATGTGACTTGGTTCATTGCAAAACTTGCTAATCACTCAGTGGGCTCTGCCATAATCATAGCACCCGGACATATTATGGGCATCAATTGATAGAAGCCAAGACCCTCAAAAGTTCACCTTCTCATACAGCCCAAGCATTTAGTGGTCATGGAAAATCGTTGAAGTACCAATCGAAGAAATCTATGAAAACGGTTCCTCCGGCAGCAGTTGAGTCTAAGAAATTTGCGATGACAGTTAAATCAAAATACAACCAATAAGAATGCCACCTAATTCTGCAACAAGCTTCCAGTCGTTAGAATTGTTCTCTATCTGCACAGCTGATGTTCAATTCAGGGACTAGTACGACAATAGTAGTAAATATCACACTAACAAAATAAACAAAAGACATTAACACATAAATCACATGCATCATGAACCAAGAATAAAGAACCTCCTCATAGTTCTCACTAAAATAGAAAAAAAATAAACCAAAAAATGTCCATCAATGAATCATCCAATTCAGACCTGTCATTACTTCGAGTGGCCTAGCATGGGAATTTTTTCCGAATTGATTTCTTCTAGTAACAGGATCTCCTCGAGCACCCATAGCATGAGAAGTTTTTCAGAAGTTTTGCAGTACTAATAACTTGTTTTTTGTGTGTGCCAGGTGACCACCTCGTAAAGTCCGCCATGTTCTTCAGAGACAACATTTCCTTCAGCTAAGCCTAAATTTCGTGAACAACCATTATTGGCAGGGTCAAAGACCAAGTCTTTCAAGCATTCGTCGATTTTTGGTAATATTTCCGACACTCTGAATTCCCAAGATTTCACATGCATATAGCTACGCGTAGATCTACACCTATCTAGCATGAAAAGACCGAAATTGCACGCATCCAACCAGCCCTCCCGCATCTTGATGCGCACCAGAAACCCTAAACCCCGGGCAGCACAGGGATCTCGGCGAGGAACAAAGACCAAAGAACCGAACAGGGAGGCAATGGGGCGCACGGGGAATACATACCGGCGTGGAGGGGCGGGAAGGAGGGGCGGGAGGTAGGGGGGCGGCGGAGCTCGGAGTTGCCGTGCGCGAAGCTGCAGAGCTCGCGGTCGCAGTTGCCGTTCTGCCAGAGCGCGCACAGCTTCGTCTTGTACGCCGGGCCGCGGCGAGGAGGGGGCAACATCGCTCGCCGGCGGGGGGATTCCGATCGCGATGGGTTTCGATGGGAGGCGGAGCACCGGGGTCGGGGGGACGAAGACTGGAGGAGGGTAAGAGCTGATGCAGATGGAATATAGGCGTGTTTTTTTTTTTGATAAGAATATGTCGAAATCTTTAAAATACAGAAATAGCACGTGAAAATAAATCATTTAGGCATGGAAAAGGGATAAAAAATAAATGGGTTTTTTTAATGCAGAACGGTCTGTAATTGACCTTGATGCCGGAATGAAAGCCATTCGATGTGCATCCAACAACCTCCCTTGTCCCGACTCAACTATATATGGATCCTTGTTATTTTATTATGCTATGTGTTTTTTTTTCATAGTTCTTTGTTTTATTGTGAAGATCAACTGATTAATTTTTGAGAATATTTTTGAAACCATCTCCGGTGAGGACCATGGGAGGATTTTCCCTTCAGAAATTCATCGTCTAGATTTAAACGGTCCGGTGAAATGGTGAACCACAAAAACAACGAGTTGCAAGCGAGAGCGAAGACGAAATACGGCACCGACGAAACAACCGATGTTGGATCACATTCGCATATCCACAGGGCCATTCTTGGATTATCACTGTGTGGTTCGCTAACTCTAGATGACGTCAAAGCTGCATGAGTTTCCCCTTTGTCATGGCTCCTAAAATTGTTATTTGTCTTTGCAAAGGGAGTAGCGGCCTGCTGGCGTGAAACTGAATTACTTGTGATATTGGTGCAGTTTCCGTGAAACTGAATTACTTGTGAAGTTAGCCGAGCCTAGGAGGATCCGCTTAGGTAGTTGGAACGTAGGGTCCCTGACGGGCAAGTTACGGGAGTTAGTTGATACGGCGATAAGGAGGCGTGTTGATGTCCTATGCGTCCAAGAGACCAAATGGAAGGGACAGAAGGCGAAGGAGGTGGAGGATACCGGCTTTAAGCTGTGGTACACGGGGACAACCTCAAACAAAAATGGGGTAGGCATCTTGATCAACAAGAGCCTCAAGGATGGAGTAGTGGACGTCAAGAGGCAAGGAGACCGGATTATCCTAGTCAAGCTGGTTGTTGGGGACTTAGTTCTCAATGTTATCAGCGCGTATGCCCCGCAAGTAGGCCACAACGAGAGCACCAAGAGAGAGTTCTGGGAAGGTCTCGAGGACTTGGTTAGGAGAGTACCTACTGGTGAGAAGCTCTTCATAGGAGGAGACCTCAATGGCCATGTGGGTACATCTAACACAGGTTTTGAAGGGGTGCATGGGGGCTTTGGCTATGGCATCAGGAACCAAGAAGGGGAGGATGTCTTAAGCTTCGCCCTAGCCTACGACATGGTCGTAGCTAACACCCTCTTTAGAAAGAGAGAATCCCACCTAGTGACTTTCAGTAGTGGCCAACACTCTAGCCAGATTGATTTTGTCCTCTCTCGAAGAGAAGATAGACGCGCTTGCCTTGATTGTAAGGCGATACCTGGAGAGAGTGTTGTCCATCAACATAAGCTGGTGGTGGCTGACTTCCGTTTTTGGATTCGTGTCCAGCGGGATAAGCGCCCAAAAGTTGCTAGAACAAAGTGGTGGAAGTTAAAGGGAGAGGCAGCTCAAGCTTTTAAGGAGAGGGTTTTTAAGGAGGGCCCTTGGGAGGAAGGAGGCGATGCAAACAGTATGTGGATGAGGATGGCGACTTGCATTCGGAAGATTGCATCAGAGGAGTTTGGGGTGACCAGGGGAAGTAGAAGGGATGCTAAGGATACCTGGTGGTGGAACGTTGAGGTCCAGAAGGCTATTAAGGAGAAGAAGGACTGTTTCAGACGCCTATACCTGGACAGGAGCGCAACCAACATGGAGATATACAAGGGGGCAAAGAAGGCCGCAAAGCGAGCGGTGAGCGAGGCAAGGGGTCGGGCGTATGAGGACCTCTACCAGCGTCTAAACACGAAGGAAGGCGAAAGAGACATCTATAAGATGGCGAAGACGAGAGAAAGGAAGACGAGGGATGTCAACCAAGTCAAATGCATAAAGGACGGAGCGGATCAACTCCTCGTGAAGGACGAAGAGATCAAGCGTAGATGGCGAGAGTACTTCGACGACCTGTTCAATGGAGAGAATGAGAGCTCTACCATTGAGCTAGACGATTCCTCCGATGATACCAGCCGACGCTTTGTGCGGCGTATCCAGGAGGCTGAGGTTAGGGAGACTTTGAAGAGGATGAAAGGAGGCAAGGCAATGGGCCCTGATGGTATCCCCATCGAGGTGTGGAGAGGCCTTGGAGACATAGCGATAGTATGGCTAACTAAACTTTTCAACCTCATTTTTCGGTCAAACAAGATGCCCGAAGAATGGAGGCGGAGTACATTAGTGCCAATCTTCAAGAACAAGGGGGATGTTCAAAGTTGCACTAATTACCGTGGAATCAAGTTGATGAGCCATACAATGAAGCTATGGGAGAGAGTCATTGAGCACCGTTTAAGAAGATTGACAAGCGTGACCAAAAATCAATTTGGTTTCATGCCTGGGAGGTCTACCATGGAAGCCATCTTCTTGGTACGACAACTTATGGAGAGATACAGGGAGAAGAAGAAGGATCTTCATATGGTGTTCATTGACTTGGAGAAGGCGTATGATAAGATACCACGGAATGTCATGTGGTGGGCCTTGGAGAAACACAAAGTCCCAACAAAGTACATTACCCTCATTAAGGATATGTATGATAATGTTGTGACAAGTGTTCGAACAAGTGATGGCGACACCGATGACTTTCCAATTAAAATAGGACTGCACCAGGGGTCAGCTTTGAGCCCTTATCTCTTTACTTTGGTGATGGATGAGGTCACAGGGATATACAAGGAGATATCCCATGGTGTATGCTCTTTGCGGATGATGTGGTGCTAATTGACGATAGTCGGGCGGGGGTTAATAGAAAGTTAGAGCTGTGGAGGCGGACTCTAGAATCGAAAGGTTTTAGGCTTAGTAGAACCAAAACTGAGTACATGAGGTGCAGTTTCAGTACTACTAGGCACGAGGAGGAAGAGGTTAGGCTTGATGGACAGGTGGTACCTGAGAAAGACACCTTCCGATATTTGGGGTCTATGCTCCAGAAGGATGGTGATATCGATGAAGATGTGAGTCATCGAATCAAAGCTGGTTGGATGAAGTGGCGCCAAGCTTCTGGCGTCCTCTGTGATAGGAAAGTGCCACAAAAGCTAAAAGGCAAGTTCTATAGGACGGCGATTCGACCTGCGATGTTGTATGGCGCAGAATGTTGGCCGACCAAGAGACGACATATCCAACAGTTAGGTGTAGCGGAGATGCGCATGTTGAGATGGATATGTGGCCACACAAGAAAGGACCGGGTTAGGAATGATGATATACGTGAGAGAGTTGGGGTAGCACCAATTGAAGAGAAGGTTGTCCAACACCGTCTAAGATGGTTTGGTCATATAGAACGTAGGCCTCCGGAAGCGCCATTGCATACCGGACGGATAAAGCGGGATGAGAATGTTAAGAGGGGTCGTGGTAGGCCAAACTTGACATGGGAGGAGTCTGTTAAGAGAGATCTGAAGGATTGGAATATCACCAAAGAACTAGCCATGGATAGGGCTGCGTGGAAGTTAGCTATCCATGTGCCAGAACCATGACCTGGTTTCGAGATCTTATGGGTTTCAACTCTAGCCTACCCCAACTTGTTTGGGAAAAAAGGCTTTGTTGTTGTTGTTGTTGTTGTTGCTCTATGGTGTCACCCTGACAAGCATACTATGCCGCCTAATAATCGATGTGGAGGGAGTTTGGTGGTCAGGGCAGCCTTGTCTTTGAACTGGGTGTGCTCCGGGTGAAAATTTTGCATTAGTCTCAGTTGACGTCGGGGATGGCGGTACCGTCGGTTGTTATTTCCCTCCTTGAGGCATGGGTGTGGAGCATCTTCACCACTTTTGTCGATTTGTTCTGTTCGTGTGAGTGGCGTTGCTCGTTTTCGGTTAGGCAGTGCGTGACCCTGGTGCTGGCATGGATGTTAGAGCGGCGGCTTCGGTTACGTCTCCGATACGTCGCGTTGAGATGACGGCATGGCCCGGTTGAGCGGTTTGGTCGCCGACCCGTATGATGCGTGGCCTCGAGGCCAGCGTGGATGTCAGAGCGGTGGGTACAATTTTTGCCAACGTTGTGTCGTGTTGAGATGTAGGGGTATTGACCTTTGCCGCTTGGGGTGGTTTTCGGTCGGTTATTTTTTACAAACTTGTCAATTCATTTCTTCTATAGTAATGTTTCAAGAAAAAAATAATCGATGCGTTCCCTGCATCCATCCTATTTTGCAGCCTGCCAACACAACAATGTGAGCTGGACGCTGACCTGGATTCCCGATAATTGGCATCTCTTGACAGTAATGATGAAATTGAAGCTCGGGAATAGCTGGGAAGAGATCCAGAGCTTTCCCATGCATAGGTAAATTCGTAAATATGTTTTTGATTTATAAAAGCAAAAGGAGCAGCCAAAAGGATTTTCGATTTTCTACTACGTTCATTTTGATGATAAATTCAAGGCTATGTTCATGCTCCGGCGACATGGAAGGCATTTGTGTTCCAAACATGTAACAGGTGATTTTAAGAGTTGGAGATGTAAACCTTGATACTTTCGATTTTAATTTCTAAATTACTTTGTCTAAATGTACTTTGTCTAATTTCTAAATGTACTTTGTCTAATTTCTGAATGTACTTTGTCTGAACACCAGCCGGTGGTGCTGCCGATCCATCTTCCCCGCGAACGCGTGGACTATTCAATCAATTACTTGCTTTTTGTTGTCAGTTGCTGGAGTATTTTTTTACTCTCGGCCGGAACTAGCTCGCTACTGTCCACTGAGCTGAGTGGACTGGTGGAGGAGTGCTACTACTGAATCTGAAGAAGGGGAGCTGGGACTGGGAGTGAGCAGTGTTGTCTGAAACCTGAACCTGATGTACAGGTAAATAAATTTGATGATTTACGCCATGGATTGCAACCGATGCTTCTTCCGCTGGACACTGGACTGGAGCGTGAACATAATAATGAACCTAATGCGTAAAAATTTCTATGTTTTAGCTATCAAGGAAGAAGATCTGAAGACGAGACTAAAACGGAGGAAGTGGCAGGGGGCACGTGGTGCAGCCTAGCCGTGTACTGCGATGCATGCATACATACAGTCTTATACAGATCACATAAGTACATACATGCTGGTTTGCCTCTCCCTCCATTTGCCATCGTCTTTCGATCGCATGGCATACGGTTGTCCTGCTCCATCCAATGCTCCTTCAATAATGCAGCTTTCCAAGTGAATTTATCGTTTGTCAGACAAAATAGTTGCTCTGCTACGGACCACTGTCTGAACCTCTCCAACTCGAGAAAACCAACAAAAGATCTTGTCCTGTCCAAATATATAAACGTCTATGCTTGTGCATGTACATTTTCACGCTACTTCTAGCGCTTTTGGCACGCCAGTAGTAGGGAATTATGCTCTAATGTTAGTTCACATATACACACATGATCCTTGTCGATAATTACTTTACTAGTCATGTTGTACAATTCGATTAATTAAGCTACATATCGTTGTTGTTGCACTTCTTATAGCTCTAGTTATCCTAAGTATATAAAAGTTGGATTATATCGCGAATTGTGAGAGCCTCACGCACTGTAGCAGCCACAGTCTGCTACAGTGTTGAACAGTGCGGCGATCCGCGCCGTCCGTCAGCGATCGGACGGCCATCACGAGCCCGCGCGGATTTTTTTGCAGAAAGGCCCCTCGCGGGCGACAAATTAGCCCGCAGCCCACAATAATACGAAGGGAAGGACCTTTTTGCCAAAACAGAAAAACGCGAGGAACTCCGCGCAAAATCGACGTCACTTCCCCCCCTCCCCTCCCTCCCGCGCGCGCGGCCGAGGTCGCCGCCGGCCGCCGACGTCTGCCGCCGACGCCACGGCTATCCCAGGCCAGATCGGCGGCCGCGGGAGGCACCGCCGCCGCTCCCTTGACCTCCTCGCCGTCGAACGCGTGCTAACACGCCGTCGGCGCGCCGGAATCGCCGCCGCCGCGGCCGCAGACCTCCGCCGCGTTCGGGCGCTGACGGCGGGCGCTCCGGCGACCATTTGCGGGCGGCGCCGCCCCCTAGCGACAGCGCGCGACGAGGCGCGTCCGATGCGGTAGGTCGCGCGCCCCAGATCGCGGTGGCGCCCCTCCGCCGTCGTCGTCGCCGCCGCCGCGGCTCCGCCCCCCGCTGACGTCGTCGCTGACGTCGACGTGGCGACCAGCGGGCCTGGGCTGGCTAGCTGGGCCGCCACACGGGCCGGCCTGGCTGCCTGCTCCGTTTTTTTTTAAATTATTTCTCCCTGTTTTCTAATTTGAAAACCTTTTGCAATTTTTGATCAAAAAAATGCAAACACCATCTCGAAAATATTCAAATTTAACATACTCCCAGGCTCTCCACACAATAGATACATTGCAAAAAAACAATAACTTCAAGCCGATAATATTTGAACATTAGGCATATTAACGTGAACGATACCTCTTTTAAAAATATATTTGCAAAAATGTTGGATTCCTAGCAAGTAGGACCATTCTATTAAACCAATTTACACGAAATAAAAAGTGTCCAAAAAACAATTTCTTTCAATCTGCTTAATTGAAAAAATACGAATAACACATCCGACCGATCGAAATAAATAAATACTTGCTATTTACGGGAAGAAAAATCTTCTCACAAACTATAAAAAGGTAAAAATTCCAAATAAATACAAAAGGATCCAGCTGCACGTCCTATAAATATACGAAGGCGACTCTACCCACAAATACTTGATCAGATAAATAATTGCCGAGGCCACAAAATCAAAATCTCCAACTATGGATTGGATTTAAAATTAGTTCCACAAAATTCATATGATGTATTTCACCGAATTACTGAGCTAAATTAAACATCTAACATGAATTCGATATATTTCGCAAAATTCCCACACTTTGTAAAAAAGGACATTTCCAAATTTGAATTTTACCATGCGACATTTCCAACATTTAAACAATTTTGCGGACGTATGCTCTCTTTGCATTCCACCGATTTCCAAATTTCTACGCTTTCAAAATAAGGAATTTATCAAGTTTCAATTTTACCGCACGGACAACCGTCATCTTTCAACGGATTTTCACAGTTTACATTGCAAAATTACACACAGAAAAACAAAGAAACCAACTTTCTTTGCACAAATCTCTTTGCAATATAAATTAACTTCCAACCGATTTCCAAATTTCTACGCTTTCAAAATAAGGAATTTATCAAGTTTCAATTTTACCTCACGGACAACCGTCATCTTTCAACGAATTTTCACAGTTTACATTGCAAAATTACACACAGAAAAACAAAGAAACCAACTTTCTTTGCACAAATCTCTTTGCAATATAAATTAACTTCCAGACGATAATATTTGAACACCGGACAAATTAACGTGAACGATATCCCTTCTAAAAAAAAAATGCTTTCGTACATAAATATTTCAGGAAAATGCAAATTTGCTCCCTCTAATTACGGAATGATTTCAAAATGAATTTAAACTAACTATGTTACACAAATTATGACTATCACCTTTCCTTAAAATATATATAACACAACTAAAAAAACAAATTATCGCAGAAAGGTTCACACTAACCTCACGTCATGACATTACAGAATGTCTTCAAATTGATTATAAACTAACTACACATTACACAAACTATAAAAACCACCTTTTCTTATAATACATACAACACAATTACAAAAAAATACACGATTTATCAAAAAAAAAAACTCACTAAACGCGCGGCGTGACGCCGCGCAAAATATTACTAGTTGTGTTTATATGTGCTTGCTTGAGGAACTGTAACTAATTTAGTCTGTGGCAACGTATAAGCACTTAACTAGTGAACATATTTTCATGGAACAATATGTAAATGTATATACTCCCTCCGTCCTAAAATAAGTGTCCCAAATTTGCCTAAAAATGGATGTATCTAAACATGTTTCATGCATAGATACATCCACTTTTGAACAAACTTGAGACACTTATTTTTGGATGGAGAGAGTATTTATTTTAGTATTGACAAAAACCGTAGCCATTACAATAATTGAAAGTAAATAAGGTGCAATTCAAGAAAACAGTAGCCTAACTAGCTAGTCTTGCTCTACAAACTTCCTCAAGGGCGTCTCTAGCTGCTTCATCACTGCCTCCCACCCTGCATGCGTCGGGTGCATGTCGTCCCAGTAGAAGAATTTTTTGGAGTTGTCGCACACATTGTAAAGAAGCTCCGACGACGACTCGCCTTGTTGTCCGCAGTAACCCTTTGAATCAAAACTCTCACAGCACGGCGACAGCTTGCGCTTGAATTGCTTGGATAGCTCTTGTCCTTTACCTGCATATGCAACAAATAAAATTGTTCATATGAAGCTCAAGCACGGAATCAAATCCCTATATTAGAAATATTACAACTAATTGTGTCGACACTACTTGTGGATGTATGTATGGATGTATGTACCTGGCACATTGTCCACAATGTTAGTGAAGGCGGTGTAGAGGTCGACGACGTGAACATTCTTCTTGTCTGCCATGGCTTGTTTCAGGTTATTGTTATGCACGGATGCACCCAGGTTTCCGAAAACATCGCACGCGGTGTAGTTGTTGGTCCGTGTTTGTGATGGCGTGCAGCCGACGGGGTGCAAGTTGTTGACAAGAACCTTTCTCACCCCGAGCTTCTGCAGCTGCTCCACACTGGTCGCGATCTCCTTCGTCACCCTCCCAATGTAAGCATTGATCTGCATATACATACATGGAAAGTTAGTACAGTAAATAAGATGGTGTGCATTGGTCTGCTTCTATCTAGCTACTCACATCGTTGGGTGTAGCTAGGCCAATGGTGCTGGAGGTCCCGTAGTAGTCGTTGCCGGAGATGGCGACGAGGGCCACGGAGCGGCCGAGTTCCTTCTCAGTGATGGTCCCATCCTTGATCATCTTCCTGAAAGTGTCAACCTGCTTTGCGAGGGTGGGGGCCTTTTGTGCCGACGTCGTATCGAACACACCGGCGCCACCATGAGCGAAGGTCATGCCGGACGGGTTGCAGGTCTTCTCCGCCGTGAGCGCGTGCGCCGGCGGCGCTTCCTCCATCCCCAAGATCGTCGCTGCGAGCACGTAGGAATAAATCAAGATGCAGCGTTAATCATGATGCCAAGTACAACATGAGGAAGTATAAGACTACAGTACTTACCGATGAAATCCGACTGAATTTTGTAGTTGGAGAAGCGGCCGGACGGGGTATTTGGTCGCGGGTGTCCGTCGGCGTCGACGTACGTGGAGCCGTAGGGATAGGCCCACTGCCGCGACATCTGGGTGACGGGGTCTGTCAGCGGGAGGTTCCCGTTGTCGGCGAAGTCATCCCCGAAGACGAAGAAGCTGTAGCTCGACGCCTTCTTCTGAGCATGGCCGCCGGCGGGGACGGGCCGAGCCTCCGCGCCATTGGGACTTAGCACGAGAACGATGAGGAGCACGAGGCCGAGGACGGCCGGAACCGGAAGCTTCATGCCGCCGGTGCTTGTGCTTCGAGGGCGGATCCTCGAACTCGGTGATCGGGAACGAAAGGGCTCGAAATCAGAAACGCAAAGCTCGGTTGTCTGCGGTGCACACCATGGCCTCGTACGTCCTGGCCAATTTATAGAAGCACCGACGCAAAGCTCCAGCACCGGGAAAGCAAGTCGTAGACGGACTTGCGGTCTCGATCGGACTCGGAGGCTCTAGCAGGCTAGCAGCACGCCAGTGGCAGCACACATCACAGTCGGACACGAATAGGAGGCATCACGGGCGCCGGAGGCCGTAACTAATGTTCGGAAACAGAGGGGTTTTCCGATTCGAGCGGAGTTTCTCCAAACAGGGGCACCTACACCATCAGTTTTAAACCTTTTTTAGACATTTTTAGTGTACAAATAATTTGAAAAAATATATCTACACCATGTAGTACAAAAGTTATATTCGTATGTGAATTTTGAGGTTAATAAGTCGTACTATTGAATATTTATATTTGCTACCGCTTGTTTTTCCTTGAATATTTTTCCTCACATACTAGAATCGTGTACTACACTCATCCTTTTTTACAGAAATTTCGGTTGTGACTATCTAAAAGGAAATAAAAAATAGAGAGTCCTTGTGCTGTGAAGGCGGATCATCTTACTGCTTAACTTCTCTTGTAAAGATATATCCTCCAGCACTCACAACTTTTCCTATTCGCAAATCCTACAAATGTCATCACATGGAGATATATGGTTATTAAAATTGTCGTAGATGGATATAAGTGGTGTGTTCTAGGCTTTGACCGACATATCTCGTGCATTGATCAGCCCAGTGGACGGCCGTCCAGTTGATTTTTTAGACGGAATCAAAAAAAGCTTGTCACATTCCCCTTCTCCTTCCCACGTGGGCGGATCCGTCGTCGGTGCTTCGCGCCTATCCAACATCACCTATGTGCACGAAAATCTCCCACTCCCCCTATACGACTCCTGCATGGCTCAAGATACCGTCACTCCGCGTGCACCTTTGCCAAAAGACTTCTGGTGGCCGGGAAGCTTGATGCAACAGAAGCTTCTGGCTTGCAGCAGTGCCAGTCATCTTTTGCAGCATCTAGCCAAAGCAGGGTGGCTTGCAGCAATGGTGGTCTACCTTTGCAGATATGCGCTTGCAACATTGGCGATAGCAGTGTCGCAGCAGCGGTGTTGACTTTGTCGCAATGTTGGCGGCGTTTAAAGCGGCAATTGGGTTTTAGAGTGGTGATTGCAGCCTCCTTTTTTGGAAGACGCGGAGAACTTATGTAGGGTGGTGTTTCAGCGAAGGGGAGCAAAGAGGACGACGAGGGACATCTCTGACCGTTGTTGCAACAACAACGGTCCTAATAGTAGCATCAATGTGTGGGGCTTGTAGCAGTAGCGCGCCGACTTGTAGCAAAGGTACTATCAGCGGCCGACTTGTAACGTAGGTTTTGGAGTTGTTGAGCGAGAGGCGTGGGGCGGCGCATGGCGACTCGACGTGCGTGACATATATGGAGGTTAGCGTGGAGGGAGTTCAGGAGTAGATGGGGAAACAGCAGCAGAGCAACGACACCCACTTGGAGGTCAGGGAGAAGATGGGTTGGGGAGACACACCAACGAATGAGAAAAATGAATCTTCATGGTAGAGCGCGCTACTGCTACAATATAGTCTACATAGTCATTAATCAATTGGGTGTAATTAACGTTGTGAATATATAAGGGGATGTAGCTCAAATGGTAGAGCGCTAAATAATGCGTATTAGAGGAAGGGGGATCGATACCTCCCATCTCCAACTCTACTTTATCTATTTTGGTTTTGCTAAAAAAAATCTATTTTGGTCCATCGCTTTTTCTTCCTACAGAAAATGGCCTGGGAAAATCAGATAACGTTATTCTTTTGTTTGAGAGAGAGTAGGATAACGTTATTCATCACCGCATAAAGTGGACCGAGGCCGTAACTAATATTCGTAAGTCCTACGCATACGACCGCGTAAATGGGCTGGCCTGTTTCTTCGGCTGGTTTGTCTCAAATATAAAAAAAACTTCTGCTGGTAAGCTGACTCGTTAACACAACGTGCACTGGTTTGAAACCTGACGATTAAGTAAGCTCGCCAGTTAGCTCGGTTAACTTTTGCCGGCATTAGCTCATATAAAATAGTAATCCTTCTACTACTTCCGACCTAGAAGAAAAATAGTCATTCCATAATTCTGCACTTCAACTCGGAAGGCCGAGTGATGCAAAAAAAAAAAAAAAAATCATATGTACATCATTACATGTGCAGAAACGTTGTCAGTTTCCACTAGGCTCTATATTTGAACGTGATTAATGAGTAAATGGGTAGCTCGTAATTAAACTCCACTCGTTTAGTTTGGTCCAGAAATGAGTTCAAATCCAAAACTTGACTCGACTCATTAAACACCGAGTTCGAGCCGAGTCACGAGCTACTCGTTTAGCTCATGAGATTCTAGGGACGCCCATTTAATATCAGCCATTGGATTCTAATTACAAAATTATATCAACACTTTTTACAAAGTTATATCAATACTTTCTACACAACCATTGGATAGAAATAACTCTAAGCACGAGCACAGAAATGGTGATAACTTCCAGTATTTCCAGGTTATAATTTTTTTTAAACACAGTACAACACAGACGTTAACATACACGTGTACACACTCACCCTATGAACGCACACACGCACATCCTACCCCTATGAGCACCTCCGTAATACCGAGTCGGCGGGTTGAGTCTTGAGATTGACGAAGTCACCACGGCGCCTCGCTGTCGACGGAAACGTCGCCTCCCATTGAAGAATATTTCGTCTAAATGAGAAACACCAACGTCAAACCTGGGTTTGACTCTGATGGGTACAACCACCATCCTAACCATTTTGCCACATGCAAGTTCTCCAAATCAAGTAGTGCATGGTTTTGCATTTTCTTTTCCCCAACAAACGTACCGACACAAGTAGACATTCCAATCTGATCAGTAATCCTTTAAAACCTGAATCTCGTTTTATTTAGGATAGATTCAAGTTGGAAAATGAGTGCATCAGTTTCACCATATTGTAGTTTAGCATGTGTATACTTTGTGGCTTCTGAATGCACAACCACCCAAGCACTTCTCTGCTTGTTCGAGAAAAAACAATTCATCAGACTGTTGAGGGTATGGCATTGTGGAAGGTACTACAAAAAGGCTGTTTCTTCTAAATCCCTCTGACATGCGGAGGGTATGATATAACCATGTATATGTGGCATGTATGTATACAATAATGCCTCTGCAAACCATGTGTATGTATTCAATAATGCCTCTGCAAATGGATATATATTTTTACATCATCCCGAGGGAAAGAAATCACCTAAAAAGTATATCTAAAGATTGTACTATCCCGACATTAATCGTTCGAGTCCGAACTATCTAAATGATGATCCAAAACTGCAGGAAACTGTTTCTCCTGGGGATTTAACTGGGATGCTGGGTTGCAACTGCTACTGCTCTGAGATTTACTTGACGCCTTCTTCTGTGATGCCCCAACTTCCTTGCATGCCTTATCTAGCATCACCAGAAAATCTCGTACAATGACAAAGAGGCCGAATCCATCCTCTTTTGCATCATTTCCATGGAAATACCTAATTGTTTTCTTCACTAATGATCTCAGTCTCTTCTCTTCTTTAAACAGAAAGTTGGTCTCATTATCTGCGTGTTCGACAAACCGTACCAACGAGTGGTGGAACCCACTGTTCTCTTCTACAGTTGCCATGTCAGAGTTGAGGAACTCTTTTGCTTTCAGCAAGTCATGCCTGAGGTTCAACACATTGGCAGACAAAGTATCAGCATCTAGTGCAGCTATGTTCTTGGCATTGACCAACTCACTGCTAAGCCCTGATACAATCTTAAGGCCAAGGTCGGAGTAGTACTCGTCATCTTCTTGAAGAGATCCATTAGAATTGTCTCCTGAAGGTGGAGTTCTTCCACTTTCCATGGCCAACCTTGCTTCGCGGATACCTTCGGATCGAATAATCTCTTGGACAACAAAGTGAAGCAATGTAGTCTTTCCATCAGCACCCTTGACATCTGATAACTTCAGAAGGGTGTCAAGTTTGAATGCATTAGCACCACCACGGAATGTCCCGTCATTCAACCGGTTTCCAGTTTTGAGAACAGCTTCTAGTAGCTTCAGAAAAAGGCGGTGCTTTAGTTCCCCACAAGCAGCCTGACACCAGAAGAATAATAGTTTTAGTAAAGGTTGGAGGGCTTTGCAGATTTGATACATAAGTCAACTGTTTTCAGCTTGCTTACCTCCAATTGAAGGAATGAATCCCTGAGATTTGAAGCATCTTCTTGCAAAGAGGACATGAAAAGTAAAGCAGCAATCCTCTTGTAAGCAAAAGGAATGTCAGTTAGTGCCTTCATCACTTGTTCCGCAATACCTAGTTGCGAGTAGTCCCCATCGTAAAGCCTGAGTTTCTGCTCCTCCTCATCAGTTGGTTTCATTCTCAAGATTGTCTCAAGAAGTAGTCTAGGAAGTTCATTTCCTTCATAACAGAAAGAAGTAAAAGAAGATGTCAGAAAGTTGCTGCTTTATTTGTGCAAGAACATACTTTTGTTTCACATATGAATAAGCAAGCTACAATGCCAATGAACGAAGGACAACAACTACCTTCAATGAGAGCATTTTGAATGTCCTCTACTCTGACATTCATTGCCTTGAAAACCACTGCCAGGTTGCACGATTTCTTAAAATCAAGAAGAGAAACATGCTGAGGTGAAGGGTCTGCCATGGCAAGTTCCTTGTTCTTGGTGTTGTCTCTATTTCCAGCGCCATAACCAAACAATGCTTCTATCATATCCTCGTTCACACTGCACCATGCTTTTGTCAGATACAAGCCAAATGCAGACAAATGGACTAAGAACATAATGTTAGCATGAAAGCTTACTGAAAAGAACCAAATTTCATGTCATGCCAGGCCATTGACTGGTTAGGATTAGCACGAACTTTGTCCCAATAGAAAGGCCGAAGTTTGGCTCTTGGAGCACACACTTCAGCTTCAGATGATTCGCTGGCCTGCTCGCTTGCAGACGATCCTTCGGAATGACTCGACTCAACAGGTGACAACTGAGCAATTCTTGCTAATGAACCTTTGAGAGGTGCAGTTGGGGGAGGACCAGACTTCTTGATAGGAGGAGGCAGCGGTGGAGGCGGCGGCGGTGGAGGTGGAGGCATTGGTTTAGGAGCATCACTTGTGGCATTATTGTTCTGTGTACCTCCAGTACCTTGTGCAGGTATTCTTGCATCAGTGGAGCTTTTTAAACAGCATGGAAAACACCAACTCATGCTGACTCCAGCCTTAGAAGGCCTGGCCCCTTGATCATCTTTGTGAAGCGGGATGATGGGAACACTAACGTTGGGTGATGAACCTGCATAAATTTGATGATATATGATATTTTATCATGCGAAGAACAATCCGTCATAGGTTGATTAATAAAAGGGGATATAGCCTCACCAGGCGTGTTAGCCAACTGCATGTGCAGAAGAGGATGATCATCTCGTGGCTCACCAACAGAGACCTTGCTTTTGTTGCATCCACAGCAGTAGAAAATCAGAAACGCAACAATAAATGAAAACGCCGCCGTAGGAAGCACAACAGTCAAGACTAATTTTATATAGTTGTGTTGCTTCTCTGAAGGTGAAATTGGTGAAGGCACTCCCCGATGCTTCTGCCCAGCTTTATCGTGGTGATGTTTGTTGGGAGGTACGGCGTTGGGAGACTTTGGAGGTGTAAACGGCGGTTCCGTCACAGCAAGGGGAAACTGAGCTTCACTTGCGGATGACATGCCTGGCGCAAAAGCCGGAGACATGGAAGGAGCGTGTGTAATCAGCCGATGAGCCAAATTCCGCCTTGGATAGAAGTTTGAAGCAAGCAATGGCTGCTGGTTCTCAACAGAGCTGCTTAATCGTTCCTGTGCAATGGCCAAGCTGAAATAATTTGCGCGGATACAGTCATGAGTGAATGAAGACTTCTGAGGTGGAAGAAGAGCCAGGAGTTCCATAAGCAGCACTGTTTTCAATTCATTCTCCGTTGAGCGCCTCGATAATTCATCCAAAGCAGATGATGATTGTCCAATGCATAGTAGATCCTCTGCGCCAACAATGTCTTGCAGGCAAAGTGACCATATTTTGTCCACCTGCATCCATCCATGACACATCCTAAACAGTAAGCATTGCATTCTAATGCCTCTAAAAGTAAGCATGTTTTTACAGTGTAAGCAAAGTGTCCAAGGTGCTAATAGGCAGTACCGACTCCTAATTCACTCAAGGTTAACTTTCAAAAAAAAAAATTCACTCAAGGTTCAGAAACATGACTCGGAAATTTCTCATACAAGAAGTAGATTTAAAAGGCAGTGACGGCTCCTTATTGACTCAGAGATTCAGAAACAATATGCAACACCGAGGTGCTAATATATTCAGTAGACAAAAAGGAGCATAAAGGCCTAACTTTTGGAGCACAAGACAAAAAAAAAGTCCAATTTTTTTGGCAGATCCCAGGTGCGATTCCAGGAAAAGAAACTGAAACTAACTAGCTATATCGATGGATGGTATTTAGGAGTAGCATGAACAGAGAAGGAGTTCCGAGTTTGCTCACAAGATCCCCATCCAGAACCATTGTAGACGGAGGAGACGAACAAGATGAACAATAAGGCCGCCTCCATCCCCACGAGAAATGCACCCCCGCCTCCTCTCCTCCCCATCTCACCGGCCCAACCAACACCACCGCCGCTGCCGCCGCCGCCAAGAACAGCACCAGGAACCCCGGCCACCTCCCCATGGCTTCCCAACTCAGAAACCCGCCATCTTCCCCCCACGGAGTACGCTGCTACTGGAGAGAGAGAGAGAGGAAGATCTTGGGCGGCGGGATTTTGGAGGATGGTTGGTTAGGTTGGTTCTTTGAGCACTCCCTCTCCCTCGGTGTCGGTCGGCTAGCACTAGCACTGGTAGATTCTAGAGGAGTCAAAACCGAATCCTGCGGCGTTTGTTTATGGAAAGTCGCGATACTCTCGCTCCCAAGTTAGGCGTGACGGCACCAGCACGGGCGGGAGAGTCGGCACTCGGCATCGGCAGGCAGCCGGTTGACCTCGACCCGTTCACGTGACGCGACCAGTAAACAACTGTGAAAGGCGGGGCATTTCTTCCGGCGACGGCGAGGCCCTGGCTCGCCGCCCGTGGCATGTGCTCGGATTCCGATTCATTCAGATGCTTCCATTTTCAACTGCTGACACGGAAGATTAAGCAGTAAAAAATTGTTACTGCGAGAGTAGATTGGGAGAGAGAAGTCCGCCATTTCTCCGCGCCGCCGGCGATGGAGGTCCGTTTCGGCGAGCCGTGACCGGCGCCGGCGGTGCATCCCATCCCATCGCCCGCTTCGTCGCGGTGAACGTGTAACCGGTTCAGCGAAAATGACGGCTTCCGGGCCGTGGGCCGTGACCCACTGGACTCCGAAGGGCCCTGGCTGATGGGCCGTGAGGGTAGCCGGCGGTGGGCTGCTGGACCCACTGACGTGGGCTGCCGGCCCTAGAAGCTGAGCTGTCGTGCCCTGCTGGAGACATGTGGACTGCGGAGCGAAGCAGAGAAGAAACGCGGAAATGGACACTAGTCTCGATTAAGAAAGAGGAAATGTCGGAAAAGTCAGAGCAGCTCGCCATTAGCATATTCTTCGACCCGCCGCCCAGCTCCTCCGGCGATATCTGGGATCCACAGCGCCTCCTCCGTCGGCCGTCCTCGACCAGGTAACTTTTCCCGGCTGTTTGCTGCTTGCTCGCATGGGAGCCGTGGGGAGTGAGATCTGCTGCTTCCTCCGGCCTTATTTTTAACCTAGCTTCTTGGCCTCCTCGCGCTGTTTGTCGAGTAGTTCGCGCCCCTGTGGTGAATTGGAGAATTTGGCTGGTGTGCATGGTGCTCCGTACATAGGGGATTTGGTAGCCAGCCCTGCTCCACGGTTTTGGTACCGGATTTTTTTGTTGCTGATGCCTGATGGCAGGATTCTCTCTTGTTTTAGGGGGGGTTAAATTCTTTGCCTGGGTAGCTGGTAATTCCGAAGCATCAGACGTTCTGATGTGCGATTGACCCTTCGTAGTGTGTTTAATTTCATGCGGCTAGCTAGTCAAGGCGATTCGTCTCCCGTTCTTGTCATTTTTAGTACGCTTTAGCTGGTAGGATTAAGTCCTCTTCCCGATAATGGCAGGTATGCATTTTGTAGGCCAAGTAGTTGTAGATGGTAGGCAGGCTTACAATTACAGAGTCACGAGGCATGCCAGTTCCTGACAGAATTATCCTACTTTTCTTAGTGTTCTCCTGTCCTGGACTTCTGAATCTAATTGTATATTTGTAGCAACCTTATAACCATTTGAGTTACGTTTGCATCCATATTTGTATTGCATGTTTGTTCTAATTAGGATTTTTTCCATTGCAGTTCTCGATTGGTGACACCAGAACAGATTTATCTTGGAGAAGCCGAATTACGTGCTTGTGCACCGGGGTGCTTTGGCCGAAGTTATCTATTTGAGCTATCATAAGAGTGTGGTGGCTCCATACTGGTTCAATGCTTCTGGCCTCTCTGGAGCACCGGAGAAGTGAAGATTGTGGGGTTTTATCATTGTAGGCCACGACCCATAGATAGACTGCTGTAGAAGTAGTGCTTAGTGCTTAGTGGACACTGAGCCCTATTCATCTTTCTGAACATAGATTGCTGTAATGGGGGATAGGACAGTTTTGATGGACCGTTATGAAATCGGGAGGCACTTAGGGCAAGGCAACTTTGCCAAGGTATATTTTGCTCGGAATCTTGTTACTGGACAATCTGTTGCAATAAAGATGATTGATAAGGACAAGATTTCCAAGGTTGGACTAATTGTGCAAATTAAAAGGGAGATTTCAATAATGAGATTGGTAAGGCATCCAAACGTCCTGAAACTTTTCGAGGTAATGGCTAGCAAGAGCAAGATTTACTTTGTTTTGGAGTACGCTAAAGGTGGCGAGCTTTTCAACAAAATAACCAAGGGAAAGTTAAGTGAGGATGCTGCAAGGAGGTACTTCCGCCAGTTGATCAGTGCCGTAGACTACTGCCATAGCCGAGGTGTTTATCATCGCGACTTGAAGCCAGAAAACCTACTCCTGGATGATAATGAGAACTTAAAAGTCTCTGATTTTGGTCTAAGTGCCCTAGCTGAGTCCGCGAGACAAGATGGCCTCCTGCATACCACCTGTGGAACACCAGCTTATGTTGCTCCTGAAGTGCTTAGCAGGAGAGGCTATGATGGTGCGAAGGCTGACATATGGTCCTGTGGAGTAATTCTATTTGTGCTGGTGGCTGGTTCCTTCCTTTCCATGATACAAATCTTATAGAGATGTATAGGAAGATCTCCAAAGCTGAATATAGATGCCCTCGCCCTTTTTCTGTCGAGCTGAAGGATCTAATATAAGATTCTTGATCCAGATCCAAGTACTAGAGCCTCTGTTTCAAGGATAAAGAGAAGTGCTTGGTACAGAAAACCTGTTGAGGAAAATGCACTGAAGATCAAACAAGAACCAAGAGACACTGTTTACAGAGGTGAAGCAACAACCTCTGACTCGCCAGAATCCAGCATTTCAGAGGCTAATCAAGCATCAACAAGCCTCACAAACTTGAATGCATTTGACATCATTTCTCTCTCGACGGGATTTGACCTATCCAATTTGTTTGAAGAACGGTATGGCCGGAGGGAGGAAAGATTTACCACTAGGCAGCCAGCAGAGGCTATATTTGCCAAGCTGAATAAACTGGCCAAGCAGTTGAAGCTCAAATTAAGAAGAAAGAAAATGGGGTCTTGAAATTGGCAGCACCAAGGGAAGGAATGAAGGGATTTCTTGAGTTTGACGCAGAGGTTTTGGAGTTTGCGCCTTCTTTGCTATTGGTTGAATTAAAAAAGACCAATGGAGATACTATAGAGTTTAAACAACTGATGAAAGATGAAATAAGGCCTGCACTTAAGGATGTGGTTTGGGCGTGGCAAGGTGATTCGCACCCACTCCCTGAGAAAACTATCCAAGGATCCCAGCAGATGCAATTACCTTTACCATCAAAGCAGCCACAGGAGTAATCGGCCTAATTGCAAGTCTGCTACCACAAAAGCCACAGGACGAGATGCAGCCACCATTCACATGGTGGTATCAACAGTATCTGTTGAAATCATTGTTGTCCTATAAACCACGCGGAGAGTTGCAGCGGCCATGATCGCAGCTGCTGCATGATGCGTTCAAACAGCCTGATTCATGACTTGTTGACAGGCATATCATCCAATTAACAGATTTAGCCTGTTCCAGTGGATCAATTGCCTACCATTTGGCATATTTCCCCGTGTGTCTCCTTTATGTTCCTTAGTTTCTTTTCTGATACTGTATATTACTTGTTTACTAAAAGAACATTCATTTTTTGGAGCCTTTGGACTACAGGAAATTTTGTCCACTTGACCAAACATATTGAGTATCTAGCACTTATGAACTACGCGATTGATGTAAATGTGTGATATGTGAAACCCTTTATTAGCACGCAATCTCTTCGCGTGTGTGAACAAACATCTATGTGGATTCTGGACATAGCCCATAAATACTGTTATCTCGTTCCTAGAAATATAATTTTCCAGTTACATACTGGTTATCCAAATTTCCGATCTGTATTTTGTTCATCGTAATCATGTGTCGTTGCTCGCTAGACAGCTATAATTTGCCTTTTGCTTCCTTCTTGTTTGCCACCTGAGAGCATCTCCAAGCGGAGTTGCCGTACTGTCCCCAGACGTCCGGGCGGACAGCCCGGACATGCACCCAACCACGATCTCTAAACACTTCTCATAGGTCTGGCCTGTCCGGCAACCCCCGAACCCTCCCCACATATGGGGAGGGTTTGGGGGCGACCGGACGCGTCCGGGCGGACAACTTTTGCTTTGTTTTATTTTCTTTTGTCATTCATTGATCTTCTCTCTTCTTCTCCACCAATCACATGCAAGTGACCCCACAATTTGGAGCATTTTGGGATACATGGTTGGAGGAGACCATTTTTAGGGGTTGTCCACGGACGCGGACAGTTTGGGGGCTGATGTTGACAATCGTGACTGGAGATGCTCTGATCTTACCTTTCTTTGCTTGCATTTCAATGCCAGAGATGTCAAGAAACGTGGAGCAGCACTTTATCCGTGTGGTTATTATGAAATGTTATTTTTATGTCGCTCGTTCGAAACGTGAAGATCTTCGAAAATAGATACCATACTAACATGTTTCGATGGATATTAGGCAACTTTAGAATTAAAAAGAAACTTTGTAGTATAAGCATGCTTTTCCCTAACAAATATTGCTTTTTGTGACAAATTTTATTTTTCAAAGGTACCAATGAGTCACTCGAAATGTTGTTACTTGAAATTTTATTTTTCAATCAACTATATAAACTTCCCGAAATAATTCTGAACTAGTTGATCTGGTATATAAAGCAATTTTTGTACACTAGTAGGATAAGAATCGATTTTGATGTGGAGCGCTCGGTTTGGAAGTCCTAAAAGAAAAACAAAATATACTCGTACCATTTTGCATTTGGGGGCATTTGATGATAACCCCCCAAGCCCATTTGCCGTAGCAGAGCATCCGTCCTTTCCTCCTTGCGAAAGCCATGGCTTCCCAGCAATCGCCGCCGCCCGCTCCGACCACCGTAATCGATCTGGGGAACGATCTCCTCCGCGAGATCTTCCTCCGCCTCCCCTCCCTGCCGAGCCTCGTCCGCGCCGCCCTCAGCTGCCGCACCTTCCTCCACGCCGTCCGGTCATCCCCCGCCTTCCGCCGCTCCTTCAGCGCCGCCCGCGCACCGCCTCTCCTCGGCCTCTTCTTCGACCCGGACGGCCCCGCCATGCCAGCCTTCGCGCCCCTCCGCCGCCGCTCCGACCCGGACCTCGCAGCCGTCGTCCGCGGCGCCGACTTCTTCCTCACGCGCGTCCCCGACGACGACGACGCCTTCCCGGGGTGGGTCATCGAGGACTGCCGCGACGGCTACGTGCTCCTCCAGAACTTCACCGCGGAGCAGTTCGCCGTCTACAGCCCTATCACGCGGGCCCTGGATCTCGTCCCCGACCCGCCCGACGAGCTCTTCGACGACTGCCACGGCGAGGCCACCTACCTCGATTGCTACATCCTCTCCTCGGAAGAGACCGCCCAGCCGCTGCGCCTGGTCTACATCTGTCAGGACGAATCACGAGCGCGCGCCGCAGTCTTCTCGTTGGATAGCAGGGAGTGGCGGATCTTCCCGTGGTCGGAGCCTGTGACGCCACAGCCTGAGGAGAAACACTGGCTTAAAATTGGCATTTTGGTGAATGGATTCGTCTACTGGATACACACGAATGACGCCTACATCTACGTGCTGAACACCGCCACACTAGAGTTCTCTCAGATGGATCTGCCGCCAGGCTTGGTAGGGCGGGATCTCATGTTCAGGGTCGGCGAGACCAAGGATGGGAAGCCTTGCATTGTCTGCCCACTTGAATTTGATCTTTTTCTTTGGGTCCGGGGACCCGGTCTCGACGGCATTGAGACGTGGACGTTTGACAAGAGGTTTACTTTGGAGACCATCGTCGACCTCACCCAGGGTTCACTTGAGGAACATGGTGAACTGAGGATTGTTGCCATTATCGGCGGATATGTCTACTTCTCGACCAACGAGACGCTCATTGATGCTCTTTATCCGTGTTGGTTCCTATCTATGTGCATGGAGACAGAAGAGGTGGACACCATCTTTCAGAAAAGATTCGACAGCCATATCCATCCCTACATCATGGCATGGCCTCCTTCTTTGATGGACAACAAATCACACCCTCAACTTGAAGGTGCTTGACGAAAATGTGCACAAGGTATTAATATTTTCTTGTCTTGGTCACTCAGCATCCATGTTCCGAATATGAGAAAGAAAAAGCCATTTTGATTTGGAGGCATGAGCAAACTGGGCTATCTACATTTTATAGCTTTTATGAAATGCTTGATTGACTTCTTACTTTCATTAGGTTTTTATATTCCTTAATAATGTCCAAGGACCAGCAGTATTAGTCACTTTAGCACTAAGAATAGTGTAAATGTGTGGCTACTGGCAATGAGCCATCTATAAGTACAGTATCTTGCATTTCAACCATTTTTCTGTAAGCTTTGATAATATCCCAAATGTGTTGTTCTGTACCTCTTACACGAGTGTGTGTGTTGTGCTGCCTTGCCTTTGCTTCTTAGTTGAGTATAACGGTATAACCACTTAAGTTTCCCATGTTCTACACCGTGTTTCAATTATCGATGCAACGACATTCGCCATTTTTATTTGATTTCTGAACTATGATGTCTTTTAGAAAAACATTTTGATAGACAGGACCCCATTTGAGAATTTTCTGTACCATTGCTGAACTAAGGTACTTATTTTCGGAAAACTGGGATTAACGGTCTGCCTGTTTCTGACCATCTTAGGAACTACAACAACATGGGTTCAAGGGAGTTTAATTCAGTTGATTTCAGAAAAGATCTGACAGCCATATCTATCCCTACATCATGGCATGGCCTCCTTTCTTGATAGAGAACAAGGTGCACCCTCAACTCGAAAGTGCTTAACGAAATGTGGACAATGTATTAATGGCCACTCAGCATCCATTGTTCTGAATATGAGAAAGAAAATGCCATTTTGATTTGGGGGCATGAACAAACTGTGAGACCTACATTATGTATGTTTTATCCCATGCATGCTAGAGCTATTATTTTCTTGAGATTTTTATTTTCCTTAATCACGTTCAAGATCAACACTAATAGTCACTTAAGCACTAGGACTATTGTGGATGTGTGGCAATGGGATACTTACCCATCTGTGAGACCTACATTCTGTAGCTTTTATCTGATGCATGCTAGAGTTATTATTTTCATTAGATCTTATTTTCCTTAATCACGTTCAAGACCAGCACTATTAGTCACTTGAGCACTAGGACTATTGTGGATATGTGGGAATGGGATACTCACCCATCTGGGAATACAGTACCTTGCATTTATACCATTTTTAGTTGAGATTCGATAATATTCAAATGTTTTGTTCTGTACTTCTATACGGGTGTATGTTGTGAGAGCTGCCGTTGCTTTCTTAGTTGAGCATAACCACTAAAGTTTTCCCATGCTCTACACCAGTGTTGCAATTATTGATGCATAGGGGTTTGCTATTTTTATTTGATTCTGAACTGTGAAGTTTTTCAGAAAAGCATTTTGATAGATAGGGCCTAATTAAAGAATTTTCTGTACCACTGCTGAACTAATCAAATAAGGTCCTCATGTTTAGAAAACTAGATTAACATCCTGTCTGTTTCGGACCATTGGAGGAACTACAATAGCATGTGTTAAAGCGGGGCATCAAAAGGTGTGACTCAAGTGCACCGTATTGTTTATATCGGATATATCAGCTTCCATGAACACTGATTACAACGGAGACACTTTTTATTTAACAGAACTAAGGCTCTTTGAAAATGCTGACTCTGTTGTTCCTCCGGCAACCTATCCTTGTCTTTCCCTCATTTCCGTTTTCGAAGATCTCAGAAACAAGTTCTTTTGTGATAGGATAAATTGTTTGCATGACTACTATCTTATAGTTATATTTAACAACTGAGAAACAATGTACTGAGATGCCAAAATTGTATGCTTTCACATTTGTCACCATTTTTAAGTTTGTTTGGCTAGTTGGTCAGAATTAGTCACTTAAGCACTAGGAGTCTAGGACTAGAGTGGAAGTGTGGCAATGAGTTACCCAACCATCTGTGAGTACAGTACCTTGCATTAATATAATTTTTAGGTAAGATTTGATAATATCCAAATGTGTTGTTCTGCGCTTCTATGCAAGTGTGTATTGTGTTGCCTTTGCCTTCTTAGTTGAGCATGAACACTAAAGTTTCCCCATATTCTAAATTTTGCAATTATTGACAAAAGGGGATTTGCCTTTTCAGAAAAGCATTTCAATAGATTGGGCCTAATTTAAGGATTTTCTGCATGTACTAGGGTACTTATATTGGAAAACTGGAATTAACAGTCTTCCTGTTTCGGACCATCATAGGAACTACCACGACATGGGTTGAAGGGGAAGGCCAAAAAGTATAACTCAAGTGTACAGTATTGTTTATACCGGATTTACATCAGCTGACATCAACATCGTTTAATATGGGTTGAGAACTGTGACTCTATTTCCCTTGGGCATCCTACCCTTGTTTTGCCTTCCAGTTCCTCTTTACGACGCCATGTTTATCTCAGAAAGAAGTTCTTTTTTTGACAGGATACAATAGTTTTAAACAACTACTATCTTATAGGTATATTTAATCATTGAGAAACATTGAAATAAATTGTATGCTTTCACAGTCAGTTAAGATTTCTGGAGATTTATTTTGGCTAATTGTTGAGAATTGTGATGTTTTTCCTTCTGGGAGATTGTGTGCACTGATATATTGGTATCATGGAACTATATATGTTGAATAACCATAAAAGGATCTTGCCTTGCAAGTTGCAACCATTACCATCTCTTGCTGCGGATCATTTTTGGATTCACTATGTGCAACCTTTTAGCAGCGAGACTTCCCTTCGCATGACTACAAGCAAATTGCAGTATACTCTGGATATCGAGCATAACTTCTTGCACGTTGGGACTTAAAAGTACTACGTTTCTGTAAATTAAACTTGTGATGTGCATACTTCCAATTCTTTATTTTGATTATGCACCGTGTCTCCGTGTGCATATTATAGAAGATATGTTCGTATCGAGATAAATAGAGATGTTGAAAGCATGTATAATTGCCTTCTGTGCTGCAGTCTTATTTGCCGCCTGACATTGCTTGTCCTACTGACAATGTCAATAAATGTAAGATATTTTCTCAATTGAAGAGTTAAACGGGTGGCCTTTTCAAGATCTTGAAACTACTAAAAAGAACAACGCTTGCACACTCGCCTCAGCAGGCCGTACAAGTACAACTCGTCCCTTTCGGCCCCTCGCCTCTCCACCGCTCTGGTTTGAGAGTCGTGCCTCGTTTCTCTCCGCCGCCCCTCGCCTCCCTTCTCTCTGGTGGCTACGGTGACCGGCATGGAGATGGCGTAGGAGGACGTGCTCCCCTTGTACATAGTAGTATTAGGTTCTTCCTTTTCCTAGCTGTTGCTTTGCCCTATGTGGAGAAGGAGGGTAGGTTCTTGGGTCTTTGCAGCCAGATCCATGGCGCCGTAGCTTTTCTCCGTCGAGCTGTGCATCGCTGGTGGCAGGCGGTGGCGCAGGTGAGGCGGCGGAGCTGCGCATCCCTCAAAATAAGGATGCATCGAAGCTTTGGAGTTGGCTTTTCAGCTGAGCCTGGCTTTGCGTGGCCGTGCTTCGTCTTGCTGCGGAGCTCTCAAGGTGGGAGCCAGAAGCGGTGACGGCGAAGGTATCGCGCAGCTTCTTCAATAAGGCTTGTTCTTTGGTCTTCTACTACTGCGATTCTTCTATGTATCTGCCTCCTCCGACTTGTGGCGGAAGTGCGGAGTTTGACGGCGGATTTGCTATAAAAGTGTGGTGGTCGGAGGCCGGCAGCTGGATCTTGGTGAAGGATGAGGTAATTGCTTGCTCTGCTCACGGTGGTAGTGCTGAGAGGAGGCAATTTGCCTGGTGTGTTGTCAAGCAGCTGCCATGGAGTAGTGATACCAAACTTCGCTGTACAATCTCGGTGGCTGTTGGTGGCCGATCGACCCTGGAGGCCATCTGGTGGCCAATCTCTTCGCCGGAGTTCTTCGGCGTTTGTTCAACCTCCATGCGGAGGCCCTTTGCAGAGCTCGCTGTGGCGCTCAACGTCCTCTTCGAGTCAAGTGGTGTTGTCCCCGGCGCGGAGGAAGACGGCTACGGCTCGAGCTCGCTCGTCTCGGATAATGGCGGAGGACCCAATTGCTTTTCTTATTTTCTCTGTAGGGTCTATCATGTAAAAGTCAGGGACTTGGTTGTATTTTCTATTTTTGTTTGTTCTCTGATGTAAAATGTACCCGCCACTAATGGTATCCAAGCCCTTCGGGGCTGCTCCTTGTTCAAAAAAAAAAAACTACTAAAAAGATGCATCTACTCGTGATGTGGACTATTTGTTTACCCAACCTAGCAGGTTTAATCGGCAGCACCGCAGCGGCAACCATGGCCTCAAACATATCTCGTGGTTTCTTCGTGGCCTGATGTTTCAGGCATAGTGCAGATTGCTAGTTCTATGATCTGCGAGCTAGTTGATGGCAGTGCACACCCACTATTCATTGTGCACGATTATACTCTAGAATATCCATTCAAATGTCAAGTTACATTCTGCATGAATTCCACAACTTTATGTTGAGCGATGCGTCGACAATTTACGAGCCCTAGTCCATCGGTCTACTTAGCATAGCTGTTGCCTACACAAAATCTAGTCGCCACAACTTCGCCTTTGTCATCTGTCTTCCCCTCCTCCGATTGCCGCTCCGGTTGGCCTTTGTTAGCGTAAGAAGGGACTGGGAATCCAATCAGTTATTGGAGTTCTTAGTAAAAATAGTATTTTCAGTAGATTAGGTTATTGTTTTGGTAGATGTCACCAATTTGGCCACTGTGTCCATAGAGACTGTCGCCATCTACTATTAGAGCAAGTTCAATAGTAGAGCCAACTGTCGGCTACATGAAAGTGACATATCATCAAAAGTTAGCCTTATAGATATCTCATACAATAGAGTTGGCTATTAAGTTAGTGGTTCTCTCACTTTGTGTCTTTATCTCTCCTTGCATTTATTGTTTTTTTGCCTAGGAGCGCGTATAGGCGGGTCTCATCGAGAGCCCACTCCATCACTTTTTTCTTGTCTCTCTCTTCCACATAGGCAAATATGCCACGTAGACGGGCTTATATCTCTCTCTTCCACATAGCAAATATGCCACGTAGACGGGCTATAAGCCCACTATTGTACTTGCTCTTAGTGCTCTTTGACCCTTCGTTCAACCACGAGACCTTTTCTGACGTCAAATAGAAATATCATTTTTAAAGCAAATAAAGAGAAATGACAACGATTTGATTTTTCATCCAGGCGACACACAACCGAAAGAAGTCAACATAAAAATATGAGCCAAGCGAATGACCCAAAAAACATGAAAAAGGTTTAGTACACATAAACCCGATTTGAGTAGGAAGACAATGTGAAACAAATTTATATGGCTTGAATCAATGGTTGACCCATTGGGTTGAAAATTGCTTCTTGCAATTTTTTTACCACTTTTAACTCGTTGCAGCACCACATGTGTCTACTGCTTTTCAACTAGCTACAAGGGAGAGAAAGAAACAACTATACCATTTTGCATTTGTGATATAGTTTTTACTATTAGAGGAGAGTTGTAGATGAGTGATGGTGCACGCTCTCCTCCCTCTCTCATTTCACTCTATGGACACACAAGTACAAACCCACTCACACATACACCACGTTTTTAGATTAATAGCACGCACCCCCTGTCCCACTGATAAACCTCAACGAAAGCTGGCCTTCGAGCACGCATACACCACGTGTTGTCTCCATGTAAAAGAAAATGTAATAGTGCGAAAATGACTCCCTTGTCTTCTCGAGAACTAGCTTATAATCCTATCTAAACACATCCTTCTTTTCTATAGTGTGTCGGAACCCCGAAGGAGGGGGTTCAAGGGAGATTTCTTGAGCAAAATGAAAATTTACGAAACTGGAAGAAGTAGTTAAGAGAACAGTGTCAGTTTAATTCAATAAATATTAGATGGAATAAGTTTGGGAAGCCCGTAGCAACGCGCGTGTACAATATGTTGTTTGTTCAAGTAGGAGCCTCCTTCGGCCTTCTAGCAATCACCAATGCTGCCTTTGGCTCCAGGGAAAACTACCCAAAAAGTTATCAAATAGCACATCTGTGTGAGCAATCCCAAAAAATACTTACAACATATCTAAAATTTTGAATTAAAGACTTTTTACATGTTTTACACTTTTACTTGCGAATGGATCTATCTGAGCTGAGCGAGCCGGCTCGTGGCTCGGTGCCGGTCTCGGCTCGATCGGATCACGAGCTCAGCACTCAAAGGCCCATCCGGCCATAGGGGTTAAGCGCCACGGCAGTGTAAGCCATGGCCTCCCAGCAATCGCCGCCCCGCCGGCGCAGTCACCGCCGCCTCCCGCTCCGAGAACCGTACTTGATATCGGCGACGATCTCCTCCGGGAGATCTTCCACCGCCCTCCCCTCCCTCCCGACCCTCGTCCGTGCCACCCTCAGCTGCCGCACCTTCCTCGACGCCGTCCGCTCGTCCCCCGCCTTCCGCCGCCACTTCCGCGCCGCCCGCCCACCCCCTCTCCTCGGCTTCTTCTTCGACCCCGACGGGCCCGCCGTCCCTTTCTTCGTCCCCGTCCGCCGCCGCTCCGACCCCGACCTCGCGGCCGCCATCCGGGGCGCCGATTTCTTCCTCACCCGCCTCCCCGACGAAGACGACGCCTCCCCTGGGTGGGTCGTAAGCGACTGCCGCGACGGCTACGTGCTCCTCCGCAGAGGATGCCCGGGGGAGCTTGCCGCGTACAACCCCTCACACGGGCCCTGGATCTCATCCCCAGACGCCCGACGAGATCTTCGACGACAGCAACGGCCACGCCTCGTACCTGGATCGCTGCATCCTCTCCTCAGAACAGGGCGACGGGACGTTCCGCGTGGTCGCTATCTGCCACGACGAGTCGCGGGCGCGCGCCGCCGTGTTCTCATCGGCGAGCAGGGAGTGGCAGATCTTCCCCTGGTCGGAGCCTGTGACGCCACATCCTGGGGACAAGTACTGGCTTAAAACTGGCACAATGGTCAATGGGTTCTTGTATTGGATAGTCAAGAATGATGCCTGCATGCTCGTGCTGAATACTGCAACACTAGAATTCTCTCAGATGGATCTGCCGCCATCTTTGGCGGGGCAAGATTACCTATTTAGGGTTGGCGAGGCCAAGGATGGCAAGCTTTGTCTAGTCTGCCCGATTGACTTTGATCTCGATGTTTGGTTCTGGAGAGCCGATGATGATGGCGTCGAGAGATGGATGCTAGACAAGTGTATTCAGTTAGAGGCGTTTGTTGAGGCCATCGGGTGTTCACTAGAACATGTCGAACTGCATATTGTGGACACCATCGATGGATTCGTGTACTTGTCTTCCGGTGAAACGTTCCTTGCTGCTGGTTCTCCTTCGTGGTTCCTATCTTTATGCGTGGAGACAGTGCAGGTGGACAAGCTCTTTCAGAAGCCGTTGGACAGTCATGTCCGACCCTACATCATGCCATGGCCTCCCTCTTTGGTAGACAACAAACAGGATCTATCCTGAACTCCAAGGCGCTTGACAAAATGTATGTGCACAAGGTATCACACTGTTTTCTTCTCTCAGCCACTCTATGAATTTAACAGTATTTATGTTCTAAAGATGAGAAAGAAAAGTGCATTTATTTTATTTTGAGACACGAGCAAACTGGGCTATATAGATGTTCTGATTTTTCTTAAGTCCGTGCTTGTGCTTTATTTTGATTACATCTTTATTCTCACGTCCAAGGACCAGCATTAGTATAAGTTTAGCAGCAGTGTGGGTGTGGAAATACACCTATTTATTGTCTACAGCTCTATAGTCCATATGACTGATTGCATTTCTTCACCGATTCAAGTATTACATTAC